>JAKUBQ010000006.1:0-600000 GCA_030563265.1 Yamadazyma khao-thaluensis | reverse complement strand
ATGTCCTATTACTTGTCTTATCAGTATCTCTAACTTCAGGATTTGGATGGCCATCATGTCCAGATTTGCCATTCATACTAACAGAATGGGTACCGTTAGACGTATTTCCAGGACCATCTATTGGCATAGACTCATCAATGGGAGCAGATGACTTCCATGTAAACCAATTAGCCATTCTTACTAATTCTATATACAGTAGGAGCTAGTCACTTTAAAAATGCGAACTTAGAAATTCATATGATATCCCTCTCATGTGTATTTATCTATATATCAGTGTTATTGGCAATTAATTGGCAACCAATTGTCTATAAGTATCTAAATCACCAGGTTTTGTGACTTTACCGCCACAAACAATTACTATGACAATATCATCTTCATTTTCCAAATTGAACACATTTAATTTATGTTTATTATTATCTAGAAGTGAAATAGATGCCCCACATGCGGGTTCAACGATTTCCTTAAAATTATCGTAATAGAAAAGGGTCCCCCTTACAGTATCTAGATCGTCTATAACACAATTGTGAACTGGATGAGTGTTATAATATTCCAAGGATTTCGATGATACATAGGGTGAACCTAAGGAAGAAGCATGGGTTTTAACAGAACATTCAACTACTTTACCTTGTTTAATAGCTTCATTGAAACATGGCGCCCCATCAGATTCAACTGCTAAAACAGGTACGTTTTGTAAATGTTTAGATGCTTTTAAACCTTGAACTACTCCATTGAATAATCCACCTCCTCCAACACTACATACGATTCCTTTAACTTTACTATAATCAGTTTCGTCAAGTTGTTGTTCAATCTCTTCGATAAATGAACTATTACCTTCCCATACTAATGGATCATCAAAAGGATGGCAATAGATCGGATACGTATCTTTATTCAAATTCTTTATTACTACCTCTCTTAAATGTTGATCAGCTTCACCCCAATGCTCTCCCATTAAATGGACTTTGGCCCCATACAGTTTCAAGTCTTCTACTACTGAAGGTTTTGCTGTTTTTGGTAAAACAACCGTACATGGAACGTTATAGAATTTACTACTATAAGCAGCCGCTAGTCCGGCATTACCACCAGAAGATGAGAAGACTTCAACTTTAGGAGCTTTTTCGATGGATTTCCCAATTAAATTCCCGAGTCCTCTTAATTTGAAACTTCCTGATGGTTGAAGGTTTTCTTGTTTGAACAACACTCGAAATGGCAAGTCCAATTTATCCGAAACATTTCTTAGAGGTGTTTTCACTGATGGGAACATTTTCATTAATGGATTAGAAATCGCAGATTTTCAAACCGTTGATACCAGTGCTGTAGATAATGGCAAAGAGGAAATTCAAAAATGCTAAATCCCAAGATTTCGTGAGTGTAAGTCCGGAATATGAAACAGAAATACTTCAATTGTATGATGAATTGACACAAACCCAACAAGATCTACAATTGAAACATTTACATATTATTTTCACTACATTGAACGTACCTAAATGTTTCATTACTGATATAACCCAAGGCGTGGATTACTATTATTCTATTGAAGGGAGTCTAATAAGTTCTGATCACTCCAAAAGAGACATAATCATACAATTGATCCAGCAGTTCACTATTACTTCAGTAATCAAGGATGATAGCGATATTATTGATATACTAGACATTGATAAGCTTATACGATATACCAATAAATTGCTTAAATACAGAGACAATTATAAATTGATTAAAGATAGTTGGAAATTATTCATTCCACCAGGAAAAGACCCGAGAGGCTACAAATTGACATTGCCCGATTTGAAAAAGATAAAGGACCAGCTTGATTTGGATAATGATGAGCTATTGATTGATATGATGGGGTGTTGCACATCCGACGAAAACGGTAATATTGACAATTTTGATCTCAATAAGACTAGTCAAGGTCTATTTGTAACCATTAAGGATTTTGCGTGTATATTAGGAAATTTAGGAGAATTCGATTAATCATTAATTTTTCATCTCTTGATGTAGACTCATGTTCCTCTGCGCGTTCTTTAGATAAGGTCTATGGTGAAACTAAATGGTGAAACTCAATAGTACAACCCAGCTACGAATAGAAAATGAAGTACTAAAGACTGCTTCACCAAACCTTGGGAGTTTTGATGTATTTGGTGGTTCCAATTATACAAATTTTACTCAGTTTGATTTACTTTTATTTCATATTTCATCATGTCAAAGTGGTAATGCTACTTATTATCCATCGAGATTCTCGTTATATATAATAATGACATTAGCATCTCGATGTTCGAGAATTAATTATGTGAAACATGATGGGGAGTTGGGAATTTATCGTGATGTGGATCAGCTTTTGTTACAGGATCAACACAGTGTACCGTCTTTAACACATCGAGCCATTGAGATTTTATCAGCATATAACCAGGCAATTGGTTTACAGTTTAAAGATGGAACTGACTTAGAGTCGATGGATTTGTATAAAGAATTTCGTTCGATATTTATACCGTTTCTAGATACAAGACATAAGTATAAGAAGTTTAATTCAAAGACATTGGGGATCAATAAAGCTAACGAAGGAGCTGAAAAAACAAGTGACAAAAGAAGTGAAAAAAGAACGAAAATTGATTATACGATAATAAGTGATTCTGAATCTGATGGAATATTAAGTCCTCCTAATTCCCATAAAGATATTCTCCCTGATACAGAGCGACTTGATGAATTAAAGGCTAATATCAATGAAGTTTTTGATGATTTTGTTCCTAAGAAACGTAAACCTCCTACGGTTGAAAAACTCGATGTCGATGACACTTTGATATTCGATGAAAACTTAATAACATACAAATTGAACCCCAAATTAAACCATCAATATTCTCTATTGAATTTGGTGATGTGGGCATTTTCTTGTGCCGTTAAAGCTGACTCTCATTCCGAAGATAAGGTTGAACGATACTTCCATGATATTTACACCACCCATATCACATTCTTAGTATGGATGTTTGAATTTCTTCGACTTGATTTCAATACCGTTAAAGCCGAAGTCGCTTCTACTTGCAAAGATCATCTATCTCATGTCTCAGACATCGACACTTATGACATATGTGATTGTCCTGAGCTTGTAAATATTGCTTTCGATAAAAAGGCGTTATTCTGTTTAGTATTCCCATACCTTAAATCTTCGGATAATAACCATCTGTATTTCTTAGAAGTCATGTTACATGGATTGGGACAAGATGCTAGGGGACTATACTGTTACGAGAGAGAACGAAAATTAGTTTGGGGATATGATGATCATAAATCCAAGTCAAAAGTTGATGTCTATGATTCTTTTGGGTTACGGTACAAAATGACATTCACAATGTTCGAAGTACTTCTGCATTTATCGAGTAATTCTGTAGTGTATTTGGATTTCGAACATCTCATCGATATAGAATCCTACACCAATTATTATCCAGATAAGGATTGGAGTTTCAATCTCCATTGTCAATTTGCCAATGAATTGTATCGAGAATTCAATTCTAAGAACATTGATGATGAATATTTCAGAATATTGATAAGGTTAGTTGTTGATGGAGTGTATGACAGTAAATTTGATATTATCCATTTAGAGATGTTTTTTGCATTATCGTATGCGGTTTTATCAAGTTATTCCGAGAATGAATTGACTGACATGCTTCATAAGACATTGCTTTTGATTTGTAGAAGACAAGTTACAGGTAAAGGTAACTCCAAGAGAATCATTCGTCGAGTATTTAAATATTTAATATTCGATATGAATTTTGAGTCTGACCAATGGTTAGACCCTAACAGATACTTTTATATTAGTCAGATCCTTGAATTGCTTATCACATGGTATAAGGATGTTACGGACACCACCAAAATTGACGAAGACTTGGATTTAAATGAGACTTTACTTAAGATTGCTAAGAGATTTAAACTGGCAGAGAAAAAGATTGGTGTTTCATTTGTTTCGGACTTACCAAACAAATACCCACAACAGTCATGATCATGAAAAATGACAATCATAAACTTGTACATTATAAAAATACACATCTAGATAATATGTTTGACTTTAAAATAATGTCTCAAATATTGAATTTGCCAGGCCCCTAAACCGACTAATGAAAAGATTACTAAAATACTGAAATATTTGACTCTAGAGTTTGTGGATTCATTAGTATCTCTCATTCTTTCTTCTCTTCTTTTTAAGTATTGTAATTCAGTAGCAATCTCCAATGTCATTTCTTCGATTCTACGTAATTCAACTTCATTAGGTTTTAATTTTTCGGCAGCTTGGATAGCATTCCAATCTCTAGCAGCTGCACCACTTTCGATATCCAATTCAATTTGTCTGGATAATTGACTATATCTGGCATTACCTTCTAATTTATTGGTGAAACAAACATCAAATGCAGCATTATGGAAAGAGGTGAATGTAATTCTTGTGTTTGTGCCAATATCGTTTTTCTTTCTTAATTCATTTCCTAAAGAGTCAACGACTATAACGTTTAATTGTTGACCGTCACCTATTCTACCATCAGTCTTGATATTGATGACAATTAATTGCTCTTCACTAGCAAAGTCTCTGATACACACCGGTTCCCCGTTCTGCTTAGCAAATACTTCCAAGTTCAAGGCGGTAACAAAAGAAATTAATGCTGAAATTAACAACACACTGAAAACTTTCATTTTGAATCAACGCTTAAAGTTTATGATTTGGCGTTCAAAATTTTCACTGTGCGCGCGCGTCAACGGGGTGGTTGGTCTTGTAGGGTGTTCTAAATATAGAGTTCCCGTTTAGGCAGTCTACATTTCAAAAGTTTCGCACTCACACTCACAACTGGTTGAGAAAATTAGTGAAAAATTTGTACATTATGGCTAAACCAAAGACTACACATACAATGGTTAAGCTTATTTCGGCGGCCAAAACCGGATATGAAAAATGGTTCCAAGTTCCTAGACAAACTCAAAAATTGAATTTGATTTTATATGACCCTATAGCAAAGAGACATTGTTTATTCACTGAGAGTAAGAAGAGAAGAATACCTGAAGTACCACCAAGGGATTATTTTAGAAGGCATAGAGTGTGATTGGAATGTCATAAGTTCTGAGAAATTGGTGTTGTTTGGTGTTGTTTGATGTTGACTATAATGAAATAATGATCTATTGATCATCGTGTAAATAAAATATATAACTATATACAATCTATGAATAACTCTTTACGTCCCAACCACTTATATCACCTAATTTGACTTTATCTCCAATAACACAACTAACTCCTACCCCATTTAAGTATTGTTGAGCAACTCTCGTCAAATCCATCTTATTCACATCTAAAAATCGTTCTCTTCTCTGTTGTTTCATTTCATCGGTTATACCATCAATAAATCCAGTCAACCCTTGAGTTGAAATCAGACTTGGGGCATCAACACTTTGGAAGATTGATAATTTAGCTTCTTGTAAATCAGTATCATTCCAATTCTCAACTTTATGTAATGCTGCTTCATATGTTTGTTTAAACGCTTCTATAGACTTTAAAGGATTTGGATCACGATACGAATAATAATTCAATACTCCTCCAACCCCATCAAAGGTTAATCCACCTCCATAAGCACCATTGGATTCACGAATCAATGAATGTAAATGCTTGAATGAAAGTAATTGCGATAACACTTGAAGAGCTGCTCCATCTTCATGGGTATAACTTGCACCTCTTAAAGCATATGAAGCATATCCTATTTGGAATGGAAGATTAACCAACGTCTTAGTAGATTCTGGCGACTTGAAACTACTGATGAATTCATTCAATTGTTCCGTATAAGACTTGAAAGGTAATTTATCATCAAATTTCCCCACTAAACCTTCAGTGGCATTAATTGTTTCTTTATCACCAATTAAATGATAATTAAAACCTCCATTAGATGCCAATTCTTGAATTTCTCGAAGTATAGGTAAAACTTCTGATTTTAAAAACTCTTTACCTCCAGCTTCTAGTTTCTTATTAAGATCCAGAACAAATTCAACTTGACCTAAACCACTAGTCATATTTCTGATTTTCTTACTTGGGGTTAATTGTGCTGAACTAAAAGATCCAGCATAAGAATGGCCACGTTCAGAAATAGTATCCATTTGGTTTTGCCCCATATTCTTGATAAGCGTATACAATTTATCAACAACTGAATCGTCGAATTTTGTTGATGTCAATACTTCATGCCATAAATCAAACACACTCTCGGCATTTTGGCTTAATGACATCCCCGACATAACAAATTGAAGTTTGACATTGTTTATATCATATGGATCGGTTTTATTACTGAACGAAAAACTGATTCCTCCAGTAGACTTTTGGATTTTGGAATCAAGGTCTAGAATCGATGTAGTTTCTGTACCTGCTAAGTTTGTTAAACATGAGACAAATAATGGCATATAAGTATAATACTTGGTTGGTAAATAACTGAAATCTTTAGCTGCTGTCATGTATATCAAACCATTAGCATCCACTACTCTTTTCAGAAGTTTCTTATCATTAACACTATCAATTTGACATTCATAGAAATCACCTTGACGTGGAATATCATTTATGGTAAGAGTGGGTAACACCGAAACGTCATCTTCTTGATTTTGCTTTTCAAGTAATTTGAGTGATCTGTCATATATAACCTTTTTATCTTCATCAGTCAAATTTTCAGTTTTAGCTTGTAAACGAGTCTTTTCCTCTTCAATCAATTGGGTGGTGAAATTGACATCAGGTTTCATAGTGAATTTGAAAGTGGGAGTACTTTCATCTAATAGAGTATTGATTAAAGGTTTGAATAAACTTAAACCCTGTTCTTTATAATCAGTCTTGAATTTGTGAAGAATGTTATCTATTTCAAGAGACTTGATTGGATCTTGTCCATTTACCCAAGTACTGACAATTGAATTCAAAAGTCCAAGACCAAATTCCGGTCTATGTTTCTTGAAACTTAATTCAAGTTGGTGTAAGATGGATTCGACCCTTTTGTCAAAGACACCACCTTCTAAATCTACTAAAACTTTATTCTTTAATATTTGAATTGTCTTTTCGTATAAGGCATCAACTTTTTCTTGAGATAAGTTGGTTAAACCTACAGTAAAGGAGAATAATGAAGTAGTAGAATCTAACCCTGAATTTATAGTAAAATCATCACCAAATTCTGTTTCAATAAGTTCTTGATAAAATGGTGAAGTATGACCATCACATAATAAAGAATTTAAGACTTTCCACTTGAAAATTTCATAAAGATCTAATTCCAAAGGGTTTCCTAAATACCAAGTGATAGAGTGTTGGAGTTGTTCCTCAATTGGTTTTGAGGACATGACATCAACGGGTCCAGTCTCTACTTTTTCCATAGATGTATACTTCAAATCTGGAGACTTTATAATGTTTCTATTGGGTCTGACCCCAAACCTACCATAATATTCATTCAACTTTTTCAAATGATTGACGAGAGGCAATGTACCATAAGTGAAAGTTTTAGCATTTGAAGGATGATAACAAGAATTATGGAAATCTACAAGATCTTCATATTGTAAATTCGTCATATGTTTTGGATCACCACCACTATTATTTAAAGACGAATAAATCGATTCTTGGAACTTTATATAATAATAATAACCGGAATTAGAATATTGTCCTTTCATTTCATTGTAAACAACACCTTTGAATGTAAGAGGCGAATTGATATCATGAGGATCTTCATTTTCTAATCTCCAGCCTTCTTGAGTAAAATCTTCATAAGTTAACAATGGTTCAAACACCGATGACAAATATACATCCATTAAATTACTGAAATCTTTGGAATTTGCAGTAGCAAACGGATAAAACGTATAATCGTGACCTGTCATGGCATTCATGAAATTACTAAGGGATCTATTCAACATTTTGAAGAAAGGGTCTCGAATAGGATATTTATATGATCCACATAACGTGGTATGTTCTAATATATGAGGCAACCCCGTGTTATTAGGAGGGTTGGTTTTGAAAATTACCAGGAAAACATTGTTCTTATCATCTTTATCCAAATGTAAATGGTAACTACCGGACTTTTCATGTTGTAGCAAGACAGCCGCCATCGAGTATTCTGGGATGAGTTTAACGTTTTTGACTTGGAAACCATACAAGTTTAAACCTACAGGGTATTTATTCAAATCAATGGTTGAGTAGAGTCTTTTAAGACCATTTGTGGGATTTAAACATCGGTTTATAGACCTCATTCTAGGCCTTAGATGTGATCTCAACATGATTAAATTTCTCACTCATCGCTGTTGTAGAGTTTAGGGTATGCCGGGCACTCAATGAATGTTAATTTAGAAGAGTTTGGGGGTATTTATCGGGATAGAGTTAACAGGGATGAATCAAGGTGAGTACAAAACACTTTAAAAAGTACAAAAAAGGTAAAGATTTGTACTCTTTACCTTTTAGACTTTTTACCTATTAGACATTATATAATGTATGAGACTTTATTAGTAGTTGTTGAGTATGGATTTAAATAAGTAAATTCTACTTCTGAATGGATCAAATTCTATTACTTTCTATTTGTGTAATATCAAACACCACAAACATAAAGTTATAAAGTTATTAACCTAATAAATCTTTCGACAACGGTTTATCTTAAGATTTATCAAGAAATAATTAGCGATGATAAGGGCTGCCAACCCTCAAAATCACCTAAACCATTATTAGTTCAACAAATGATGTAATTACAAGAATTTAATAGAGTACCAATTACAAATAGGTCATATTGGTTCTAAACATAAGCAACCCCTATTAATGAATGATACAAGGGGTCCAATTGCCGTAATAAGGAATTAACTACTCTCTTAGCATTCCGAGCTATTGTCTCGCACTAAGTTGCTGGCTCAATTATCATAATCAAATACAGTAACTAATACCAGAGGGTTATCAAATCACCCAATTGTTTTAACAAACCTCTTATTATAAAACCTTTACACAAACAACAAACAACAACCCTCTAAAACCACAAAACCACAATAATAGTTCCTCTACACACCGTACCCTATAACCCAACACCTCTAATTAAAACAATAAAATTGCGACAATGTGACTCAAAAAAGCGCGTAGTCATTACAATTTAATCCACAACGCATTCTCCTAAATAACACAACATTTTATTAACGGTTACATTGTAGGACATATCAAGGTCATTTTCAGTCTTTACAGTATTTGATTTTTGTGTATTGGGAATTGTTGTGTTTATAAACTGACGTTTCCCCCTTCTTTATATCGTGAAATTTCAAAAACGTTCCTGTGAAAAATTGCCCCAGAGTTTATTATCCTTTTGCAATAATGGAAACCGAAAAGAAGTTATTATCAACATCTTCACCCGAAGGTATTCAAATAGCTTCGAAAATCACACCTACGAGGTTGGCTAATTTGTTGATACGAAAAGGACCCTTACCCATTCGTCATATCACCAATCAATTATCATTGGAAGTCGAGGGGTTTGACCAGTTGTCTTTGAGTAAACAACGTCGTTTAATCATGGCCGCTATGGAGCAAGCCGATGATGAGAATAATGTAGTGTTTGAGAAGATTGGTTGGGGTCAATGGGCCGTACGTAAGATTGATAGTGATTATATCGTGACAAAGGGTACCGAAGCCACCGACAACGACGACGGTGATAATGGACAAGTAATCATCAATAACAGTACTGAAGATAAGAAGATTAATGTCAAAGAATTAAGACAACAGAATTTGAAATTAGGATGGTCCAAGAAACAAGATAGAAGAGAAAGTATCAGTAATAAAGATAATCTCCATAATGTGAAATTACCTGGTGAGAAGTTAAATAATAGTGCAGTGTTTTCCTCTGATGATGATATTGATGAAGCACCCAGCGAAGAAGAACCAGATATCGAGGAACCAGATATGGATGATAATGAAGAAGATAGTGATATTGCAATTGATAGTGATAGCGAAGAAGATTTATTTAAATTTGACGATGCACCTGTAAAGTTTGCTAATAGAGTTCCATTGAAATTAAGCCCACCTCCAAATTCATTTGCAAATGCTAATAGGCGAAAGTCAAGTTCCAGTATTCAGAAACCTTATAGGGCACAGGTGTTTAATAGGTCAAGACTTAATTCCTTGGAGAATTTAGATAATTATATACTATCCAAGTCAATAAATTCCCCATTAGGAAAAAGTCCTGAATTCAATACTGTCAATGGAAGTTTATCTTCAGCATTAAGTGGTGGTAGAAGGAAATCATCATTTAATGAATCAAATATCAGATCCACATTATCATCAACCAATTCTCCAATTCCTGGACCTTCAGTGCATACCATATCCACCAATAATATCCCATCAATAGATAATATTACCTCGATTGACAATATATCGAAAGTTTATCCTGGCAGTGTTAACCATTCGACCCAATCGATTCATTCGATACCTGCAATTCCAATTCAATCAATAGATAGCACAATTGAAGGAATGGACTCTAAGAAACTTGGAAATGGTGAAGACACTGACGAAGAAGATTGGCAAAGTATAGGAGCTGAATCATTACGAAAGAAAGATGAAGATGACGCTAAAGCTGCTGCCAATGCTTTAGTATTAATGAGTGTTTAAGATATTGCTGGTTCATTATCATAGAATGTATAATTAGTATTATTTTCTAGGACTCTATACAACTCTACCCAACTCTACACCATAGTATATAACTCTATACTACTCTATAAGGGTCAATATATACCTCTATACAATTCTACACCATAGTATATATTCTACACCACTCTGAATAGGGCCAATATATACCTCTATACAGGAAACTTTACAAGATCCTCTACAGGATTAACAATAATTGAGACGTAAAAGGCGACCATTACATTTCCTAAAACAGATAAATTAAAAAACGCGTCTCATTGAAAAATTATCACTTAATCTCAAATTAATTCTTTACTATCTAACAACTATGAGTACAACAACAGTTTTACCATCTATCCAATTAGACATCAACTATGAACAAATAAAGAACTCCATCAGAGACTTCTTACAACATTTCAAAACCAGTGACACTGAAGTAGAACCAGAAGATGATGATATGGAAGTTGATAACTATTTGGGATTGAAGTACATGAAGTTGTTACAAAAAGTTGCCAACAGAGAATTGTCAACCGTATACATAGATCTTAATGATGTCAAGAACTTTGAAACCAACCAGAACTTGAGTCAAAACACCCAAGCTAGTTTTAGAGTCAATTTGGTCAGTGAGATTGCTAAGAACTCTCATAGATACGTGGAGATGTTCAGTTCTATCATTGATGAAATCATGCCTTCTCCAACAAAGGATATCAGTTACAAAGATGATGTGTTGGATGTTATTTTACATCAAAGGAATTTGAAAAATCAAAGAATTCTTCAAGAGAATACTGAACAAATTAATGATTTAAGAAATGGATTCTCGTCTCAAAATGACAATGCCAACGTTAATATTGAAGACCAATTGAACGAAAACTTGTTCCCTTCAAAGTTAACAAGACGTTATTTCTTATACTTCAAACCTTTAGTGTCAAACATCAAACCATTGTCTGTAAGAGAAATTAAAGGATCCCATGTGGGACAATATATCACTGTTCGTGGAATTGTCACCAGAGTATCTGATGTTAAACCTTCTGTTTTGGTTAATGCTTATACTTGTGATAAATGTGGATATGAAATCTTCCAAGAGGTCAATTCCAAAATCTTTACTCCGTTATCGGAATGTACCTCAAGTATTTGTAAGACCGATAATTTAAAGGGTCAATTATTTATGAGTACTAGAGCTTCGAAATTCGCCTCATTCCAAGAAGTTAAGATCCAAGAATTGGCTAACCAAGTCCCTGTTGGACACATTCCAAGAAGTTTGACCATCCATGTTAACGGTGACTTAGTTAGAAGCTTAAACCCGGGTGATGTGGCTGATATTTCCGGAATCTTTATGCCTTCTCCTTATACAGGATTCAGAGCTTTAAAAGCGGGATTATTGACGGAAACTTACTTAGAAGCTCAATACATTTACCAACATAAGAAACAATACGATAATTTAGAAATCACTCCGGAAATTGAATCTAAAATCAAGGAATTACATAATCAAGGTAATATCTATAATAAATTAGCCAAATCAATTGCACCTGAAATTTTCGGACATTTAGATGTCAAGAAGATCTTATTGTTATTATTATGTGGTGGTGTTAGTAAAGAAATTGGTGATGGTTTGAAAATTAGAGGTGATATCAATGTTTGTTTAATGGGTGATCCAGGGGTAGCTAAGTCTCAATTATTAAAGGCTATTGGTAAGATTGCTCCAAGATCAATTTATACTACAGGTAGAGGGTCATCAGGAGTTGGTTTAACTGCTGCTGTAATGAGAGATCCAATTACTGATGAAATGGTCTTAGAAGGTGGAGCTTTAGTTTTAGCAGATAACGGGATCTGTTGTATTGATGAATTCGATAAAATGGATGAAAGTGATAGGACTGCTATTCATGAAGTTATGGAACAACAAACCATTTCAATTTCCAAAGCCGGAATAAATACTACTTTGAATGCTAGAACTTCAATTTTAGCAGCAGCTAATCCTTTATATGGACGTTATAATCCAAGATTATCACCTCATGAAAATATCAATTTACCTGCTGCTTTATTATCGAGATTTGATATAATGTTCTTAATATTAGATCAACCATCCAGAGAATCTGATGAACAATTAGCCAATCATGTTGCTTATGTTCACATGCATAACAAACAACCAGAAATGGATTTTGAACCTGTTGATTCCTCCACTATTAGACAATACATCTCTATAGCTAGAAGTTATAGACCAACAGTTCCTAGTGATGTTGGTGATTATGTGGTTCAATCATATATAAACTTAAGAAAAGAATCCCATAGAAATGAAGGGTCAATTAAGAAATTCCAACATATCACTCCAAGAACCTTATTAGGGATTTTAAGATTAGCCCAAGCATTGGCTAGAATCAGATTTGATAATACTGTTACTAACGAAGATGTTGACGAAGCTTTAAGATTGATTGAAATCCTGAAAGCTTCCTTAAGTACTGAAGATGAAAAATTAAGAGAAGATGATAGTGCTACCACCAAGATTTACCAAATCATTAAATCTATCTATCAATCAGATGCTGTTGAGAATGCTTTGAGTATTGGTGATTTACGTCAAAGAATCATTGCTAAAGGATATACGGTTCAACAATTCATGGATTGTATTTATGAATACCAAAGTATCAATGTATGGCAATTGATTGATGATGGTGATAAATTGATGTTTATAGATGGTGATATGGATTATTAACCCCCTGTATATTAGAATGTATGTTATCTGAAGCTGAATCTGTTATCTAAGAAAAAACAAAGTGTTATCTAAATCGCGACATGAGTGTAAGAAGAAGAAGAGATATTGAATTGAATGTCATACATAGACAGAATAGTCAGACCCGACAGAACAGTCAGATTACACAGACAGTGGATCAGATATCTCTAGACCAAGAACAACCACAAATAGAACCAATTGAGCCGGTTTCAACTAAAGAAGAATTAAACGTGCCTTGGATATATAATAATTCTATAATATTAAAGAATTCATCTTCTGTTGCAAGAGATCATGTATGTACAATTGCCAATTACAAGACAATAACTATAGAGTCAAAAATACTAATAAACAGCTTGCTAATGAAAGAACCTTACTTGCTTGGATTAGAACAGGGACAATATTCTTTACATTGTCAGTTACATTCCTTCAATTTGTAAGTCTATCTCTTAAGTCCAACACTGCTGTGAACATAGATGGGTCGAAATATGATATCAGTCAAGTTACAGAAGTGACATTGCCACTTTTTAAAAAATATAGTAGAGCTATTGTTAGTTTATGTATGATTTTAGGAGCAATATCGGTATTTTTCGGGGTTATCCGATATTTTGCGGTTCAACACATGTTAATTAAAGATCATTTCCCCTTAACAAGAATCACCATAGGGTTTCTAGTCCTTATAAATTTGGTGATCGTGGTTTTGTTGGTGATATTTGAAGCTAATTTAATCACCTAAATTTTTTCAACAACGCGAACATTTTATCACACTAACAACAATGTCAGATTATAGTTCACAAACGGTGCCTCAATTAAAGGAGTTATTAAAGGCTAAAGGATTGCCAATTGATGGTAAAAAGGCTGATTTGGTTCAGAGATTAACTGAAGCTGATGAATCAGAAGCCAAACCTGCTGGTGAGGATGAAAAGCCAACTGAACAAGCTGTTGAACAACCAGCCCCAGAACCTGAAGCAAGCGATAATAAAGATGACGTGAACGGAGCAGCTCCAACTGAAGAAGCTGAACCACAAACTGAAAAGAAAGAAGAAAAGGAAAAACCAAAAGTTTTGACTCCAGAAGAAAGAAAAACATTGGCTGTTGAATTATTAAGTAAAAAGATTCAAAGAGCTGAAAAGTTTGGTGACGAAGCATCTGCTGAAGCTGCTAGAAAGGATTTAACAAGAGTTGAGAAATTCGGGGTTGAACCAGGTACAGCTTTGGCTAAAGAAATTGGTATTGTTGATAAGAGTTTTAATTATGGACTTGATGATAGACGTGGACGTAAATTTCATCGTGGTCATAAATCTCGTAGAGGTGGATTTAAACCAAAACATCGTAGATAATGGATTCAAGCCATCAACGGTTTAAAACCATTAAAAAAGATGAAAGTTGAAGAAATACACACACACACAAAAAAAAACATGTACTTTAAATAAACGTTGTAACTATAAACATTTACAAAATTTGATCTAACTTTGTTGAACATTAATTTCAGGGATTGATGGAGACTCTTGAACATCCTCTGGATCATCAAAATAATCAGTATATCCAGATTGCTCTTCTTTATCAATAACCAACCCTTGATTATTTTTAACCCAAAGATAATATAAACTGATAATGACAACTATACCAATTAAATAAACATCCCAAATTTGATAATATAAATATTCACCATGTTGAATCACAAAATCTTGAGCTATATATGAAATTTGCTCTTGAGTGACCTGAATGTTAGGATCGAATTCTTTGGAAAAATCACGGAATGTGGAGTACATAATGATCAGTGATACGAAAAACATAGCATAGATAGGGACAAGGAATATCACCACTAAAGATCTTTTGAAGGCTTTTCCCAAGTTTTGATTCTTTTCAATATAACCTTCCACACTTGAAGTATAAGGAGGGAATTCCTTAATAACTTTCATAGTCTTAAACCCAAATCTTATTGAGGAAAAGTATGTAACAATTTTAACAATACCTTGAAGTAATCTCAATCCTGATTCAACGGCTTGACCTCCTGAAACTTGATGTTCGTCAATAACATCTAAACCCACTAATAATGAAGTTGAGGTATTCAAAAATACTTTGTTGACAATAACAAGAGCAGCAAAGATTAAATCTAACCCTAATAAGATATTAGCGTATCTGAGATTACCTCTTGGTAATTCTCTATAAGATTTAGTCTTACGATGGTAATATAAAACCCCATATCCCATACATAATAATAAAATCATATAATTGATAACTGCCGAAAGTACTTCTAAAGTAGCATCAATAGCTTTTCTGGTCAAGACAAAGAACCAGGATTTGTGTTCGGAATTGTTAAGAATAAAATCATTCAAGATAATTAGGATTGACATCCCAATTGATGGTAATAAAACATAAAACACCGAGACTTTACTAATGACTGAAATATTATTGATATTCTGGAAATCTTTGCCTACACTATTGATTAAGTTTCTGAATAAGATTCCTGTAATTAACATAAGTAAGAAAATCCCGTAAACAGATTGGGAGTAAATCACATGTTCGATATAATTCAAATATCCATAAGAATTATGATAAAGTATAGGAATTCTCACCGAGTGTAAGTCTTGGGGTGGTGACACAAATACACAATAAAACCCAGTTTTCTTAACATCAAATGTTAAGTAATGATGGTCTCCATCTTTAAGAGTCATATAATCATTCAATAATTCTTCACCATTATATCCATCACGAGGATTCAAACTAAACTTGTCATCCTTGATCAATTTCGATTTCTGATCCTTAGTCAACGCATTGAAGTCTCCCGGTAAGGGAATATTGGTGAAATTGAATATATCCGTCAAATGAATTACCAAAGTTGGGATTTTTATATCTTCAGTATCAGCCACTGCCTCAAATGGTATAGTGAAATCTTGAACATGGAGTTTGACAAATGCGTTTCCTTTTGTGTTTTGCACAGGCACACAAACCGACGTCAAGTCTTGAGTTATATATGGCGTGGAGTACAAGTTATTATCCAATGCAGTCAATGCATTGATGAATACAAGAAATGTGATAAAGTATTTAATCATAAGGATAATGCGCAATTAGCTGACTACGCTTAGTTCACACTATAACGCACTGAAAGTTTAATTAAAGTAGTAGGAGAATAGTACCAGATTACTACCAGTTTAGTAGTCGGGTTCGTGGTAGAGTTAGCACTACAAATTAGTACTATAATTAGTACTACAATTAGTACTAGTAAAGAAATCAATAGAACAAAAAGTCGTTAACAATCACCCTTTAACTAATAAATATCTCTAAAAGTTACCTTAAAAAGTGACGTACCATCGCACGGCCTAGGTGCGGCCCCGCCTAAAGTTTAGTGCCAGTGGAACGATGCTCTTCTCTTCTCTCTCTTCTCTTAAAGTATCTCATTCGCATTAAACCCCAGCTAGGACCATGTCAGATACCCCCTACTATGATGCATTACCAACTGATTTGGTACCTGTTCATTATGACTTATCTGTTTTCGATATTGATGGTGACTCCAACACTTTCAAAGGGATTGTGAAAATCCATTTAGACGTTAGAAATCTGACTGATAGACTTTCTGTTAATTATAGAGATTTAGTATTCAATCCTCAAGATATCACTATTACCGCCGATGGTGATGCTGATAAAGTCAAAGCCACAGAAATAATCGATGTTAGTGACAAGGAAAGTAAAATTATCGTCTTTAACAAGACAATTGGCGAGTTTAAATCAATAATCGTTACAATTAAATATGATGCTAAAATCCAAGATAATATGGCAGGATTCTATAGATCTGATTATGAAGAGAATGGTGTAACAAAGTTCATGTTAAGTACTCAATTCGAAGCACCTGATGCAAGAAGAGCATTCCCATGTCTTGATGAACCCAATTTAAAGGCTACGTTTTCTATTGATTTGACTATAACTCAAGAATGGACAGGGTTAGCTAACATGCCTGTATTGAAAACCGAAGATTTAGGCGCCCAAAAACGAATTTGGTTTGAAAAGACTCCAAAGATGTCATCTTATTTAGTGGCATGGTGTTGTGGGGATTTCGAATATATTGAATCATTCACCGATGATAATTATTACGATAATAAACCTTTACCTATTAGAATCTATACTACAAAAGGGTACTCAAAAACTGCCAAATTTGCTTCAGAATTAACTCCAAAAATCATTGATTTTTATTCTAAAATATTCGACCTTAAGTACCCTTTACCAAAATTGGATTTGATTGCAGTTCATACTTTTAGTCATAATGCCATGGAAAATTGGGGGTTAGTTACTTATAGATCTAATGCTTTATTATACAATGAAAAGACTTCGGGCCCTTCATTTGCTAAACAAGTATGTTATGTCATTGCTCATGAAATGGCACATCAATGGTTTGGAGATTTAGTTACTATGAAATGGTGGGATGAATTATGGCTTAATGAAGGGTTTGCTACTTATGTTGGATATGTGGCTGTTGAATACTTAAAACCTGAATGGAGTATTTTCGATTTGGTTGTATCTGAATCTCAACAAGCAGCTCTTGATCTCGATAGTTTAAGATCAAGTCATTCAATTTTTGTTCCTGTGAATGATGCCGTTGATATTGATCAATTATTTGATTTTATTTCTTATCATAAAGGTTGTTCAATCATCTCCATGCTTTCTAATTATCTTGGAAGTGAAGTGTTTTTAAAAGGGGTTAGTGATTATTTGAAAGCAAACCAATTTAGTAATGGTACAACTATTGATTTATGGACGTCCATAGCCCAAGTATCAGGTAAACCTGTGCTTAAAATGATGGAAAATTGGATTGCAAAAATCGGATACCCTTTAATTGATGTGGAATTAAATGATGATAATTTGGTGTTGACCCAATCAAGATTTCTTAGCACTGGAGATCTTCAATCAAGCGAGGATGATACTTTATGGTGGTTACCTTTGAATATTTCAATTGGACCCGGTAAAGAAGATACATTAACTCATGGAATTGATTCTTTTGATTCTAGAAAAGTGATTCTTGAGAAATTTCCTTACCATAATAAGTTCTTTAAACTTAATAAAGATTCTACAGGGTTCTATAGAGTCAATTATTCAAAAGAAATTCTCCATAAGAATATTCTCCCAAACCTTAATAAGGTTTCACCTAAGGATAAAATATCGTTATTCGCAGATGTATCAGCTATTTCCATTTCTGGAGTCAGACCTGATACCAATACACTTACATTTTTAGAATTATTAAAGTCGACAATTGACACTGATCAAATGGGAGAGAATTATGCTGTATGGGCCGATTTGGGGGAAAAACTTACTAAACTCCAAGTAGCCTTCTCTCAAGATGAACAATTGGTCAAAGGTATAACGGCATTCACAAAAAGTATCTACGAGAAGTTAGGATCTAAATTATTAAATGAATTGAAAACCAATGGCAAAATGGATGACACTGATTTCTTAAAAGTCAATTTAATTTCCATCATATTCACTCAATGTGGAGCTTTACAAATACCTGAGTTTGTAGAGTATGCTAGAAGTCTTTTCAAACATTTAGAGAACGGTGAAATTGAAAAGATTTACCCAAGTTTGACTCAATTCGTATTCACTACCATATCAAGTTCACCAGACTTGACTGAGAAGGAATTTGATCTTATTGTTAAAGAGATTATTAGTCCAAGCACTTTAGATTCAAGAGAAGTTGCCATAAAATCTTTACCATCTATAACTAACATGAAGTATTTACCTAAATTGCTCCAATACATCATTGACCCCAAAATCATACCCGTTATGGATTGTCATTATATGGCAAAACAATTGACATTGAATTCCAAAGTCAGACACCAATTCTGGGATTTCTTCAAAGACAATTATTCTGAGTTCTATAAGAACTTATCGGTGAACACTGCCGTTATTGAGAGATTTATAAGGTTCACATTTATTAATTACCAATCAGAAACAATGATGGAAGATTTCCAAGATTTCTTCAAAACCCACGGTACTGTAGGGTTCGAAAGAAGTTATGATCAAGTTATTGATAATATCAAAACCAATTTCAATTGGTATCAAAGAGATCATCAAAAAGTTAGAGATTGGTTAATTTCAAATAATTATCAGAGCTGAAGGACAGTAAGGAAAAACCCTAGGTAAAGAATTAATCTATATCCATTGAAACAGTATATCTACAAATGTACAATCTTTTTAAGTAGTTAATAAAATTAAGCAGCATCAACTTTCTTTTCGTGAATAGCAGCGTATCTTCCAGAAGGATCTTCATGACAACCCCATTCAGCTTTTGGAATCCATCTCATAACTGTAGAAGCAGCAGCAGATGTGGATCCAAATAACTCATCGAATTTACATCTGTACCAATAAGCTTCCTTAGTAGTTGGAATATCGTCACCCCATTCTGGTTTTGGATTAGCAAATTGTTCATCACTTATAGCAGCTTCAGCAGCATCTTTCAAACCATCAATCCATGAATAACCAACTCCATCACTGAATTGTTCCTTTTGTCTCCATAAGATTTCTTCAGGTAAGTAAGGCTTTTCGTTAGGTTCATCTGAAGTATCAAATGCTTTTCTTAATACGTATTTTTCGATTCTACCTTCCGCTTGGTTGATTAATTTGTCAGTAGGATCAATGTTCATACAAACTTCCAAAAATTGTTTATCTAAGAAAGGAACTCTTGCTTCCAAACCCCAAGCCATGGTTGATTTATTAGCTCTTAAACAATCGGCGTAATGTAAGTTCTTGACTCTCTTTACACACTCTTCATGGAAATCTTTAGCAGAAGGAGCAGCAGCAAAATATAAATAACCTCCAAAGATTTCATCTGAACCTTCACCAGATAAAACCATTTTAACCCCTTGGGCTTTGATTTTTCTTGATAATAAATACATAGGAGTGGAAGCTCTGATGGTAGTGACATCATAAGTTTCCAAGTGATAAATTACATCATTTAAAGCATCTAATCCATCTTCTAAAGTGAAAGTATGAGAATGATGGATGGTACCAATGAAATGAGCTACTTTTTCAGCAGCTATCAAATCTGGAGCTCCTGGTAAACCAATAGCGAAAGAGTGTAATCTTGAGAATCCAGAGGAATGTAATGAACCTGATTCATCAACTCCCGACAATTCTTTGTTAGCATCAATTCCTTCTAAAGTTTGTTTAGCATTGGCCTTTTGAGTCTCTCTAGCAGCAATAGAAGCAATCAATGATGAATCTAAACCTCCAGATAATAAGACACCATAAGGGACTTCAGCCATTAATCTCTTTCTGACGGCTAATTCTAAAGATTCTCTTACTTCCTTGTAATCAACAGGTTTAGTTGGAATCTTAGTTTCTTCCCACCATGAAGGTTGGAAGTATCTTGTGAGTTTGTCAGTGTTTGAGTCGTAAATGTGACCAGGTGGGAAAGCAATGATATCATCACATTCATCGGTTAAACATTTCAATTCTGAAGAGAAATATCTGGTTTCAGGGTTCTTGGAAGATTTACCCATGTATAAAGTGGTGATACCAATAGGATCTCTAGCAGCAACGATTCTATCGTTCTTCTTGTCATATAAAACCCAAGCAAACATACCATCTAAGTATTTTGGAGCTTCGAGATCATATTTTTGAAATAATGGGATGATAGGTTCACAATCACTTAAACTTTTGAATTTGTAATCTTTGAATTCATCTCTTAATTTAATATGGTTATAGATTTCTCCGTTAACGGCCAACGAAAAGTTTTCATCAGGGGAAATGATAGGTTGGGCACCAGAGTCTAAACCAACGATGGCTAATCTTTCATGACACAAAATCGTCTTGTTTTGTATAATGTTACCTGACCAATCTGGTCCACGATGTCTGATCTTCTTAGAGTTGTTCAAAGCTTTTTCCTTAAAAGCTTCAACGTCTGGTTGTCTGAAAGCAGCATAGATTCCACACATGTTCAGTTCTTCTTATTTGTTATACACTGTTAGCTAATGCTACAAAATTTAGTACCTCAGTTAAAATAAGTAAAAGTCGAATTTTTCAAGTTGAAAATTGAGTCAGATTTATATCGGCGACCTGTGAGTCAACTGAAAAATTTTCTTAGAAGGTCACAGCGAGTCATTTGATAACGGTTAGAATTGAGTGGTTTTACTGGGGGAAAATAAAAGGTTGGTGGATGGTTGGTGTTTGTGTATGGGATTGTAGAGATAGTTTATAGGTGAACTTTACTTGTATAAAAGTTTGGTGTGTATTGGGTAAGAGTATAAGTTAGTCAAGATGCGAAAGATAAGCTTATGCGGAATAGATATACCGGATTGATCATGTGAGTTAAAGTATGATTATTGACCCGAATTTTCGGTTATGTGACAGTGTCTGAATGGATGGGATTAATTTAGAATGAAGTTCTGTTATTATCTTTTTGAATTATATTGTATTCTGATGTTTTTGTTAGACTCTATTTTGTATAAATGGTGGTAAGTGTTAGCCAAAATCCGCAGTGTTCTGGTACCACTTCTCGTTCGACTGTTCGCACCACTACTCGTACCACCACTCGCACCACCACTCTAGCACCATATTCTTAATACAAAATCCAAAGATCGCGAATTCAGTGGCAACATGTCTCTACAACAATTAACAGCAGAGTTATATAACTCCTTTGATAAACAAGATTATCAGAAATGTGAAGCCTTACTTGTACCCATTAAGATTGAATTGGTCAAACATAATTTATTAGTACCATTAGCCACAAATACACAAACCAGTGATCAAATCAATGATTTAAAAATTAGTCAAAAAATCTTGGAGATTGGAGGATTATCTTCATTGTTATTACACAAATACGATAGGTTTGAAAACTATTATAGTCAGTTGAAACCATTCTATTCCAATTCCAAAATTCATGCTAAGAAAGAACATAACACAAACTCCACTAAGATCATATCATTAAACTTAATCTACTTGTTATCACAGGGATTAATCTCCAAATTTCATATCGAGTTAGAAAACCTTAGTTATTCTCAACAGTTTGATGTAGAAAGTGATAAGTTCTTACAATTCCCTATAAATATCGAAAAGAACTTGATGGAAGGTAATTATATTAAGATTTGGAAATTATTGAATGATGAAACAAACTTACCATGTGGAGAATTCTCGATTTTCCTTGAAACGTTAATGAGTGCCCTTAGATATGAAATTGCCAAATCCTTAGAGAAATCGTATACTTCAATTCCTATAAGTAATTGTAAGAACTTACTTTATGTCCCACAGCAAGAAAGTGATACGAACTTCCAACAAGTATTAATGGAAGAGTTACAATTGAATTGGACATTTAAAAATGGATACATTTTCTTTAATCAAGAGGAAGATATGAAGGTTGATACATCAAATAAGATCATAAGTAATGTTTTGAATTATGCCGAACAAATTGAGTCTATTATTTAGACCTTGGTAGAACGTACCAAGTCGAACGTCGAAATAAATAGCAATAAAATAATACAAATATATACATTTAAAGTCTACAAGTATGCCAAAAAAAAGTGGGTTATTCTAAAGTAGTATAAAAACTCTTATATGCTGAATTTAAATCATTTAAAAACTGTTCAATCTCATCCTTAGTCAAATCATCCAGTAAATTATTTAACTTTATTAACCAATTAACCAACTTAGATTTGCCCTGGAATTCGAACTTCAGACTAACTTCACTCAATTCATTCAAATTTATCACAAGCTCTGATAATAAAGGATGTAATTGGTCTCGGGTCTTGTAATTCAACTTTAAAGCATCCATACATGTGATGAAGTTACTAGTACACTCAGCAATTAACCTTACGTTCTGATTAGGTTGATTAATTTCAGGGGCAGGTGTAGAGATCCTGCTTGTGGTTTCAGACCCGAAATCACTTTCAATAGTTACTGGTATTCCTACAGTCAACCTCTTAATTGCTAAGGGGCAATGAAGATTGAATTTCTGGGTAAAATCAATTAAAAACGTATCAAACTCATGACCGAGGATCTTATTACACTTTTCAAGTTTCAAAGGGTCTTGTTTAATATCCCTAATGATGATTTGGTATTGGTTAATTAATCTTAGGGATGTCAGGGTGTATTTTTCCTTATCAGTTATATAATCCTTTATAAACGAGTTCTCTATTAGTTCAAGTACTGTTATTATTGAATAAATCTCCGCAAACGAATTGAGCACGGATTTATCTATAGGTGATGTTATTAACGATGACTTGGTTATCTCTTCATGGTAGTTGGGGGACGGGATTGTATAATTAGTTGTAGCCGTAGGGGCGTAACTTGGTAGTTCTGACATAAAGTGTATGCGCACTATTTCATTATTCATTTGTCTATTCATATAAACCTTTTGTGTGTCTTCACTAAGAAAACCTAATCTATATACTGACTCATAGTCAGTGGACTACCAAAATTATCAATACTAAATCCTAATTTCACCCAATCAACTTTATTAAATTTATAAACTCTTACGGGTTGCTTAAATTCTCTTAATAAGTCATTGCATTCCTTTATGTTATAAGTATTAACTAACCTATTGATCAACTCCTTACCAAAAACCTGGTTAGCTGTTCGACATTCACTTATAATCCAATTCAAAAGGTACTCACTAGATTTCTTGTTATATGGACTTAATATTATAGGAACCTTTAAACTAAAGTCCTTACCATGAACCACTTTTAGCTTCACGAATATCTCATATCGTATAGAGAAGAGTCTTCCAGTATTGGTAAAGTTTTGATAATGTGTGACTGGTATACCTTCAATTGAGTTCAATTGATATTGACGGTGTTGGTTATTCTTATTGTTGACCTGGATAGGTATATTTCCATTTTCCAAGTAATTGGGTTTATTATCAGTAGATTCATCGAAGATCGTTAAAAAGTCATTATTTAAAGGCAATTTGAAGTTATAGTCCAAATTGATTTCATTATTAAGGTTAAGGTTTGTGGTTTTTTCATCGTGGATTATTTCATAGATCTTTAGGTCCTTATAAGGAGGTAACCCTCCTTCATGACATTCTAAAATTTCTTTAATTTGGAAAATCACTTGTTTTAACTTTAGTCTCTGAGAAACATTATAATTTAAGGAATTCTTCATGATTTTTAATTTCAAATTAAATAAGTCATCTGGCCCTATACATGATTCTTTTAAGTTATACTCTAAGATCAATTGTCTATCATTAGAAGTTACCAGTTCATTAACCAGTTCAGTGAATTGTCTATAAATTGGTAATGAGTCGTATAATTTAATAGGCACGGGGAAAGTTTCAAGGAAATTGATTTCTGTTTCTACTGAATCACCAACGGCTACTTTTACCACTAACGTATGTACGGTACTGGCGTTCCAATTAAAATTAAATCCACTACTGGTCAAATCTCTAGGTAAAGATATTAATAATGGGATATCAAGGCCTAAGATTTGTTCAGCAAAGTTCCCAAACGTAGGATTGAAAAGGAATGGGTCTTCATAGATTTTAAACTCCTGGACGGAGTCATTTGATCCAATGGTGGAAGGAACACTGACTTTTTGAGTAGTACGTAATTCTATCCCCACACTCCTTAAAGTAAATGGCTGTCCATTAATTGATCTTAATTGAAGAACAGTGTCTATTCGGGGAACTGATCTTGCTACTCCAGGACTTCCTAGAACTATACTTGTTTTAGTTGGCTGTAGTCCTACAGTTACGGGGCATATGGCTTTGGCCATGTTTGTTTTGAAGATCTGTAAACACCGCGATCAGATCATTAAAGCCTTGTATTAGGTTACTCAGGTTACTCGGATTAAATCTAAGACGATGGGTGGCTAAGGGATATAGAAGGTAGTGGACAAATGAGTTCTTTTTATTTTAATATGTTTGAATGTAAAGAGTCTTTTAAATATCATTCATATGTAATATATCTCGTTATAATCAAATGTGATACATCACAAATGGATACATCAATTTTACCATAACCATGATTTAACCGTTATCCTATAATAAAAAATAGCCTTATAATGAAGACATTATAAATTCTTTACTTCTATAAACAAAAACGAATAATACTTAATCTAATACAAATTAGGAATTACCTTATATGGAATCTTAAACTCTTCCTTAAACTTAGTCTGATAAAATTTATGGGACTCGCCAGCACTAATACAAAGGTTTAAAACCACTATTGACCAAAGTAAACCAAAATTCAACTTTACCCAATAAAGGTACTCACAACTAATGAAAAACCTCAAGATAGTGGAGTAAATAATGATCTCATCAAGATAATGAGCTGATGAACAAAGTTCGAAAAACCTGAATGTAGGAATGGTGTATTTCTTTAACGAGGCTAAGTGAACATGGTTCTGATACTGGTCAAACAGATAGAACCCAAAGATGACAAAGGAAACGTAGTCAATCAATTCTAATTCCGACATACGATATTGTATGGTCCTATCTTCGATATAATAAGGTAAGATTCCAATAAATGGGATGGTGACGGCAATGGTATAGAACATCATACCAAAGATATAATGGAGGATATTCATTTTATTATTGGAGAATTTGATCACAAATAGATTTTCGTATAATCTCCGAAGACTCTGAACGAATAAGAGTTTCATTATGATCGATAAGTAAATAAAATTAATATCACTTAAAGGCTGTTCAGTACACCAACTATAATACCATTGACTGATAATATTATTCAACTGTGGCCATAATTTAATTTGGAAGTTAATTAGCACAGTTTGAGCTACTAAAAGTAACGTTACAAAGTAAATATAATAATGTTTGAAGTATGACTTAGGCACATTATATTTACCGAAAAATCTACTAACAGTAGCCAATAAATCTCCATATGAATAGTTTTGTGTTGTTGGTAAGTTCTTGCCATATAACAACAAAGATGAGGACGAATCATTGCCTCTAATGATAATTATAGCAAGGTTGATAGTGACTAGAATGATTGTTAACCATTGGTCTATAAGTAACAGTTTAGCAAGATCGATCCAGGCAAAAAATGATGCGGTATATGAATTGAATAAGTCCTTTGCCACACTTTGAAACACATTAGCTTTGGCTTCGGTTTCAGACATGTTGAAACAATAAATTTACGGTAAGGCTCTTGTTCAGGTTTAGTTAGGCTCGCAGTCGTGAGGCATCGCTCTTATCGGGGTTATCAACGGTGATCACACGATGATTGAAGGAAGGGCCACAAGAGCAAGAATAGGAGCAACAATAAGACAAACACAAACACAAACATAAAGATGAAAACAAGATGAACACAAAGAGCCAAAGAAATTGATTTAAAATTAGAGTCATCCAAGTAATTAATTCTCTTATATTACACTTCTATTAATTTAACCCATTTAACGACCGATATATTTCTTTTCAAATGGTCTTGTTAAGTTATAAGCAACAAAAGCAAAACCACCAGCTAATTCGAAACCAACATCACCACCAAATTCTCCAATCTTACGGGAAATTACTCCAACGTACCATACTTGATCTAAACCAAGAACAGCACCAACAACACCACAGCAGAAAGCAAAAGTACCGGCAAGACCTAATGGATGGGATTTTGGATCCATGTGGTGAACGTAATCATAAGCACCAAAGTTACCTTTGTTATAGATGAAATGTTCAGAAAGGGCAATAGCTTGGTAAATGGCCAAGTAGTAACCAATCATATTCATAAAGTTGTCAACAACATCAGCGAAATCATAATAAGCTGGGATACAAATGGCTAAGGTAACAAAGTTACCAACAATGGTCCAAACAACTCTTGGAACTTTGATCAATGGTGACCAGAAAGCTTGAGCTGATAAAGCAATTGAGTACATGTTTGGAACATTGTTAGAAATGGTTGATAAAGCTAATAAAACACATAAGAATTCACCGAATTTACCTAATGAGTTTTCAACTAAAATAGCGTAAACCAACCCACCAATGGAGTATTCATCATATAATTCTAACCATCTTGGGTTGGTAACAGTACCAGTGGCAGAAGCAGCTCCTAAGATCATGGTGAATAATAATGGGAAGTATAAACCAGCGTAAACTCCGAAAAAGATTTTGTAGGAGTTAACGTTTCTTGGTTGGTAAACGGTATAATCAGAAGCATAAGTAGTCCAACCGGTAGCAAAACCGAAAACAGCACCACCGAAACTTAAAACACCACCAGCAGTAGTAGCACCACCAACCATTTCACCAGAAGTGAAAACATCAGCCATGGCTAATCTGGCAATAATGGCAATGAAAACAACAGCATTTGGAACCCAAGACCATTTTTCGTATAAATGAATGACATGGTAACCGAAAAACGTAACTAAAATGGTACAAATGATGATGATAAGACAAGCGGCCCATGGAGGACAAGCTTGGTTATTAACAATATTAATTAATTGAGCACTACTCATAATATTAACAGCACCCCAACCAACACAAGCAACAATATTAACAAAGGCAAAAATTCTCATTGCAATATTACCAACAAGGAATTTGGATAAGATAATTTGTCTAAGACCTAATTTAGGACCAAAAATAGAGAAGAAAGCAACACCAGTAACACCTAAAGCGTTAAAGAAAATGATAGTTAAAACACATTGCCAGAAACTTAATCCAAAAACAGTAACACCTAAAGCCCCTAAAGAATAAGTGGCAATGACTAAATTGGCAGATAACCACATAGTAGCAGCATTCCATAAAGAATCACCAACTTTTTCTTCATCAGTAATTAATTCAACCCCTTTGGTTTCAGCATTTAATTTTTGAGCTAAAGTGTTGACAAATCCTAATTTAGTAGTAGTAACTTCTCCAGTGTCTTCAACACTGTGTTCTACCGAAGTAAAGGATCTTTTTTCAAGTCCAAGTTCTTTTTCAGCGTCCATCTCGAAAATTTTTCTTTCTATTAAGTTTGGGAATTAACAATTACTTATAACAAGAACCTTGGTAAATTCAATAGATTGAAGTCTATGATAAGATAAAAAAGGAAACTAAAGTGTTTATATATTTTTTTTTTTCACACTCAAATTCGCCCTATGATGAGGTTTGCAATCTTCTTCCAATAATAATGCTTATCAAGGTATAAGCGTTGAAAATAAAAAAGAAAGAAAAAAAAAAGAAATTTTCGCCATGCGACATATTTCTTAACATAAGGAGCCTCCAATGGAAAATTTCATTGATAAGAGATCTAATGGTTACAGGATAACAATGTCAACTATACCCTAGGCGGTGTTGCATTAACCTGCCTTTCTTTCTTTGTGTTTTAGAGGTTTGATTTCTTTTGATTTTCCTTAACCCCAGATTTCGGCTGCAAAATTTGCTGTATCTCTCATGTAGCTATTATCGCTTTTATTGTTCCGCCGGAATATTTTTGGCAGACCATGAGCATGGTTGCAAATACCCATATATACCAATATTGTTCGAGAAATACCCTCAATTGGGGTAGTTGGGGTAAATGTGGCTAGTAAAATTACCCTTATCCACCACCATCATCACATATCCATTCTTAGCTTGTCAGGAATTCATTGTCATTACTGTAAATTGGTTAATTCGTACTTCGCTATACACCGAGTTTAGATTTTTGGGTAGAACACGCACTTATCTCCACTTATTAAGTTTTATTATCTACAATGATCATAAACGTTATCAGTAAAAGATTTACCAATGAATATAGTAAATCGTGCATCATAGAACTTAATAGGTTACCGACCATTACGTCGTTGCCCCTTACGATTGAGGTGATGGAAGGCTAAATCCACAGATTATTGCTAACAATTGTAGTAGCTTAAGTAATCATATTATCCTAATTAACAAATCCTACTTACTTACATAATTATATAAGCTTAACCTTTTAGATAATTAAAAATAATTGGCTGGTAATAATTATCCACGCTACTGATAATGTAAATCATATTGTTAAAGATAAAATCATTTGCGGCCCAATTGAATTGCTATCAATTGAGGAAGACCTGTTGGAAACGTTATCATTATCATTAACATTGATTCTTCGCATATACCCTTGGTATGTTAAACCCTGACAGATCTGTACCTTCCAAGCATATACGAATACA
Organism: Yamadazyma khao-thaluensis; assembly: GCA_030563265.1. Lineage (NCBI taxonomy): Eukaryota > Fungi > Ascomycota > Pichiomycetes > Serinales > Debaryomycetaceae > Yamadazyma > Yamadazyma khao-thaluensis. The sequence goes on along the minus strand of JAKUBQ010000006.1, from coordinate 570,634 downwards.
GTATTAAGAAATTGAATCGTAGATCGGCGAGGCCGCGGAGACCATCTCGTATCAAAGCATCTAAAAATGTCGCATCATAGATGGCATTTCCAAGGACTGCCTTAGACCAGCTAGGCTCATATTCTTAACGAAAAATTAAACGGTCACATTAACGGCTTTATTAGAGAATCAAGTCCAGAGTAAAGCCAAGAGTTAAGTTCCATATAAGTAGGTACGGCTTTTGTAGTTTGTAATTAAACAGAGTCAAAAAACCGTCTGGTGAGGATTCTCTCTAAAGTAACTAATAGAGAAGGCACTAAAATTTAATGCCAGATCAATTAGGAAATTTCCTGAGAGTTAGGAAACAATTACCAAAAAGGGAATAAGGCTTCAACCGCTTTTGAAGAGACCGTTGAATATCGTAGGTTAAAGAAACATTCCATGCCTTAGAATTCTTTGTATACATGACTGCCAAGGGTCATAAAAAAATTGTTAGTGGTGTTCGCCTTGAACTATATGTGTTAGTGACTGCACCAAGGTGCCCTATTGCCCGCCCAAATGGCATCTCAAAGTCGTGTGATGCCTTGATATTTTTTCTCAATTAAAGTAAACCTTAAATAAGATTTGCATGCCAGGGTTATGCTTATTACCTTGTTCTTATTGGTAGATAATGACATTGATTTACAAGGCTATACATTATTTTCAGAGTATATGAATTATTGGTAATATAATTGGTGCAATGGTTTGATTGTTGGTTTGGTTCACGGGCGTATTTTCAATATTCTTTGGTCTTAAGTCCTAATACTTTATTGATTCTTTGTTTACACTAAAAGAATTCGAAGGATTCCTCTTTTAGATATTTCTTTCTCTTCAATTGTATGCATCTATAGAGAGCACTAACATTTATTGTAATATAAAATTCCAGTGGGGTTGAAATATCTTTAAATAGTTAATGGAGACCACACGGAAACGGAGTAGGTTATTATACCTTATGCCAGATTTATCTTACTCGTATAAATGGACGGAGCTTTTCTACCGCTTTTCCTTGTAATAACTTTGAAACATCAATGAAGTTGACTTGCGTAATGGTCGATATACGGCTTTTTCTCCCGTATCCTCCGTATTACTCTGTGAGTTTTTTTTGTTAGTGCATGCACGGCGTGCATCCTCCACGGTTTTTCAAATCCCGCATCCCGTATATTTAAGTATCGTGGACAAATATATATATCTCTCACCGTATTATCAAGAAACACTATTTAATGGTTTACAAATCCTTTGGTTTCAATAAAATTAGTTCACCCTTAGCAAGGAAGTTTACTTTTAGAAATTTTACTTTTAGAAATTTATCAACCAAAATGTCCCACGATATAACAGCTTATACTGCCTCCACTCCAAATGGATATAAATTACCAATGTTTTTGGAATTATTAGGTTTGAAATACAATGTCGAAGCAGTTGACATAAAGAACAGTGTTCAAAAAGAAGACTGGTTTTTAAAAATGAACCCTAATGGGAGAATTCCTGTATTAACTGATAAATCTACCGGTACTACCATTAGTGAAAGTGGTGCCATCTTAATGTATTTAGCTGATACCTACGATAAGGAAAGAAAGTTTAGTTACGAGGTCGGAACTAAAGAGTACTATTTACAATTAGAAATTATTATGTTCCAAATGGCTGGTGTTGGTCCAATGCAAGGACAAGCTGGTCACTTTGTAGCATTTGCTCCTGAGAAAATCGAATATGCTATTAATAGATACGTTTCCGAAACTAAAAGATTATATGGAGTTGTTGAAGAGTATTTGAAAAGAAATGAAGGTAGTGATTACTTGGTTGGGCCTCATATTTCAATTGCTGATATTTTAATCTTCGGTTGGGCTGCTGTCGTAGAACCTTTAGGAGTTTCATATAGTGATTTCCCAAGAGTTGAAAAATGGCTTAAGCATTTGGCTTCAATTCCTGAAATTAAGAAAGGTGTCACCATTCCTTCTCCATCACCTTACCTTTCCAAGACTATTGGTCTCTTTGATTAATTGTAATCAAAATTAAGTCAAAATTAGAGTAGGTATCAGCATAGAGATAAAGAGTGTCGTTTCTATAGTACTAGAACTTTAATATATGTTAAGTTTTTATCTGCTTAACTCTCTGGCATACACTTTCCTCGTATAATATGAGAACTATTTTCAACTTTTATCTCCATAAAAATGAATATAAAGATCTAATGACAAAACAATTCCTATCTTATTTTAAGTGGGGCAGATTAGATGAGGTGATTAATCTTATCGTTTAAATTATAGTTTTGAAAAACTATAAGAAGGGAGCTAATCCACTCTTATCAATCAGCACCATTAAGGAGTCTGATTATATAAGTATTAGTGCTTAGTGTTATAAAGTTGTTGTTGAAGTTAGCTGATAATCTGCGATTCATCGATCCAAATATTCTATAAGAGTAATACGTAACTAATAAGCCTAACTAAGATTAATCTACTCACTAAAATATTCTATAGTGGAGTATACACTCTACACTTTCGGTTGCGGCCATATCTAGCAGAAAGCACCGTTTCCCGTCCGATCAACTGTAGTTAAGCTGCTAAGAGCGAGACTGAGTAGTGTAGTGGGAGACCATACGCGAAACTCTCGTGCTGCAATCTCTTTTTTTTTTCGGCCCTAGGCCAGTTTTCTTTTCTTGGGGGTGGCTGCGAATTCCTCGCCTTAATTGAGCACAGAATGTGGCTTCATAATTATCAGCCACGTATAACGAAAATTACTTTATAACCGTATTATATATTAACTATACCCTAACCATACCAAGCTGGTTCCCAAATTCCTTATAATATTCCTATAAGGACCAATGTATCAAATTTATGCAATTTAACTTATTCTTTAGAAAGTTGCTAAATGACTAACTAAAGTCTGAAGCTTTGGCTCCAAGTAAATTGGAGGCAGAACCCGTAGGCCCCCCACTTCATAATTGTATTTCTTCTGGTTGAAAAACTTAAATCTTATTGAATAAAGCTCTAGCATTGATCGTTCCTCTAAGGTTCTGTTTATCAAGACTTTCTTTATATGACAATACAAAAGGTAAAGTAGTGGAAACGGCTAAATATCCTAATAAGAATATCGAAGTTGGTGTGACTGGACTTGCTTTTATCATTTGAAAACGATGTGTATATTGATTATATGTTTGTGACGTTAAAACTTTTATAGTTGAGTAAACTCAGGGAATTTCCGTTTTATTTATAATGAGGTTATCGGAATTACTAAAGTCAGATCATAACATTTCCTGCACACAACAACTGTGGAATAATTTGTAATCGTACTATTTTTTATACGGTAACCCGACCTCGTACGAACACTTGGGCTATGAATTTAAAGTTATTGTAGACCCACCCCCCCAACAGTAGTAAGTTGAGTTTGATAGTAGTAATGGTATTAGGGTATTAATTGTACAAAGGCAAAGCGAAAGTCCTTATTGTTATAACCTGAAATATGGGTTCAATTCCTAGTCAATACTAAGCAACCACACATTTTCGGTCGTAGGGCTATTAGGTCATAATCGTTGGATTTTCTCAACCCACATTTCAAAGACCCTGGTGCCGTTGAATGTAGGAGTTAAGTTTACCAACTGAGATAATTGTGGCTATTGGCTGCTAGAATAGTAACACTGTGCGCTTCTAAACGATAAACGATTTTTATACACTCCCTCACCACTTAACCAATCGCTGAAATGTACCTACTACGTTCCCCATCCCCTATCATGTAAATAAACAAACGATGAATTTGCTTTGGACACTAAGCCCTAGGGATTGCAATGTTACGTAGATAGGGTGATCTATTGTTAACACCTAGGTGGGTAATCAGTGCGGCGTAGATGGTCATGACCGGTGAAACTTGGATTCCTTATCGTAAAGGTGGGGGTCCATAGTGTTCGAATGATGGAGTGGACCGAAAAGAGATAAGAATGTTTAGGATAAAATTGCTTTTCAATGTTATGTAGTTACATTTAGGTAATTTTTGAGATAAGCTTCGGGAAATCTCGAGCGAGATTTTATTAGTATTTTCGGTCAATCTGTAGATATCACAAGTTTTAATAAATTCGTAATAAATTCTCTTAAAAATATATAAAACCCTTAGACCATCAAAAATTGAATGTTGGTTATTCTAAAGACTCAATTATAGGTTTCCTGTAAACATTTTTAATCAATTGTCAACCAGTGCCATGTCAATGAAATTTGCAACCATGTAATTAAACCTTGATCGTATTATAAAAGAATTACCAGGGTCGTTAACTATGACCTAATTGATTGTATCTGATCTAATATCTACATGTTTAAGCAGTATACTTAACCAATTTAGTTCAACCCCTAAAATGCTATTATAAACCTCTATTGTTTAGAGCTATTGTTAATGATTGCTCAGTCACTCATAATTCTTCCTTGTTACATTTAGGTCATAGTATAATTGATTTAGGGGTAAACCCCTTTTAGGTAGGACTCCTCAACGGTTATAGTTTCTTGGGGGTAGGGTGTATAAACGACACTGTCCCGAGGTAGCAACATTTTTGTACCATGTCACTCTTGACTATACGCCTTAAATCATCACATCGCGTGGGGGACGTGGAGGAAATACTCCATAAACCAATTTGATTCAACCATTTATATTCACAGCATGATCCAGTCCGAAGACTGTTCAAGTTCAAATGTAATATATATAGAATTGTAGTACAAAAGTCTGTCGTTCTTAACTTACTGGTGACTTCAAGGTTCTTAGGTTGGTTTTCTATAAAAAGCAATTTCCTCACTACCAGAAGATGTATCATAACGGCTTTTCTTTTAGTATTTGACGGCGTTCCGGTGGCCATAGCCATCCTTAGTCACTGTTGGTCATTAATGGATCTGTTTAGTAATAAATTTTCAAACTCTATCGGTTGGGGATCTTCCGAGAGAGCCTTAAATCATTTATTTTATGTATGAAAATTCTCATGTATGGTTGCGATACTATTTGGAAGGTTAACGTCAATATTTAATATAAGGTTAAATTTCTTTTCTTTTTCAGGTGATCTTAGACATCTAGAAATATATATGCTGATACGTAGATACGGAGATACGGAGATAGAAGACCTGTGATCCTATCATCATTGGGTTAACACAAGGCTTGGTAATTAATCGGTCAAGTATATTGAAATCTATTGGGCTATTTCTTGACCAATTTAAGGTTGAGTATTTAAAGAATTGGTGCATGTAATGATCGGAAGAGTTATAGCCCAACCCAGCCCAATGAAATTAACAATGAAATTAACTACTTAATGACTATGCTATAGCATAGTCTCTCACTTTCACCATCTCTTGATTTCTCAGTAAAGGCTTCAAATGATCAACTTTTTTTTGATAGTCAAATATACCCAGGGTGACCCCTATGGTCTAATGATCTAATGTCACGGGATAATTGCTTAAAGTTATAAGGTCCCGAGGTCAATTTTAGTAACTGCACCTTAGGTCATGTATGGAAACTGTTGAAAAATTTATTAGCAGCTGTGCACCAAGAAACTAAGAAGCCTCGAAAATAAAACGTTTTTTGAGCTGGCAGCTTGAGCGAAGCCCATAAGGCTTCAAATGGCCTTGTAATATTCCATATCGTATCTGTAGAAGATGGAAACTTAACTCAAGCTGAAATTGATCAGCTATATTATCCTTTGTAAGCCTTGTAAAGCTTGTAACCACACTTGATAATATTCGTTGAGTGTCCCAATTGAGTCTTTTACGAAATAATCGTACTTCACAGATTTTCAATTGTATCTTTATCGACCCATTATTGAAAAAATTTCCATCTTGAAATACTGGAATATACCTAAGATGATCTCTCTACCGCCTATCTAAAAATAATAACTATGATAATAATCGCTAATCGTCGGTTGCAAGAGGGCCGCACTGACCGTATGCACTAGAGCCGTAAAAAACACTGTCAAACGAAAAATATTGAAAATATCCTCATATTCGAAACTTAACATTCGTTTTGAGGTTTAATTGTAATTAGATGCATGACAAAACTATGGGCATCTGGTTATATGCAGGATATGGGGCCATGGATCTACCGACCAGTCTCATATTTTTTTTTTTCGGCGAACATGGGGATGACACAAGATTTGCATTGCAGAATTATCCGTAATAAACTTCTAGCTAAAAAATCGCCCCATTAGAGGATTGCTGGATAATACGATCATGAAATTTGTAGTCTAGCAAGATAGATCTGAGTCTTCAAGTAGGTTGATTCCCTATTGTTCTATTTTAGACCATCGAGCAGAAAGACAAATTTCCGTAGCATTGTGCGGTAACTCCTTGCATGATATCGCAAGTAAAACAGTAGAAACTGACAACGAGGTGCAGTCACTGCACTTCCCCTATACGGAGCGAGGCAAATCAGTAAAATAATTTCAGATCTAACGGCTTCTCCAGATAACTAAAATAAATTTAAGGTTATTTTTACAAACGAAAAATAAATCAGCAAAAAGAAATGTGAGTTGTGCATGACATGATAGACTAAGTGTACAAGATACTCCAGGTAGTAGAAACACCCCGGTTAAACGAAGCAGTGGTGCATATGATGTCACAATAGGTACCTCATTAGTTAATTGTGGAATCACAAATCAACAATTACAACAAGGTACAATTACAATGAACTAACCATTCGCAGGAGGTGTTGGCAACTACTCACTTGCATGTACAAAGAAGAAAAATATTCGCAAAAACCGCCATGCAGACGCACTGGGGGCTATTATTTTGCGAATAGGCAATGAAATTTGGAAGAGAAACCTGAAATAAAGGTACACTTCCGCCTTTTCAGGTATAGATGATGTGTTCGTTGACTTCAGTAATATGTTGTTATTACCAGCTAGAGTATGGTAACATAGTATTATATAGAAATAGTAAAATCAATGATCATAATAAAGCATTCCGTTGTTAACTAATGACCGAGTTAGGACATTTTACCTTAAAAAATTTTACAAAAAATTTACTCTATGTCTCTTTTCGAAAATAAAGTTCAATCTGATTTAGAAGTTTTGCAGCAAGATCGTGAGCAAGTCTATGTGGCACTAAACGAATTTTAGTTTATTTTTTCATGGATAAGCTCCGCTGCTAAAATTGAATAAAAAATCGAAAGATGTATTCTATTACTTTTCTAATTTTAGTAATTATCATGTATAGGTTACAAGAATAAGGGAGATTTATAAGAGCCTTTTTTCAAAAAATACGGTTTCTTTTGATGAACCGGTTTCAATGGTTTGTCCCGTATTCAACATCCGTTGGGTTCAAGTTCTTATAAAAAAAATGTCATCTCCCCATAATTCAAAGGGTCTTAGTTTTTAACTTTAAACTTTCATAAATGCAATTGATAAATTATTTATCAATGGTAGCGTTTGCTACCACTGTCTTGGCTACAGGAAAAGGTTCCTCGGGCCAAAGCAACACAGGTCAAAGTTCCTCAGGTTCCTCAGGAACTTCTTCCAGTAGTGGTGTTACTATAAGTAGTAATACCATTGTGGATGGTGGAAGCAATGGTGGAGGTTCAACTACTGAATCTTCCCTTGTTACTATCCAATCCGGAATATACTGGTACTTAGAACATCAACAAAGTGTGAATTTACAGAACGGTTTATATGTGAATACTAATGCCGGATTATATTGTACACCACCTACTTCAGGCTATTACCTGACAGTTTCATTCAGTTGTGGTGGAACTGAAACCATCAATAATGGTGTAATTGCCATTGATAATACTGCATATTCATATGGTGAAAGTTTGTCAATCACTTCCACTACTTTCACCAATAACGGAGAATTCTACTGGTATGGTGACGCGGAGGCAGGTACACCTACTGTAACTATTTCTTCAAGTACTTTCACCAATAATGGATTAATGGAATTCACTCAAAATTATAGAAACTCAGGAACTGTAAGTTTAGGATCATCCACAATAACAAATGATGGTACTTTATACTTTAAAAATATCCAATATCAAGAACTGTCAGCATCTATCACTGGTACCGGTTGTATATATGTTGGGGAAGATGCCACTGTCGAAGTTGGTATGTCCTCAGGTGCCAGTTTAGCTACTACTCAAACAGTTTACTTAGGATCATCGTCTTCAGCTCTTAAGATTGATGGATCTGATTCTCAACGTACTTATAATGTTGGAGGTTGGGGTAATGGAAATATCGTTGGATTCACTGGTGGATGGATATCTCTGTGGTCTTATAGTACTACTTCAGGTATTTTGACAGCTGTTTTCAATGGTAATACTTTTTATATTAATGTTGGTACTGGTTATACTGCTTCTAAGATTTCTCAAACTTCTGCTAATTATGGTGGTAGTATTGGTAATTATGGATCTGTAGCTTTTGCATATAGTGCTTCACCAGTTAATAGTGATACTTCGATGTGTAAGACTATTAAGAGTCTTCCAGCATTTCCAGGTTCTAGTTCATTTTCCACTTATAGTAGTAGTACTACATCTACTAGTACCACCAGTACCACCACTAGTACCACTAGTACCACTAGTACCACTAGTACCACTAGTACCACCAGTACCACCAGTTCAACCAGTTCAACCAGTACCACTACTAGTACCACTAGTCCTACTACTAGTCCTACTACTAGTTCTACCACTAGTTCTACCACTACTAGTACCACTACTAGGTCTACCACTACTAGTTCCACTAGTACCACTAGCCCTAGTACCACGAGTTCTAGTACTAGTTCTAGTACTTCCAGCACTTCAAGTACCACCAGTACTGCTACCTCAAGTAGTACCACAAGTTCTAGCTCAACTTCAAGTACCTCAAGTTCATCATCATCATCAAGTACTTCCAGTTCCTTAGTCACCTCATCAAGTGAAGTAACCAGTTCAACCGAAGTTGCTACCTCAAGTCCAACTTCTAGCCTTGTTATCGCTTCCAGTGCTATTGAGTTCACTCCTTCAAGTTCAATCGAAACTTCTGGCATTGAGACTTCTTCATCATATCATGATATTTCAAGTGAAGTATCCAGCCAAATTATATCGTCTTATGCTTCAAGTTCAATTGAATACTCCTCATTAGTTTCATCAGAACCATCAACTGAATCATACGAATCATCCGAAATTCCAACCTTAATTTCATCTGAGGTGTCTTCAAGTGCTTACTCAAGTGAATATTCGAGTGAGTCATCATACGAAGCTTCATCGTATGAACCTTCTTCATCTGAAGAATCTACTATCTCAAGTGAATTGAAATTTGAATCATCTTCAGAAGTTTACTCATCATTTGCATCATCTACGTTGTCAGACGTATCATCGTCATCATTTGCATCATCATTGGAAGAAACATCAGAAGTTGCTTCTTCCAGTGAAGTTTCTTCAACTGAGTCATCAGGCTCATCAGACTCATTTAGCGAGTCAGTATCCAGTGCAAGTTCCTTCATTGAAGAATCATCCTCTAGCGAGGAATCATCTAGTGAGGAATCATATTCTAGTGAGGAATCATATTCTAGTGAAGTATCATCATCTAGTGAAGTATCAGAAGAGTCATATTCTAGCGAAGAATCCTCTTCTAGTAAAGTTTCATATTCTAGCGAGGAACCATCTTCTAGATCCAGCGAGGAATCATCCTACAACGAAGTATCATCATCTAGTGAAGTATCTAGCTCATCAGAAGTATTATATTCCAGTGAAGAATCATCTAGTGAAGTATCATCATCTGGTGAAGTATCTTCTTCTAGCGAGGAGTGCAGTTCCTCCAGTGAAGAAACAGCATCTAGCGAGGAATGCTCTTCTAGTGAAGAATCCTCTTTTAGCGAGGTATCATCATCATCCGAAGTTACATATTCTAGTGAAGTTTCATACTCTAGTGAGGTTTCCTATTCTAGCGAACAATCATATTCCAGCGAGGTATCAGAAGAGTCATATTCTAGCGAAGAATCATCATCTTCCGAAGAATCATCATCTGTCGAGGAATCATCATCTAGTGAAGTATCTTCTTCCAGCGAAGAGTCCAGTTCATCAGAAGAATCCAGCTCATCAGAAGGATCCAGTTCATCAGAGGAATCATCATCATCCGAAGTTTCATATTCTAGTGAAGTTTCCTATTCTAGCGAACAATCATATTCCAGCGAGGTATCTAGTTCATCAGAAAAGTTATATTCTAGTGAAGAATCCTCTTATAGTGAGGAATACTCTTCTAGTGAAGAATCCAGTTCATCAGAGGAATCATTATCCAGTGAAGAATTATCATCCAGTGCAGTATCCTCTTCTAGCGAGGAATGCTCTTCTAGTGCAGAATCATATTCCAGCGAAGAATCATCATCTTCTGAAGGACCCAGCTCATCAGAAGAATCATATTCCAGCGAAGAATCCAGTTCATTAGAGGAATCATCTTCTTCCAAAGAATACGCTTCTAGTGAGGAATTCTCTTCTAGTGAAGAGTTATCATCTAGTAACGTATTATCATCAACCGAAGAATCATCATCTAGTGAAGCAGCATATTCTAGCGACATTTCATCATCTAGTGACGAATCATCTTCCAGCGAAGAATCCAGCTCATTAGAAGAGTCCAGTTCATCAGAGGAATCATCCTCTAGTCAAGAGTCATCCAGTGAGGAAGCATCTTCCAGCAAAGCTTCATCATCTAGCGAAGAATCATCATCTTCCGAATTTTCATACTCTAGCGAGGAATCATCATCTAGTGAAGAATCATTATCCAGTGAGGAATCCAGTTCATCAGAAGAATCTTCTTCTAGCGAAGAAAACTCTTCCAGTGAAGTATCATATTCCAGCGAAGAATCCTTATCTAGCCAGGAATCATCATATAGTGAAGAAGCATCTTCTAGTGAGGAATCATCTTCTAGTGAAGAATCATCTTCTAGTGAAGAATCATCTTCTAGTGAAGAATCATCTTCTAGTGAAGAATCATCTTCTAGTGAAGAATCATCTTCTAGTGAAGAATCATCTTCTAGTGAAGAATCATCTTCTAGTGAAGAATCATCTTCTAGTGAAGAATCATCTTCTAGTGAAGAATCATCTTCTAGTGAAATATCTTCTTCCAGCGAAGAATCCAGTTCATCTTCAGAATCAGTCTCATCAGAATTTTCTTATTCTCCATCATCCGTTGCATTATCTTTAGAAATTTCCAGCTCATTGGAAGTATCAAGTTCAGCTTATCCAACCTTAACTGTTCCATCATATTCCTCAAGCTCATACCACTCGTACTCAAGCATTGCACCTTATCAAAATTCCTCAATTTATTCTAGCATTGATTATTCAAGTAAAATTTCAGAATCATCATCAGAACTTTCAAGTTCGTTTGAATCCTCTGAAACTTTTAGCAGTCAAGTATCTAGCTCAACGGATTCTAATGAAAGATCAATCTCCATAGAATCATCATCCACTGAATCATTTTCTAGCGAGTCATCAAGTTCAACCGAATTTTCAAGCTCCACTGACAGTTCTTCAACCGAAATTTATAGTCAAGTTTCTAGTGGAATTTCCAGTGATGTTTCGACTTCAAGTTATGAGTCAAGCTCGAGTGAATTTTCAAGTACTTCAGCTGAAGCTTCTATTTCATCTGAATACTACAGCTCATCTGAGTATTCCAGTTCATCCACTGAAGCTTCAAGTTACTCATTTACATCAGATACTTATTCATCCAGCGATTATTCCAGTGAAGTTACTAGTTCAAAGGAACCTACTAGTTTGACTACCAGCTCCACTAGTATTAGTGATCTTGATACTTGTGTTGGGTGTACTGATTATACCACTTCCACTACTGCCATGGTTAATGGTAGACACGCTATTGAATATTACGAGGTCATTATTAGCACTGATACTTCTGGTACTTATTTTACATCTACCATTGCTGGTGCTGTCATTATGGATTCATCTTCTCAAGCTATTAGTTCAGAAACTGAAATCTCACAGACTTCATCAGAAGCTTCAGCTTCACAGGTTTCTGAGATTTCTTCAGACTTCACGTCATCTGTTGAAGCATCCTCATCTGAATCATCCTCATCGGTTGAAGCATCCTCGTCAGTTGAATCATCCTCGTCAGTTGAATCATCCTCGTCAGTTGAAGCATCCTCGTCAGTTGAAGCATCCTCGTCAGTTGAAGCATCTTCATCTGCTGAATCATACTCGTCAGTTGAATCATCCTCATCTGGTGCATCCTCATCTGAAGCATCCTCATCTGAAGCATCCTCATCTGAAGCATCCTCATCTGAAGCATCCTCATCGGAATCCTCAATTGAAGTATCATCCATCGAATATTCTACTATCTCATTGGAATCATCATCAGAATCAATCGAACAATCTTCAACTCATACTGAAAGTTCTTCTGAGATTAGCAGTTCTTCTGAAGTATACACCGAAACTTCAAGTATCGTGTCTAACACTCCTACTGATTCATCTAATGAAAATAGTTCAACTTCATCTAGTGTATCATCTGAAAATGCATCTAGTGTACCATCTAGTGCACCATCTAGTGCACCATCTGAAAACGCATCTTCCGATGCATCTTCGATATTTTACCCAACTTCAATAGCTGGTGTTGCTACCACTATCGGGTCTTCATACACTTCTCAGGGTTCAAGTATAGTACAATCATTGACTTCAACTGAATCTGTTGAAACATCAAGTACTTCATCACAAGCCAGTTTTGTTTCTAACTCGGTCTCAATATCAGCAACTTCCAGGTCAGGTTCTAGTACTAGCACAAGTTATACTGAGACCTCATCTAGTGAGCCATATTCAATCGAAACAGTTTCTTCCAAGTCATCTTCAAGCGTTGTTGAATCCACAAATGTTTCTACAGTTTCAACCACAGTGTTGACTTCACCAAGTAACTCAGTATCAGATTCAAGAACAGTTTCTAACATTGAATCTAGTGCTTCTACTTCAATAAATACTGGAACATCTTCAGTATCTGGAACTACCAACGCTTCAGAAGTTACATCAACCACTACTTTAGAAACCACTACATCAGAAGCTATTACTTCACACGCCACAATGTCTGGTAATACCTCAGATACCACTTTTACAGGAACTACCACTTCAGATGGTACCACTTCAGACGCTACTACTTCTACAGGAACTACTGTATCAGAAGCTACTACATCAGATGCTACTACATCAGGTACTACTACATCAGACGCTACTTCTACCGGATCTACTGTATCAGAAGCTACTTCAGAAGGTACTGAATCAGATATTACTACTTCTGGTAAGACTTCTGGTACTACTTCTGGTACTACTTCGGGTACTACTTTCTATACTACAGCAGAATTGACTTCATCATTTATAACTTTAACAGCATCAGCCGCCCCAACGGCATCAATCAGTTCAGAAAGTCAAGCTCCTGCAGCTTCCTCATTAGTACCTGCAGCATCAATTGCCTCATCTATTGAAACATCCAAAACATCAGACGATTCCCATTCCGCTGCCTCCAATGTAACCTCAATTTCACTGGCTACATCTTCCATTCCCTCAACCTTAAAGCCTGTCCAATCTGATGCAACCTCACCAATCAGTGTCACATCCGCAGTATCTCAATCAGGGGCTACTGACTCTAGTGACCATAGTGAACCAGATCATACGGTTCTTCATGCAAATACTTTATCCACCGTTTCAATTCATTCATCATCATCTCCTGTTGCGGGAGATTCAAATGCAAGTGAAACTTCGTATGCAACCGCTTTTACCTATGAAGGTAGTTCATCAACAACCAAACCTTGGTTATTGACCTACTGTGCTATTTTTGGGTTATTAGTGGCCTACATTTAAAATTAACTGTACCATAATACCGTAAATCAGACGTTTTCGCAGCCTTAGAGCTAATCGTATCATTATAGACTTATAGATCATGTTGCATTCCATGCACTAATAGACATTATACATATTTCTTGGTTTTCTCTCCGATCCTAGGTTGCTATTTTTGTTTTTTATTAAGGAGGTAGTATTATTAACAATGCAAAATTGCGAGCCCCGCACACGGGCGACATTCCCGAGTCTGAACATTACCTTTTTCGTAATTATGAGCTTATGGAGTTTTAGCTTTCTGCGTGAAAATCTTTCAAGATTCAAGATGCTTTGCAGCACTGCTTCATTTGAACATTCGATACAGATTTAAAGGCTGTTGCTTAAATTTGAAAGAAAAAATATTGCTTTGATAAATTGTGCTTTTCATTTCTAAAGATAGCCATCATTCTCTGATTTACCTGTAAATCCAAAGTTCAATAATAAGCATGTTTCAAATATTTAAGTCGAGATGCGTATTAATAGTTAAGATTTGCCATCTTCAAACTTAAAAATTGCGATGTCTGAGTTTCCTTTTTTTTTTTTTCTTTTTTTCACATTTTTCCATACTATTTTAGCCATCCCATAAACTCGAAAAAGAAATGTCGCGCATAATCTAAGTTAGAATTTCAGTTTAATTGCAGCTTGGAAAGATATATAAGGGGAGATCTCATCTACTAGTGAATTATTCAATCGTTCAACATGAAGATCACATCAACATTAGCTTCCTTGTTATGGATAGCAACAGGTTTAGCAGTTCATATTACCGAAAACACAATCACAACTGATGACTCCACCACGCAGTGGGGAGCATCCACTATAGATGCCGGGGTATGGTGGTATATCGAGAATAATTACAATGTGGACTTCAATGGAGACTTAACAGTGGATGGAGAATTATACATTTTAGCAGATGTCAATTCTGTAAACGGATTCACAGTTAGTGTCAGTAGTGGTGCAGCTACAACTACTGTGAGAGGTGTTTGGGCCATTGATGGTGGGGGAACCGCTGCCACGGTTTACCCTTACTATAGAGTCGTAGGCCCAGTATTCGAAAATTATGGAAGTGTTATTTGGACTGGAAATATATTCTACGGTCAAGCAGTCTTCGATATTATGTCCTCCACGTTCAACAATTATGGATTATTAGATTTTATTGATGAAGATTATACTGGAAGTTATGTTAGCTTAGGATACCCTGGATTACTGATAACCAATGCTGGTACCATTTGTTTAACTATGGTAACATACACAGAACAAACAAGCGTTGATGGAACTGGTTGTTTCGATATCGGAGAACAAGCCACAATGATTCTTGGTGATTCAGACGTTACTTTCGGATCAGGTCAAGTCATCATATTTAGTGCCGATAACGGGGCTTTGGTACTAGACAGTGCAGGCAGTCAACGTGAATTCACAGTTGTTGGTTTCGGTGATAATAATATTATTGGTACCAAGGGAACAATTGATTCATTTGAATATTCTGATCCTAATTTACTGTTCACTTCCGGTAGTGATACTTATGTTATAAATATTGGTTCCGGTTATGATGAAAGTTTAATTACTAAAGTTAGCACTGCATTTGACGCTGCTGTTTCTCCTACCGTTTATTCTAATGCAGCATTGAAGTACGGTGATGCTGCTCAGAATACCGACAGACCTTCTACGTGTTTAGCATGTCAAGCACTTCCTCCAAATCCTACTGAAACTACTAGTACTGAGGAATCAAGTTCTTCAGAAGAATCATCATCAACTGAGGAATCATCATCAACTGAGGAATCATCTTCATCAGAAGAATCATCATCGTCTGAGGAATCATCTTCATCAGAAGAGTCATCTAGTTCTGAAGAGTCATCATCATCCGAAGAATCATCGTCATCCGAAGAGTCATCTAGTTCTGAAGAGTCATCCAGTTCTGAAGAATCATCATCGTCTGAGGAATCAAGCTCATCTGAGGAATCCTCTTCCAGTGAAGAGTCATCTAGTTCAGAAGAGTCATCTTCATCAGAAGAATCATCTAGTTCAGAGGAATCATCATCATCAGAGGAATCATCATCATCAGAAGAATCATCATCATCAGAAGAATCAAGTTCTTCTGAAGAATCCTCTTCCAGTGAAGAGTCATCTAGTTCAGAAGAGTCATCGTCATCAGAGGAATCATCTAGTTCAGAGGAATCATCATCATCAGAGGAATCATCATCATCAGAAGAATCATCATCATCAGAAGAATCATCATCATCAGAAGAATCATCATCATCAGAAGAATCATCATCATCAGAAGAATCATCATCATCCGAAGAATCAAGCTCATCTGAGGAATCCTCTTCCAGTGAAGAATCATCATCATCTGAGGAATCCTCTAGTTCGGAAGAATCATCATCATCAGAAGAATCATCATCATCCCAAGAATCAAGCTCATCAGAAGAATCCTCTTCTAGTGAATCATTTCCATCACCTGCTGAACCTTCTACCAATGAACCATTTCCAGAACCATCATCAGAACCTTCATCAGAACCATCATCAGAAACATCATCTAGTTCAGAAGCCTCTAGTTCAGAAGAATCATCTAGTTCAGAAGAATCATCTAGTTCAGAAGAATCATCTAGTTCGGAAGAATCATCGTCATCCCAAGAATCAGAAACATCATCAGAACCATCATCAGCACCATCATCAGAACCATCCAGTGAATCGTCTGAAGAGCCCACTTCTTCCTCAGCTCCTTATGATCCTGGATGCCCAGAATGTACCGAATCTTCAACTACAATTACCACCACTACTGGTACAACTGAGACAACCGAAACTGATATCATTATCACCACTACTGACACTGACGGACAAGTAACTACTGAAACCATAATTCCAACAACTACCCCCTATGACCCAGAATGCCCAGAATGTACAGAGTACCCAACAACAATTACAACCACTGATAACAATGGTAACCCAGAAACTGAAGATGGTGTTGTTATCATTACCACTGATTCTAATGGACAGTTAACTACAGAGACTGACATAACCAAGACTGACGAAGGTGCTTACACTGAGACTGACATCTCCACCACTATTATCACCATAACTTCATGTTCAGATAACCAATGTACTGAAGTTCCTGTTACTACTGGTGTCACTACTGTAACCGAAGACACTACTACATACACCACTTATTGTCCATTAACCGAGTCAACTTCTGGTCCTTACACAGAGACTGACATTGCCACTACTATTATCACCGTAACTTCATGTTCAGATAACCAATGTACTGAAGTTCCTGTTACTACTGGTGTAACTACTGTAACCGAAGACACTACAACATACACTACGTACTGTCCATTAACCGGATCAACTGCAGTTACTGGTACTGAAAACGGAACCAATGGTGGTGCCAATGGTAGTGGTGCTGCTGGAGGTAACACTGCAGCTACCGAAGAAAACACTGTAACCCCTACAGTTGCTGAAGCAAGCACATTTAATACTGTAACTACTGCTACTGGGGTACTGCAAAACACCGAGCCTGCAGTTGCGAGTGCATCAACATCTGCGTCAACATCTGCATCAATTTCTAACTTCGAAGGCGATGCATCGTTTACCAAACCATGGACTTTCTTCCTTGGTCTTGGATTCTTATTAACTATTTTTTAAAATAGAATAAAATGTTTAGTGTTAGATTTCGAAATTTTTGTATTGCGTTTATAGAGTTAATAAAGTTTTTAATTATCGTGTCATTTTTGGTTTTTTTAAATTCTCAGCGGCTGCAAGAATGTAAATTTATATGCAACAAAATATGCAATATGCACCAAGTAAAATAAGATCTAAGGAATATATTAAACTAAATACAAAGATTACTAATCCTGTTGGACTTTTGCATAACTTGGAGGTCTTAATTTTCTATTGATGGTTTGGAATAACCAAATTGGTAATAAACTTAATAATAAAATAAATAATAATTGCCAAATGAAGGAGATCGATGTAATATACGATAAATCAAAATAATCCGTCAAAAATGGGATTGAAAAAATGTAAATGGCCGTAGTTGAAATCAAAGTAATGATCATTACCTTATTCCATTGATTAATTTGAAGACCCACCATTATCAATTCATTAATGACTAATGCACTAAATGATATGGATACCATCAGGGTGAACAAATCGGTTTCAATGGTTTGGAACTTTTGACTTAATAATTGAATGATACATCCTTGGTACAACGAAATAAAGCACCACATAAAGAAAGTTCTATAACTCAAAGACTTACCAAGAGTTAGTTCTTTATATAACTCTGGATAAACTTTAGTCAAATTCTCATTAATATCACAATCTAAAGTTAAAGAAAACACAGGCATCATTGTATAAATTGTGGCATAACCTACCATTAAGAATCCTTGGTATAATGCCAATGGTTCAAAATCAGAAGAAATTGAATATACTGCTTGACACACCGAAATAATTAAACCTCTGTGAATAATAAATTGTCCTAATTTGGCCGATCTCTTATAAGAATTTCTTCCATGCCATAATAACAATTTACACAAATAATAAAATTGATCAATACTGAAATCAGCAGCCAAAGACGCTTGTTTACCTTCTTTACCCACAATTCCTACACCCACATCAGCAGCTTGAATCATACTAACATCATTACCACCATCACCAATACAACAGATCCGTTTACCGGTAATTTCTTTAATAATGATAGCGATGTCTGCCTTTTGTTGTGGAGAGCATCTACAAGCAATGACAGTTGGCAATTGAATGGCCAATTGGAAGAATTCGTCTCTATAATGTTTTGTATAGGTCAATAAACTTTCACCATCGATCAAGAGCACCGAATTCAAATTTAGTTTCAATGATTCTAAATGATTCAAAGCCAAATCAGGATGGTTTACCTTGGTGATTTGATGGATGAATTGCCCTCTTGTGATCAACTTACAACTTATAGAAACACATTTGGCAGTTTCAACTTTATCACCGGTTAACATCCATATTTTAATCCCAGCATTTCTTAAAAGTTCTATAGATGATTTAACATTTTTTTGCAATTTGTCTTCAACTCCAGTCAACCCTAAAAGTTCTAGATTTTTCTCTAAATAATTATTAATGACTTTTTGCATTAACGTTTCACGATCATACATTGCCAAATTGGCCTCTTTATAACTCTTTTCGAAGTCATTCAACATTTTATCCGTCAATTTCTTTCGACCAATAACTAAGGTTCTTAGACCTTCACGAGCCATATTCCCAGTCTCTTCTTCTAACCAATCGTTCTGATTAACTATAGTCATCATCACCGTATCAGCTCCTTTCTGTAAGAAATAACATTCATCTTTAGTGACGTCTTTGATCACTATCCCCATTCTTTTAGTGTCACTACTGAATGGGAAGTTATACAAAATATCAAACGAGAAATTTTGGTTCAGTTGTAAGTGTTTAATGACAATGGAATTTCTGTCTCTTTGTACTAATTTCAATCCTACGCTTTCAGTAAATTTGACAATAGCAATTTCATCAGGCGATGCTGCTTGGTATGCAACTTCATCGGAATTCAAATCATCGTAGGTGGGGGTTACATTATGACACAATGCTAAGGTTAATACTAACTCGTAGACTTTATTACTCAAGTCACGCTTCTTCAAATTGGATGATACTGACGAAGATGTGATGGCTTTGATATTAGTGTTGATATACTCAGATACCATATCTAAAGTATCACCAGCATAACTAACAGTTCCAAGATGAATTTTCTTTAATTCCATATCATTTTGAGTCAAAGTTCCAGTTTTATCACTCAACAAGTATTCAATTCTTCCTAAATCTTCAGGAATAGTTGATGTACGTACTATGGTATTTTCAATCTCCTTATCATGATGGATTTGTGAGGCATACACGGATTTAGCTAAATCTAAATTGACTCTTAATGATACAGGGATAATGGTGGAAAATAAAATCAAGTACCGTAAGATATCTATATACCAAGTAGATTTTAAGGGAAACCCTTTTGCTAACACTAAAACCAAACTCAACAAGAATACTGAAGCACAAAGGATCTTTGATAATTTATTAATCTCTAATTCAAGTAATCCAGTCTTGACTCCAGTTTTGGTAGTGTTTAACAGTTGTCTGGTTTCAATACCGGTATAAATGACAATTCCAATTACTGTACCAGATGCTAATACGGTATTAGCCCATAAAGTTTGGTCTATGGATAAAGGTAAGTTTTCGGAATCGGAATTATTATATCCGTTGGGATGATAGATCAATTTCCCATTGAAATGATGGATTGATTTAGTGGGCTTATTAATTATTAAAGAAAGATGATCTATCAAATCTGAAGTTGACATTTTTTGAGCAACATTATTAGCAATTCTTAACTTCCAATCGGTTTCCCCATCTAATTGATCAGTCTTTATAAATGCTTCACCATTACCGTCTTTATCATTAGACTGAAGTAGAATCATATCAGCGGGGATTCTTGTGTTTTTGTGGATTCTAACTAAATCTCCTACTCTCAAATTCTTTGAGGTGATCAATTTAGCATCATTGGATAAATTATTATTACCAGAGTTCCGATTCAATACTTCATATAATTCATTATTCTGCTCGATATCACGTCTCCTTCTGGCAATATCATCACCTGCCTCTTTCATCATCGTTACCGTCAACACAAAGGCCAATGGAACTATATACGAACTTAAATATCCGATCCTTAGTTGAGGAACTATTTGCGATAAGGCCACCAATAGGAAGTATAAATTAAAGAAGAACTTGAACTGTTCATAAAGAATTATGGGTATGAACGTGATAGGATTATACTTAGCATTGGATATGGAGTTTGTGGGGTATTGATTCCTGACTTTGTTGTTTCTAGGGGAAATAAATCGTTCCTCCAAGTCATCCTCATCATTATACTTTTGATTCTGTTGATTCAACTCAAACCGGGCGAGTTTGAAGAAATTCACTACAGTGGCCACAAACCCCTGATGACGAATATTCACTGATAACGACGAACTCGAATCAAATGATCTATTTTGGTGACGATTGCTTATTAGGGGACTACTGTCATTCGTATGATCAACATCGGGATGACTGAAATTTGTTAAGGGAATTCCACTACTGTTCATGGATCCTTGGGAGTTATGACGGGAACTATTGAATAGGTTGGTGGATGCGTTATTCAACGCCTTATCTAGGGTTGTATCTAGGTCATCAAATGAATCATTTGAGTATGGCATGTTATGGCTGATGTTCGCGTAGCCTAAACTGAAGCGCAGCAGTCAGTGTTAAGTGTTATTGAGTTGAAGTTTCGCATTGGCTAGTGCCAGCTTCGCACTAACTGGTAATAATTAACCCTAGCTTCGCCCTAATTTTGTAATAGTTTCGCACTAATTGATACTGGCTACCGCCAGCTTCGCACTATTTCTCTTATCGCACACATGGAAACCCTTAACATGGATGATCCATTAATTTCAATATCTCCAAACATTTCAAGAGATTCTAATTCTTTAGATTCTTTTGAAACCCTAAACAAATTAGCAATCCGTCAGAAACACAAAACCAATTCCTTATGGAAAAAAATCACCGAATTTACCAAAATTGCTGTGCTCAAAGCCGATAATGGATTTGAACGATATGTTTTACAAAACGAACCAAATGACTGTGCTCTTTTAGCCAAGTATGGTCAAACCACTAGAGTGGATTTGACAAACACATCTTTATCAGTAGATGAGGTTTATCTCCGAAGTTTAAGGATCCAACATCCATTAATGAACTTTATGAAGAATGAGAACAATCAATCCATTGATATACTGAAGGAGTTAAAAGAAAGTCCAATTTTAGTATTCATTCATGGGTTTGGAGGCCAGATGTCCCAGTTTGAATCGTTAATGGCGTTGTTGTCCCAATGCCTGGAGATTTTGGCCTTGGACTTGCCAGGATTTGGTGATAGTAGACCCAAATTCAATTCCAATTGCAGATTATCGGAGATTTCCGTGGAGGACCAGCTCAGAATATCTACAAGTATCAAGAATATGATAGATGATGACTTCACAAGTGATAATATTGCCACAATTGTGACGGAGTTTATTAAACAGAATATTCCTCCTAATAAGAAAATCGTATTAATCGGTCATTCTATGGGATGTAATATTTCCACCAGAGTTGGTAAGAAATTACCCAATAACACAGTAGAAGGATTGATTTTGTTATCACCTGCTGCGTTTGTGGATGATGTTTTAGATGAAAATTATAATAAGAAACCTCAATCGTCGTTTTTATCCAACCTATTTAAATTTTCATATTTGCTTTCCTTCCCTCTGGTAATGAACTTATTCAGAGTATGGGATAGATTACAAGGGTTATATAGTACCAGTGTCTTACGTCAATTGGGTGATATTTCTCAAAACCATCCAAACACAAACTTGTACATTAAATTACGTCAATTAAGGTGGAATTTAGATATTGATACTTCAATTATCTTGAAATACGCTAGAGGGTATCAAAAATGTAAATATAGTGATTTAATTTCCACCATTAAGAAGTTCAATGATAACCCCTTTGACACTAAGGTCTACGAAAAGACGGTGATTGTGTGTGGTTCTAAAGATTTGGTATCCGCTTGTGGAGATAGTATTAAGTTGAACGATATGTTGTCACATTCGTTCCAAAGGAAGGTAAGTTGCTTTTTAGAGATTAAGAATGCTGGCCATGCTTTATTATTATCCAAACCTGAATTTGTTAGTGGTAAGATCTTGGACCATGTCGAAAACAAATTTCCCGAACGATTACATTTGTCACCGGCATGGGTTTTAAGATTGAAAGCAGATATTAGCGGAGACAAATGGGGACTTAAGAACGAATTAAAATGGCTGAAATTAGATCCTGTTTCGGATAATATCGTTAGAAATGGTAACGATGTAGCACCTCTTTTAGGTATGAAAACTTTACGTGAAGGTGATAAGTATCATTCACCACTTGTCCTAGAACATAGTTTTTATCATAAGAAACTTCCTCAAATCGATCCACAACAAGAACAACAACAAGGAAAGGATGAAGGAACAATGAGTATTCCTTCTTATAAACTTCCCCAAGGTAACCTTATAGCTGTGGTTGATATTTCCGCCGATATCCCACCATACAATCCCGAAACTTTTGAGGTTATTAAATATTATAAATGTGCCACTGTTTCGAAAGTTGTTCCTGATCCTAGCTCAATCAGAAGATTCATTCAATTGGTTGATTCCATTTTACAAAACAATACCGTAGAAAAACCATTGATTGCTGTGCATTGTCATTATGGGTTTAATAGAACTGGATTTTTAATATGTTGTTATTTGATTGAAAAATTAGGATGGTCAGTAGGAGATGCTATTGAAGGATTTAAAGCTGCTAAATCTCCAGGGATTAAACATCCTCATTTTATTGATGCGCTTTATGTTAGATATGAGTCTTAGGGTTTGATTAACTAATACGATTGAGTAAACCATTGATTAAACCATCGACTTAATCATTGCTTAAATCATTGACTAAATCATTGTCTAAATCATTAAATCATTAACTATATAATATGTACTATAATAAAAAATCTTAATTTGTGTAGGATTCCTCTTGCCTAATAGAAT
The DNA here is from genome assembly GCA_030563265.1 of Yamadazyma khao-thaluensis. NCBI lineage: Eukaryota > Fungi > Ascomycota > Pichiomycetes > Serinales > Debaryomycetaceae > Yamadazyma > Yamadazyma khao-thaluensis. The sequence continues at coordinate 547,229 of JAKUBQ010000006.1, read as the reverse complement.
GGTTGCGAAATCGCAGTCGCAGCAGAGCACCACGAGGAGATGAAATTTGGGGAATCCTTAAACCAAGGAGTAGTACCGGAATGGAAAGACCAATACCTTGAATATAAACGAGGTAAGAAGCTCATTAAGAAAGTGTCAGCCGCAAAAGAAGCCGAAGGAGAACTGAGAAGTAATGATAGAACTCCGTTACTACAACCACAAGATAACAGAAGAGATCGAAGAAATGTTTATGGAGGTGATAGAACTGGAGAAGTGGCACCAGAGTCCCAACCAGGACTTAGTAATACTGAAATAGATAAAACCAACGAACCACAAACAACAAGACCAGGGCCAGTGAACTTTAGAACCACAATGTTTACACCTTCAGTGAGAACATCATTGAAACGTAAAACTTATGAGGAAGAAAAGAAAGATTTTTTAGAATGGATTGACCTGGAACTTAATAAAGTCGAAGATTTCTATCAACAACGAGAACAGGCTGTTTATGAGAGGTTTTTAGTTCTAGAAGACCAATTGTATCAATTAAAAGATCATAGAAATGCTTCTTTAAAGAAACACCAACTCCATGTAAAAAGCGTTCTGTCAGCCCATACTAATGAAGATGATGTAGGTGTCAAGGTTAATGAATTAGCTTATCATACCAGACTGATTATTTTCCAATTGAATCGATTTGATCTCCCATCCTTACCTTCTACGACGTTTTTAAAGAAGATAAAGAGACGTAAGAGAACCGATAGTGATATTTCGATGAATTCCACCAGTATGGATGAATATGATATCAATTATTTTGAAAATCGAATCAGAAATGGTGAGATCCGTGATTCTTCATCTATAGATTCAGATTCAATAACATCTGCTACCTCTAATACCGAAGAACAAAGTATACGACCACAACCTCAAACGGCGGAACAACTTAGGAAACGAAAGAAAAGAGATTATGTAACCCAACGGAAACATTTTGGAGTGCCTTATCTCTTTGCTAGGAAACAATTAAAAGATGCCTGTTTAGAGTACTATCGGTCTTTGATTATCTTGAGATCTTATAAGGAATTGAATCGTACAGCATTCAGAAAGATCACCAAGAAATTCGACAAGGCCAATAATGAATCAATGTCGAAACCATTTATGGAGAGAATTGATAAACAGTCGTATTTCTTAACTAGTGACATTATTGATAAATTGATCTTCCAGATTGAAGAATTGTACATTTCCTTCTTTGAACCGGAATCAAGTGATCGAAAACAAAGTTTAGAGAAATTTAAAAGCATTGCCTATGCTTTGAACCAGAGTGAGTTTAGATTAACCTCTTATTATACGGAGTTTTTCAGTTCAGGGTTCTTTTTGGGATTAGCCATACCTTTATTGTGTATGAGTGTTTATATTGCCTTACATAAGCTCTTCAATAAGGAAATGCCCGAAGCACTTTTCTTATTACAGATTTATGGAGGGTTCTTCTTATTGAATTTGCTCTTCTTGATGTTTTCAGTAGACTTGATGATTTTTGAGAAGTTCAAAATCAATTATAAATTCATCTTCGAGTTCAATATAGGAACTGCTTTGGATTATAAACAATTTTGGGTGATACCAACAATTTCCTTATTTGTATTATCATTGATCTGCTGGTTCAGTTTCAATGATTTCTGGCCTCAAAAGTTACCTGGTAAAGATTGGCCATGGTTCTTCTTTGCGGCGATGTTATTGATCTTTTTATGGCCATTCAACCAATTCTACTTATCAAGTAGAAGATGGCTTCAAATAGCACTTTGGAGAATTCTTTGGTCAGGGTTCTATCCTGTAGAATTTAGGGATTTCTTTATTGGTGATTTATTATGTTCATTGACTTATACCATGGGAAACATTTCGTTCTACTTCTGTCTTTATGCTAACCATTGGTCAGGTTCGTCATGTGGATCATCTAAATCGAGGTCTATGGGATTTTTCCTGGCATTACCAAGTATTTGGAGATTCTTACAATGTGTAAGACGTTATACAGATACGGGAGATTGGTTTCCTCATTTGGCCAATATGGTTAAATATGGGGTAGGGGCTACATATTATTGTTTATTGAGTGTATACCGGATCAATAAGACTGCAAATCACCGGGTAGCCTTTATAGTTATGGCATCAATTAATTCGGTATATTGCCTGATTTGGGATATTGTTATGGATTGGTCATTATTACAGCCAGATTCCAAGAACTTCCTATTAAGAGATCATTTATTCTATGGAAATCCATGGTATTATTATATAGCTATGGTAGTAGATGTGTTATTAAGGTTCCAATGGATTTTTTATGTATTTTTCAGTAACCAAATCCAACAACTGGCAGCTACAAGTTTTTTTATAGCGTTAGCCGAATTAATAAGAAGAATGATATGGGTGGTATTCAGAATGGAGAATGAACATTGTACTAATGTTATTCTTTTCAGGGCTTCAAGAGATACACCATTACCATATGCAATTGGTGCTAAAGTTGAAAGGGCCATCAAGAGATTAGTACTGTTACATTATAAGCCATTTAATTTAGATGCAATTGAACCTGATGCTGACCAAGAGTCAAGAATTGGTATTGAAGATGGTGGATATAGTTCAAGTGTTAGGTCGGCATTAAGACGGCCAATTAATGAATCTATTGATTCTGAATCACAAGGAACTATTCCATCAATGCCTAATCTTTCACGTCGTAGATCAACATTGGCTTTTATATCTGATGCTTTGAATAAGGCTCATATTAAGGATTTTCAAAGGAAGAAGAATGTAAAAATTGAGGAAGAGGATGATGATGATGACACTGATGATGATAGTATTCATCAAAGTACCTGAGCACCGGGTCTGATACAATTAGAGCTCAAATAAAGTACAAGAGCTGGAAACACTTGAAGAGAGAAACACTTGAAGAAAACACAAGAGAGAAACACCTTATAGAATAATTTAAAATAATTTATACAAAATCAAACATACGCCTTTCTTAACTATTCAACCTTTTTAATTCTCTTTGGGGTAGGAAATTCTGAAGGTTCTTCACTACCAAGTTTTGGTTTCATCAATGGTGTAGATAAATCAGCGTGAAAGTCTTTAATAATAGAATCAACATCATCAATATTTAATTGTCTAACATCACCTAACTTTTTAATTTTCATTGTAACTTCTTTACATTGTTCATCAGTTAAATTCAAGTTCAATTGATCAACTCTTGACTTAATAGCATTCCACCCTGTCAATCTGTTGGCAAAATGAATATACCTAGTCAAACCAAAATCACTAGGATTCAAGATTTCATATGTTGATGGATTAGCTAAAATAGCTTTAGCATGAATACCGGCTTTATGAGTAAAAGCACAAAATCCCGTGATAGGATTGTTGAATGGAATGTTTACTTGAATGGCTTCGGCTACCAAGTTTTCCAAATCTCTTAATTTATGTAATTTATACTTGGATAAAACATAATCTCTATCTGCAGCAATCATTCTGGCCATCAAACCTCCTAAAGGAGTAATTCCGTTTCTTTCTCCAATCCCCAACACCGAAACATCAATTAATCTGGCTCCTCCTTCTAATGCAGTGTATGCATTTGCAATAGCACACCCAGTATCATTATGGAAATGACACTCGATATCACAATTAACTACACTCTTTAAAGTTCTGACTAATTCATAAACTTGTCTAGGATTGGCACATCCAACAGTGTCAGCAATACCTACTCTGTTAACTCCGATTTTATCAACAGTTCTGTAGATATTTAATAAATCAACTAAATCACTTCTGAATGAATCTTCAGAACTGAATCTGATTTCGATCCCTTTTGATTTGACAAATTCAATGACTTCAATAGCACTTTGGGCAATATAATTCATATCTTTACCATGACTGTATTGTCTCAAGTACTGAGAAGTACCGATAACCACGTCAACACCATCAACACCGGTCTCAACCGCAACTTTAGCATCATCCATATGACACCTAATATGAGTTAAAATTTTGGCCTTTAATCCTAATTTACAAATAGCTTCACAATCTTTTCTACTCTGTTCACTAGCTACAGGCGACGTCAATTCAATGTAATCAACTCCAAATTCATCTAAAGCTTTGGCAATTTCAATCTTCTTCTCGGTGCTAAAGAACGCATTGGCAAATTGTTCTCCTTCTCTTAAAGTACTTTCAATCAATTGAAATCTGCTTACATTTGATAAGAAATCCGATGGATTTGGCCCGTAAGGGTTCTGTTGGATTGCGTTTTTGTTAATACCTTCTGTTACTTGTTTAAAACCGTTTGGTTCAGTTGGTTCAGTCATTGATTGGTGAGAAATGAGAAATAGAAATTCGAGCATCACATCAGATACGACACCAATGACAGGTATGAATAAAGCAAAGACAGTACAAACCCAATTCATAACACAAACATATCGGTACCACAAATTGAAATCATAAATAGAGACACAAGAAGAATTACAAACTAAACACAAACCCAAATTTATTATCTACAAAAATTATCATTTACCTTACTGTCGAATGCGATAAGAATTAAATCCTATTGTGCGATAAGAATTAATCACTTTCAAACGTCTTCATATATGAAGGGATGGCAAGCAGTATGAGATCACGCAGTGTTCGGTAACTGAATCCTGGATGTATTATAAAAAGCCCTTGGCGAATTTCTCCCATAATTAGTAACATTAGAAGTAGAATTAGAACGAGAACCAGTTCCCGAAGTGGTACCTGAAGTAGTTCCTGAAGTAGTTCCTGAATCACTACCAGACCCAGAACCTAATGATTGACTCAGACCTAAAGATAACCTCATTATCAATTGGATATCTTCATTGGACAACGATCCGATATCATAATTATTTATATCATGTAAAATCAAATTATTTCCAATTATACTACTTCTTGGTGCATTTACAGGAGCTTCAGCACCAGAACTACTAGTAGTAGCATCAGTGGTAGGATCTGGAATCAAATCTGGAATCATATCATCGAAATATCGATCATCTATTAGACTCAATTCAAAGGGATTGATCTCATTAGGAAATACTCCAAATTGATTAAATTGTTCAATTATCCTATTAAGCTCTGTTTTGTTCTTTATAATTGACTTATTGAACCTTAAAACCGGGGAAAACCTGGAATCAAATGATACTAAATCAAGATACTTATGTAATGTAGGGGTATAAGGTGGTAATTCTTGATGTCTTTCATGTTCCAATCTTCTCAATTCTCTTTGTCTTCTTTGTTCTCTTCTTCTTCTTCTCTCTAGCTGTCTTTCTACTCTTTCAGTTTCCAATCTTTCCAATTCAAGTCTTTCTTGTTGTCTTTCTTGTTGCCTTTGTTGTTCTAGTCTTTCTCTTTCAATCCTCTCTTGCTCCAACCTTTCTTGCTCCAATCTTTCTTGCTCCATTCTCTCCTGTTCAATCCTTTCCTGCTGCTCTCTCTCCAAGCGGGCCCTTTCTAATCTCTCCTTATTTCTTTTCTTTGCTTCCCTTCTTTCTTTCTTTTCTCGGAGTTCTTTTCTTCTTTGCTTTTCTTTTTGCCTCTGGATCTCTTTTTCGGCTTCACTCATTTCAAACCCTTGTTCCTCTATACCATTTCTCTTCCTGGCTTCTTTAGCCTTTTCTCTCCTCCTGCTATTCTCAAACTCCAACTTTTTTAATTCCAATTGATTCGTTAACAATTCAAACTCATCATCAGCAATAATTCCTCTTCGTTCATTCAATTCTTGAATTTTAACTCTTCTTTGTCTTCCGACTACTCCACATTCCAAACTACGCTTCAAAAGTTCATTTCTCATTGCTATATCAAGGACTTGTTTATTTCCTTCATCCTTTCTATTCCTGTCACTACTCTTACCTCCTTCAATATCCTTGCTACTTCCTTCCATCATCCTATCACTGTGTATGGGTACAAATCTGTCTCTGGGCTCTTCATTTTCACTATTCCCCCCATTCCTGCCGTTTTCTCCGTACTCATTCACATCAGCTTGCTTTCTCCTCTTCTCTTGTTTCTTACGTTTAATCTCTTGTTTTCTCATATATATCTGATCCTCGGTAATATCATATGTAACAAACCCCTGGTCACTCTCCTTGGAAGGACTAACCAAACTGATTTGAGATTGTTGGTCTAAGTGCCGTAAGTTCAACTGATTCTCCCAACAATTTGAATCATCTTCGTATGTTTCATGCATCGCTCGCATTGGTTTATGTGGATTAGGATTAGTTAATGTTGGTGTCACAAGACTATTTAACGTTGATTTAAACCCCATGATATGTGTTGGTTTATCTCTGTAGTTACTATTCTGTAGTTACTAACTATTGAATAATGAAGTAGGAAATTAAGGGGGAGACTGTATTCTTTTAATACTCTCAAGGGATATCCTTTTATATAAGGTGTTTATTGACTATTACTGATCTTGGACGTGTTCACTGACCCAAATCTTATGAATGGCAAAATATCCTTGATGCCCTAATTAGGTATGGTAATTGAAAATTTGCGAGGGTTCGTTCGATTACGGAATTTACGACAAGTCCCGCGTCATTGTCAAAGGTACATATGCAAAGAATAGCAAAAATGTCTCTAATGTCTGTAATGTCACCAATGTCACCATAAGGTTATGAAGATGGCAATATAATGTCAAGATATTGTTAAAATAATGTCACCATGTATGATTGAATTAGTATTATAGTGTCAACATTATAGTACAATATTAATAGGTGAAGGAGAAATTGTCACAAGTGATATAATGTGACAGGTATTTGTAGCTAAATGTTCGTTGATTATTAAAGAAGAATTGCAGCCATGTCACCAAGAACTACAAGGAACCAAATTCTGAATAGATAATTAAAACAATTGAAACAGAGGGACAACGATTCTCCAAGCAAGAAAAGTTTGGGTTCGTTTTGTTTTTGTGACTGGAGTAAAGAACCGTTTAATATTCATAGGGAAAGAGAATTAGTTGTAGGTAAGAACTCAAATGAACCAACTCTAACGTATTGGAATTACAACATTTTCAATTTAATGGAACGAAAAAGGTGCAGTTTACTGAATAATTAAAAATTCTGAAAATAGCCTTTAACTGAATACAGCCTAGGCAACACGGCCTTTACATATAATTCTTCATGCTTTTGCTACCCATGAGGATTCACATGCATGAGATAATTCATAGATAGAGAGTATCAGAATCTGTAAGGTCCTTGATCTTCCTAAGACCCGAACTCAACAAAATATTCTTCGTTTCTTAGGTTACACGTTTAACTATTTCCGTTAAATGTGGGCTTCAGTATATTTTCTCATTTAACTTTTACAACAACCACCACATTCCAACGTGGAATATTGATGGTTTGAACTTTCAGAAGCTTCTAGACTCTTATCCATCAATGTCTAATATTCTTACGGTAGAAATCTACTTAGATCAACAGGTTGCTGACCGCGAAAAATTTGATCGAGCAATGGGTGATAAGGCAGTTTTAAGGAAATACAAAATTGTGTTTCTCGGAGACCAAGGAGGTATGTAATTAGTAGGAGATTTAAACTCCGTCCACAAATTAGTATTTGGCGGTTTAAAGCAAAAGTTTAAATCCATACATTGGTTGTAAACAACTACCAATACCAAATTTCATGTTTCCTTTTATAATACTAACCACCTATAGTTGGGAAAACGTCGTTGATCACGAGATTCATGTATGATACATTTGATGATCAGTATCAAGCAACAATAGGAATTGATTTCTTAAGCAAAACTATGTATTTAGAAGATAACAAGACGATTCGATTACAATTATGGGATACTGCTGGACAAGAGAGATTTAGATCGTTAATTCCTTCATATATCAGAGATAGTAACGTTGCCATCATATGCTATGATATAACTAATAAGAGGACGTTTGAAAATTTGGGGAAATGGATTAATGAAGTTAAGTTGGAAAGAGGTGATGACGTTATTATAGTCATTGTTGGGAATAAATCAGATCTTAACAATAAAAGACAAGTATCATTTGAAGAATTGGAAAAGTTGGCAAAACTGTCGAATTGTGAAATTTATTTGGAAACATCCACAAAGATCAATTATAATGTTAAATTATTATTTAAGAAAATCGCTAAAAGTTTACCTGAATTTAAAGATGAACCAGTTGATAATCCTGAGACTATTGATATAAATATTGAGAACAAACCTCAAGAGAGTTCTTGTTGTTAAAATATTAAGTAAATAGGTAATAAATAAGCATTTAGTAAAAGGGATATCCCATATATGCTAATAATTGGGTTAGTCAAGAACCACGTTATGATAAGAAAAATAACCTAAGATAAGGGTAATAAATCTATATACTTGCACATAACCAATAATATAAGCTAATAGTAAATGATAATACAAAGCCCCCCCTATAATGACGCAATCTTACGCAAACTAACGTAATTAAACGCAACGTTACATATACTATTAGCTATAAAAGGTAGATAGTAAACATACAATGGCAAACGAAGCATGTTTTACCGTAAATTACACTTACAGTAGAGATGAAATTTAATAAACATAACGTCATTGTAAGTGTTGGTCCCCCAACATTCTTTGGTTCGGTGTTTTTTCCTTCCTTCGGTGTTCGGGCTGAATTTCGCCAGTTCCGAATTCATAAGTCAGAGGTTCAGGAGAGAGAGAAAAATAATATTTTTTTGTCAACGAAAAAATAACCAGGGAAATCCAAGGGGATCATGTCATCAGGAGGCAACCAGTTGATGACCAGATCTCCAGTAATACAAACCCTTAAACTTTGAGATAATTATTAATAAACCCTTTGATTTTTTAAACCCGTTTAAATCCTTAGTAATAACGCACCGGCACTGAGGCGGCACCAATCGACCTAATCGATTCTGACCTCTAATGAAACAATGGGATATCCGAATATAAAATACGAGAACCCAAAAAAAGAAATTAGACATAGATACACTCCCATTTGATAGTATATGTGCTTAGTTAGGTAATTAAATGACCAGTGCCCCAACCCTAGGGTTTCATCGACGATAATGCCTTATGGCATTTATGATTTAATTCACCCAAAAAATAATTACAACTGTCATTGGCACACCGTAATTGAGAGTTAATAATCGTGACTAATGATAATTTCGATCCCTGACACATATCTCAGCTGATAGCCACTAAAAATCCAGCGTTACATTACTTGATTTAGAGTGGTAGGCATTTGCCGTGTAAGGTATTTTATCGAAAACACCAGCTTATGTAACTCGACAACTTTTAGAGTTGTTAGGTAAAAAGAAAGGAGCGTTTTTTTTTTTTCGTAGTATTTTCTCACATACAAAATTCGTCATCAGAAGTTGTGAATTGATTGGATTAATTGGGTTGAAAACTTCATTTATAAACGTTTGCTTCAGTCTCTACACTAATTTTAACCCCAAATTTCATAATAAACCTTTTAATGGCAGTGCTTGTTTTTTTTTTACGAGCTTCTCTTACGCTCCTCTCTAATTCTAACTAAAGTGTGCACACAAAAATATTTCAGGGGAAGGAACGAAAATCTCAAAACTTTAAAATACTGAGATTTCCAGAAAAATTTTCCCTTATTGTAAGTTAACTTCTAAGAGTTTGTGAAGGTAGTGGTCCTTAACAGTAGCAAGGTTATTGTTGACGTATTGTAAGACATTTGGTGTGGTGACTTTTTAGTAGCCATATTTTTTTTAGTGCACTTGTACCCAAGTGTCGTTGACAAAAAGCATTCATTTCAATGATGTCAATAATTAAGGAAGATATAGACTTGAAGAAAAAGTCTAAGAGACCTAGTAAAGGTAGAGTATTCCAATGCACAGGATATCCTGGTTGTAACATGTCGTTCACCAGATCTGAACATTTGGCAAGACACAAAAGGAAACATACTGGTGAAAGGCCGTTTACTTGTCCATATTGTTCCAAGAACTTTTCGAGGTTGGACAATCTAAGACAGCATAAACAAACGGTTCATGCATATGAAAATTATTTAGATGCCAAAAAGGAGAAAGATGACAAATCTAATGACGAAGTTAAAGCTTCTTCTAGACCTCATAGAGTTCATAATATTGAGGTGTTCAATAATAGTCATTTTGATAATGGCTATAATCGGGAACGTCATGACATCCCTCACCAGCATTCCACCGATAATGTAACTCCTAGCGACAAAGGATTCATGGTATCACCCCCTAATTCTAATTCACCTCATAATAATTATCCATATTTCCAATATCAAAATTTACAACATCAAAATTTACAAAAGTTGCATCATAATTTACCACCCCTTCAAAAACAGCATCCAGAGTCTGAAACTACCCAAGCCTTAGACACGCTGACCAATGATTCATTAACTTCGCCGTCTCATGATACTAAACAAAAAAGAAGACCAACACCTTTAACTTTACAACATTCATTTGTTTCTAGTTCTGATAAATTATCAGCCACGCTATCTTCATTTTCCTCAAATGCATCTTCGGCTATTTCCACTCCAAGTTACCCTCAACAACATCCTCCATTACATCAACCACAACAATATCAACAATCACAGCCTCATGGTCAACATCTACATGGCCAAGCTCCTGGTCAGCCACACACCCAGATGGCGTATTATCGTCCATACTATGCTTCTCATCTATATAATCACCAAGAACTCAAATCAGCACCTCCAGTTCCAATGTATTCCTTTAATCAACAAATGAGCGAGCCTCATTCAATAAGGCCGTATTCAAAGGTTCTACCATATACAAGACAACATGGCAACATTGTATCACCATTATCACCATTATTTTTTCAAAGCAATTCTGTAGAGAATGCTGCACCTGGAGTACCCAATAGTGTTGCCCTTAATGGAACCAATGGAGCTGTTAGTAACGGAAATAACGGTAAAACAACGTTCTCACCAGCACTGAGAGGGTATCATAGAGCCACCAACTCCCTAAGTGGAGTTTTGAACGAATCAGATACTTCTACTCGTACGACCCCCATTAAATTTAACGATAAAATTAAAGATAATACCCAAAGTTGGTTAAAAGGAGTATTGAATGATGATAAGGGAACTACTGTAAAGCAAACTGTTGTGTCTACAATCATAGACAATGGACCTAAAAGTGAACCTATTCATCCAATCAATGCCAAGAATGAATCCAATGACAGAAATGAAAAAATCCCTTCTATTAATAATTTATTATCACCATATGGTGATACGTTTCCTAAGAATTAGTTGTATATTGTATATAGTAATGTCACCTATATTTACTTTCCTATTTAGTTGTTATATTCTCTATTTCCTAATGGACCAATATTATGGACAGTTGTAGTGGTTCAGTTGTTAAGGCTATGGTATAGTCATCTAGTATGCTAAGAGCTAACTTATACTCTTATGAGCCATTAACAGCTGAATAGCATTTAACTTAATCTCCAACTTATTCAATTCATCAGCATCTAAATCCAGTAAATTATCATTCAAATTTCGTATAACTTTAAACATGGAATCTAAATATTCAACGTATTGTTGATACACCAGCCATATTTTCAAATTCGTTTCGTGTTTGTGGTCAGTCAATGCTTCTAAATCCCTTTTTGCCGTAGATAACTGAATCAAAAATTTATTTCTTAGTTCAGGAATTAATGTCCCCTTTATAAAACATTGATACTCTTGTAAGATGTCTGATAATTGTGAGTTCCGTTTAGAATTACCCTGTTTTAGCACCATCAATCTATAATTATCAGCTAATAAAGTGTTGAGTCTTTCATTGGGGGTATTAAATTCAGGACAGTCTATTTCATCTATCTTGTATTTTGTTATTATATGTTGGTGTAAATCATCAAATTCAGGTTCTTGCTCTTTACCAATTAAATTGCGAGGATAACGTAAAGTATCAACTTTTTCTTGTAATGAAGTGATTAGGGTTTTATTAGCATTGAGCTGTTCATCTAAATATCGTACTAGGGTTATTAATGGTTGTATATTTTCTGTTTGTAGAAGGAAGTCTGACATGTCTTGGTAATTTTAACGGCACTCTTTCTCGCACTGTCAATTTACATAGATAACTCAGATTAGTATATATTAATTTTTAAAAGGAACACTTAAATTCCACTAGAAGACTCGACAGAAAGAGATCATTATATCATTATAAAATACACAATGCAATTTAACCAATGCAATTTAAGTTACTTGGATTGTTGTAAAAATGCATTCTTACGTTCTTGTTTACCCTTTTTCATAACTTGTTTTAAAGCTACTGAATCTAAAGGATCTAGTAAATCAAAAGAACAGAGTAATTCTTCGCTGACACACATTACGGCACCCCAATTATCAAATTCTCCACAATAATTAGGAGCCAGAAATACCGTCACTAACGTTTTATCGTTGAAGAATTCGTATCCGTCTTCTACCACCATATGGGCTCTACATACCAAATCAAAGCCGAATTTAGCAAGAAACTTGTTTATGGCAAGTTTAGAAAACACATACGACACCCCACGTTCATTATCTTCCCATTCGTTTAAGGTATCAGCCGGATCCGACCAAAGTAAATCATTTAGTAACCCGAAATCAGGAACGTCTGTTGGTCTTGCGATATTACGAATATCATCTATGGAGCTTAATACAGGACTTAATCCTCCATGAACACAGAAGATCTTTCCTGCAACTATAGCAGCGATGGGCAAAGTATTGAAAGTGTCGATAAAAAGTTTCCATGTTTTGATGTTACATCTTCTTTTACATTCATCGTAAAAACCATAAACTCTAGTGACATTGGCACATTCATGGTTCCCTCTTAAAAGGAAGAAGTTTTCTGGGTACTTGATTTTGTAACACAACAATAACAAAATGGTTTCAAGACTTTGTTTCCCTCTATCGACATAATCTCCCAAGAATAAGTAATTGGCACTAGGTGGAAATCCACATTTGGTGAATATACGAATCAAGTCTCCGTATTGGCCATGGACGTCACCCACCACATTCACAGGAGGGTTTAATTCCAAGAGCGAAGGCTGCAGTAAGAAGATTTCTCTTGACTTGCTACAAATCATTTGAATCTCGTTATTCTTAAGACAGACATTCTTAACTCTCTTACCGGAGTATCCAGAATCCAAAAGTCTCTGGATAATGTTTTCAATGTCAAAAGTATTGGAGGTACTTGATGTGGATGTGGAATGTTTAGTGAGGATGTTGGAACTGGTCTTGGACAATAATCTGTTAGAAGAAAACGATGAGTTGGATCGGCTTTTATTCAAACTTCGTAAGTCGGAGTTGTCATCAAAGTTATTAGAAGAAATTGAATGATTGGTAGACGTCCTACTCAATCCACCATTTCCGTTATTGTCATTAATTGTAAGACCATCACGGTCATTCGGAGATAGAAGGGGCGAATTATTAATTGATTTTTCAGGGGATCCTAAGGTCCCTGTACTCAAATTATTCAAACTTGTGGACAAATTCAAGTTCAAATCACCCACGGATATATCAGTATTTCTTCTTATCAAAATTGGTTGCTTTGGCTCTACTTGAATCATTGAAGGTGGTAAATTACTATTATCAATATTCAAATTCTGGAATGCTGTCGGTATCTCATCTACTTCGTTATCAATGTTACTATTCGAATAATGATTGCCTCCGTTAGTGGATGTGTTAACATTAGAGGTATTGGTATCTACGCCACTATTAATTGATGCTGAAGAACTCTTCCGACTTAAAACTTTAGGTGACTTTCCCATCTTCGATAAACTGGAAGAAGAGTCATTCTTCCTGGTCCGAAGACTCCTTGAGGATTTATTCGACTTAGTGGATTGATTAGTATTGGTCCGTGACAACGGAAGGCCATCCTTTGAAGGAGTATTTCCCATTATTAAAATATGACCTTATCAGATTTTAAATGTGACTATCAAGATATTTACGACAATATCTCAGTTGAATATACAGAAAGTTTGTCCTTGAACGATATATAATTGAATATGAATACTCTGATACTTACTATGGGTTCAATCCTATGGAAAATATCAAAAAGTATCGCAATTGGATTAACTGGTTCCTGTTCTTACGTTCAGTTTTTTCTCTCTCACCGCCCTTTCCCCAATAATGAGTCGTGCGCGCTGCCTTGCTAGTAGCCAGATAAACTATAAAGCCTAAGCAGGATAAGTGATAATACGGCACCGATGCATTGTTTATGTATAGGATTATTATTAAGTTAGTGTGTGAAGATCTTTGACAGTTAAATTAGAATGTTCGGTTTTTCGGTATTAGGGCAGTGAAGTAGATTTTACTATGAAGTTTACGAAATAAGTGATGAATTCGGGGTCACGTTTCAGGTTCAAATAACAGTTTAAGGGGCCATGGCCTATCTAAAGTGTCAAGATTAAGTGTATAGGTTTTGGATCTTGAATTTCTATATAATGAGAGTATATATTGAGACGGAGTCTAGATTCGCAAAAAGCCTTAATGCGGATTGAACCCTTTTCATGATGTTATATTGTTTGAGTGGATTAACCTTGTTACCGTAATTGATCCGTCGTGTATAGAGTACGTAATGTATAAAGTGTGCATGAAAAGGGGTAATTTTATAATTTTGAATTTTTGTTAAAATTAGAATGGAAAAATCAAACGAACTGGAAGAAGGTTTTTTTGGTAAAGGTTTTGAATCCTGTTGTAATGTAGCGAATTAAATTGATTAATTATCTAAGATAGCAATGAATTTGGGCTGTGGAATTCCTTCTTTGCTGATTTTCTACTTTGTTAATATGGAAATATAAACGTCAAATAATGAGCATAACTAATAATGTAAAGTATGAGTTAATTAACAATCCTTGGAGTTATGAACGAATCAGAAACTAATATCTTTATCTAGTACTTCTTTATTCGTTAAATAGTATGGGGTCGTTATATAGTAGGAGAATACAACTGGCAGAAAAGTAGTGAATTCTATAGAGATACCTGTGAGATCAGGGTAATCTCAATTTCAATGTAAAGAAGTTTTCCCATATAAATAAACCATGCTCAAGTAAATGATTGTACTAACAAAAGGATCTGATTAAAAGCATTCGAACAAAACAAAAAAAGAAATCAAAGGAAATGTGTTGCAGTGTTTTCAGGATGAATAACGCACCTTCGTGATTAGGATGTCGTATTCTCTCTGCTTGCAATTTCGTTCTACCATAATTACAATATCGCTTTCAAGAACAAGTAATTTCGTTATTATCTATATAAAAGATCGTCGGAGCTAATGTTACACCTCCGGGTACTGACCAACTGTAACTGTAACTATATCCCAAACTTGCTGAGCAAGAAGATGGGCCTTTGTCACAGTAATAACAACAGAATACGGGGTACCATGGTGACCACCATTCTCCCTTTTGAGCAGCTTGCCATTCGGTAAGTGTCGCAATATTTGACCCCCGAACCGTGCAATCTCTTTTATCATGAGTAGTTCCATTGACATTCTCGCTCTATCGTCGATTGATTCTAACGAAAACGGACTGCTGGAAAAGTTATCTAATATGGTCAGAACGTTTGTGTCTACAAATAATGAATAAATATCAGTATTGTTAAGTTCAGTTGGTATTGTAACATTAAGAGTAACACTTTCATCTGTAAGTATCAAGTAGTTAGATTCTCAGATCTAATCAGTTGTGTCACAGGCTATTGCTCCGATTAATAAGAACAAAACGATGATTTTAAGCCACAACTGACTGATTAAGCTTGGTGGTAAAAGTCGGATACTGCTGGATTTTGAAGCTTCGTATTTTTGTTCAGTTCTTCCACATCCATAAACTTGATCAAGGATAGTACTGTTAATATTATTAATATTATTATATGTCATGGTCGTAGGTCCGCAAGGATAAGAAATATTAATGTTTGAAGACATAGTTAATTAATTAATATTTTAAATTTATTTTTGGTTGATATCTAATATTGATTATCTCTTCTAACTTAAAGTGAACTCGATTTCGACCAGGAAAAATGATTATTTTGTTGAATTATCAATTGATCTACGTAAGTTATTTCACACGAGTTGTATTCTGGTAATAATACTCTGGTAATAATACTCCTTATAGCGATTATTCAATTTATGTGTTTTGAGTAAAAAATACGGCAAATTACTTCGTTTATATATACTTTTTAGAAGGTGCTCGGTTTATCCTTTGTACGTCGGTCGGCTTAAGTTTAGGCTTAAAGTTTGGCTTTGGAAATTTTCTTGGAAATATCTTATTGTTACGGTTTGGGGAATAACTCACACTCAGGCCACAGCGTTTTCTATTTTTGGATTACCCACCCATATCCAAGGAAAGAATAAACGACGATTTTTAACTCCGGATAATCAAACAGCACCCAATAGGAGATATGTCACACGATGATGAAAATTCATGCATACAAATTATTTTCTCAAATGTCTTCACATTACTCATCAAATACCCAAAAAAGGAATAAAAAATTATGATACATAAAGGATGATATTAGAACTTTTTTGCCAATTTTGAATGTATATAATTGTGAATTCGAACCTACGAACATCATCCATTTCCCATTTTATGATGTATTGCCACAAGATGTTATCAAGGACTTATTAGATAATGATATTTTGTACCAACATAGTTGTATCAACGGCCATTTCGAGCATTTCTGTTTCATCAAGTCCCCTGAACGAAAATCAGTTGCTGTACGGATACTTACACAGTGGCATGACAGGTCAAGAGATACATCTGTGGGTAATAACTAACGGTCCCAATAAAACCTACCCACACCAGATAATCAACTATGAAGTATATCCTAATCCAGTCAATAACAGCCTTTATACCGTCAAATATTTTGGTGAACTTCCTAACAATACTTTATCTATGGGGGAAGTTAAGAGAAGTTCTTATAGTGATATTAACATGTATTTCTACGGTAATCCTGATCTAGGCGACTTTTGGCGTGAAATCAAACTAACTAGTAATGGAGAATGCCATAACGCAGACCCAGCCAATAATGGTAAAATAGGAGAGTCTTTCTCAAATCACAATCATGACGATTCAATACAATGTGTTATAAGCATGTATTCCTATGAAGGTTGTTACCTGTGGGCGTACACTGGTTACTTCTTTCGTGACAAACGTTATTGGTATCAGTTTTATGGGTACTCCGTAGGACTGATATATGGAGTTTGCCAAAGTGGATCACCTCCAAGTCACCATCACTGTCCTGGAGAAACTTCAGCTGAGTCACAAGGCGCATCGTACAATGGTGCATATTGATGGTGAGTTACCATCAACATTTTTCCTGATAGACTTAGTTAATGTTATTGCGGTAAAATCGCATCGTTTACCATGGTAAGGTTTAGAATGGTGTATTTTGTTGCGAGCATCTCGTATTATTTATGTTTTTATGGCATTTCTATTTGGGAGAGTTCTATAACACTTTTTTTTATGTATTTATTATGGGCATTTGCTCTGTATGGTGCGACAAATTTTCACTTTCTATCACGATATTCACCCTGGCGATAGAGCGATAATCATTTTTTTAAATCTAGTCTTTCAGATGTTTCAGACTACGATATTCTTTATATTGAATACACGATTTTTTATATTGAATATGCGACATTATTTTCTCTCAAAAACGATATTCATCTGTTAGTAAATCCATGGTAGAACGAAATTGGAAGTGGGTAAATGCGACATCCTACTCGCGAAGGTGCACTCACTATCGTAAATCCCTATGCCATATTTCCTCACGGAAACCTCATTTTCGGTGATAACTTATACGTAACCCTAAACAAAATAAATACTTCAAGTTTAACAAATTACACCCAACTGGAGTTTAAATTATTTCTTATTGGACTACTAACATTTCAAACATTCATTAAAGTATCATCAAGTAGAATTACGTCAAGGAAGACAAACAACGTCAAATCCGTCCAAAAATATGTCAAACCTGATAAGCTCTAGTTGACGGACCAAACCAATCTCGGTTAGTAAAATAACATCCCAATCGAGTTACGTAACCCTACCAAACAATAATGACCTAATGGTTATCGGGATCTCACTCCCATTTTCGACATTGTCCCACCCCCTCGCGACACTCACTATTTAAACTCATGAAATTCCCCTTCTCATTTTTTACAGGTGTCAACACGCTCTACTAATTATAATCCACTCATGCAAAATGTCATTTACAGAAGAATTTGAATCTAAAGCTAAAGAGAAACCCCGACTGAGAAAGTCTCTGATTTTTAATACATCCAATCATTCCAGTGATAATGATTCTAGATCATCTACAAGTTCTAGCGGCAGTAGTATTTTGAATCAGAGACTTAAAATTGGTAATTTAGATGTTAGCATCGAAAAAGTAGGGTTGAAGGAGTATAAGAGAGTCGCCAAGACTTTAAGATTAGCATTTAACAAGGACCCCTTTGTTAATTATATTTTAAACACTAAAGTTAATTACATTGAAGGTGAAGATGGTGATGAATATGAAATCAAAAAATTATTTGAACGTAAAAATGATTTATTTCAAGCATTTTTTGAAGTTTCTGTAGTTGAGTACATTTCATTTGGGGGTCTCATCATCGTTATCAAAGATGTGGAATTTGAAAATTCCGAGAATAACAAACTGTCTCATCCATTTTTAGCTGCTGCATGTTGGAATACATTGAAATTCGATAATAGTTTACTGTTAGATTACGACGATGATTTAACTGAAAATATTTATTACAAGAATTTGAATAATACTTCCAAGAGATTATTGTTAGCTAAAACTCAAATGAAATTTAATTATTTTGCTTATTTAAACAATTGTAGACAAAAGTCCTTAAAGGAGAAATTACCGTTCTTGAATAATATTAGAAATTCAATTTTAATTAATTTGAATTTGAATTTAAACTTCAAGAATAAATTTACTTCCCTTTGGTATTTAAGTGATATTGGTGTGTTGCCTAATATGGCTGGTAAGTCATTAGGTAAAATCTTGATCAATTATTGTATTGATAATTTTGTTTTTGAAAACTCTTGGGTGTATTTGGAAAGTTCCAATATCATCAATAGAAAGTTTTATACAAAATTAGGATTCAAGGTTGCCAATACATTTGCCATTAATGAAGATGATATTATTGTTAATAATATTGACATTGATAACTTACAAGATTTGGAAATTTTAAACACGTTCAATGAATTCATTTTAATGGATGCCATGTTTAAACCACCAAGTAATATCAATATTGAAAGGGAACATTATAAGATTTCTGAAAAGCCTATGGTTGATTTAAAACCAGTGGATCTTACCCCAGTGATTAAGCCACTTGAAACTAATGTCCTTGACAAGGATGTTATTACTAAAGTTGGCACTACCTCTAGTCCATTGGTGATTTCGCATGCGTGACATCATCAAGGACAAAAATTAGAGATAATTAAGGAAGTTATGTAAGAGTTGTGCATTAATCTCAAACCAAATCTCGCTAGCATTATTCATATTGTTGGTGAGTGGGGGTTAAAGGGATTAGTATTTCAACTCTTGGATGACTATTGATTGTCTCAATCAAACTATCAGTTGGATTTTTAAGCAATTGACATTATATGGACCATACATACAATGTTAGTTGAATAGGGGTCACAACTGAAATTTTGATTTTACTATTGGCTATAATAGTAATAATTTCTTTATATAGTGTGTAGAATGCAATTGTAGTAGTTTTTTGAGGAAAGCTAATGTTTGGACTAGGTGGTGAATTGATGTTTGTGTCATTGATGTGGCCAACCATATGTTCATGATTGTGGTCGAATTAATGTTAGGTTATCAATAAATGTTAACTTGACTTCTTTTTCTATATTTTTCTGCCTAGGCTGTTTTAAGTTAGGTTATCTTTAAGTTGGGATGTCTTTAAGATGGGATGTCTTTAAGATGGGATGTCTTTAAGATGGGATGTCTTTAAGTTGGGATGTCTTTAAGTTGGGATGTCTTGAACTTTGACTTTTTGAGATCGATGCGCATCATCATGAAACCATTAAGAATACTAAACCAACGATTCCCCCATCTAAGAAGAACTTTCAGAACTTCTTACCCGAGTTACAAAGACTTTGACAAGGGCTCTAAGACTAATATAAGTAGTGAAGAGTATGAAAAAGCATCGCAGTACTTGAAGACACAAATTGAACAACTTGAAAAGTCAATTAAAGGTGATACTCATATACGTGAAAACCTTCAGAATATGACATCCTTCCCAATGGCAACCAAGACAAAACCTCGGGTTGATAATTTGACTAATCTCTTTGAAGAAACAATCAAAACCACTGGCCCAATATCCTTGTCTGCCTATATGAGACAATGTTTAACCCATCCTCACTTTGGATACTATACCACCAGAAACCCATTAGATACCACGACTGGGGACTTTATCACATCACCTGAAATCTCCAGTGTCTTTGGGGAGATGTTAGGGGTTTACTTCCTTCAACTTTGGTTGATTCAAGGTAAGCCAAATGAAGTGAACTTGATTGAGTTTGGTCCTGGTGTAGGAACATTAATGAATGATATCATAACTAGTTTCAACAAATTAAATAAATTTGGTATCAATATAAATGTAATTATGATAGAAACCTCCCGAGTATTAAGAAAAGAGCAATTTTCAAAGCTTTGTGGGCCACAAACGGAGTATATTGAAGGTGAGACGTTTGATAGTGCTCATACAAAATGGGGAAATAAAATCTATTGGATAGAAAACGAAGCTGATTTGGACTTAATTGAGGTGAATAAGACTTGTAACTATGTGATAGCTCATGAATTCTTTGATGCTTTACCTATAAAATCATTTCAGAAAACAGAGCATGGATGGAGAGAATTATTGGTGGAACACTCTCCAAGTGTAGAAGAGAACCAATTAAAATTGGAACTGACCGAAATTGGCAATGAAAAGTATAATACAGAATTCCATTTGACATTATCACCTAAACAGACCCCGTCATCGGCGATTCCAGATATGAGTCCTCGGTTTCAATCGCTTCCAGTAGGTTCACGTATTGAGATATGTCCTGATAGTGAAATATTCATCACCAAGATGGCGAAATTAGTCAACAATGACCAAGGCCAAGGTGGGGTATTAGTGATAGATTATGGCCAAGTTGGAAGTATTCCTGATAATACCCTTCGTGGTATATATAAACATAAGATTGTATCACCATTCTTCAAACCTGGAGAAGTAGATTTATCCATTGACGTTGATTTTGATAATTTAGAACTTATAACTCAACTGATGGCACAAGTAGTAGGACCTGTAGATCAAGGAGATTGGTTACATGAAATGGGAATAGGTTACAGAATAGATAAGTTGATAAGAGCCAGTGAAGATGAGAAGTACCAGGATAAGATATATAATGCTTATTTAAGACTAACCGGTAAGGATGATCAGAGTATGGGGAAGATTTATAAGTTTATGGGATTATTACCATTTGGTAGTGAAGTACCATTGGGTTTTAAGAAGTTATAGGTGCTTTTGGGCAGAACTGTAAATATAGATATATATTAATGACAATTATAGGAGATAATACTATTGAGAAGTATTAGTAAGATCAAGAATACTAGCTACAGTACCACCAGCAATTGGAACATGTTTGGTTGATTGACTTATAGAACCATTTGTAGTTCCATTACTCTTAACATCACCAAACCCTCCACCACCTGGAGTAATAATTCTTACAAAATCTCCAGCATCAACTTCAAATTGAGAAAATGATGGTAATAAAATCCATTGGAGACCATCCTTGGTCATTTTACCCAATCTATTTTTACCAATCTTTCCCTCTTTACCACCCTTCATACCATAAGGACGATTGACTCTTCTTTGGGTTCTTAACGTACAAGATAAAGGAGAAGTGAACTCATAAGTTCTAACCAACCCATCACCACCTTTATAAGCTCCATCACCCCCAGAACCTTTACGAACACTAAACTCATGAAGAATGATGGGATACCTTAACTCAAGAATTTCAGGGTCAGTGATCTTGGTATTGGTCATATGACAATGGGATCCGGAAAATCCATCTTTCCCATCAATAGCACCAATTCCGGCTCCAATAGTTTCCACCATAGCAAATCCTTGCCTCATTACTCCATTGGAATCGATACCTCCTTTACCGAAACCTAAAGTGTTATTTGAACCAGAAGATGCCCCTGCTATTTCATAGGCCTTCAAAATCGTATCAGTTAACCTCTGTGACGTTGCACTATTAGCAGCAGAAACAGCAGCGTTTGGTGAAGGATTCAAAAGACTGCCTTTTGGAATGATTAATTTAACAGGATTCAAACATCCTTCATTCAATGGAATATCGGAGTTTATCATTAATCTCAAACAATAAATCACACATGCATAGGTAATGGCAATAGGTGCATTACCACAGTTATAAGCCTCTTCTGAAGTTCCTGTGAAGTCATAAACGGCTGAACCATCATTTTCATTAATATCAATAGACACTTTTATTACTGACCCATCATCTAAGATTTCTTCAGCCTTCAAAGGCAATTGATCCTTCTTTTCAATAGCGATTTGTTTCAAGAATTTTCTAACGGCAACTTCAGCTGAGTCTTCAATTCCCTTCATGTATAACAAAACGATTTGAGATCCATACTCATGGAACAAGTCCATTAATAAATTAACACCTCTTTGATTAGATGCGATCTGAGCATGTAAATCACTGATATTATCCTTAATCCTTCTGGACCCTGAACATCCAGGATATTGGGCAGGAGCTTCGATGAAATACTTATTTACGGAATCGTAATCAAACTTTCCATCCCTTACAATTCTAAATGCCTCAAATTGGGCTCCTTCTTCCCAAAGGAACTTAGCAGCTGCTGAACATGATCCAGGAACGGATCCACCAATTTCAGCATGATGAGCTCTAGAGGCAGCAAAGAAAACAATCTTGCCATCTTTGAAGACCGGTGAAATTAAGGTGATATCTGGTAAGTGAGTTCCTCCAGCAGCAGGATGATTAGTGGCTAAAACATCACCGGGTTTGATATCTTCTCCCCAGTACTTTTTGGCATATCTAATACTATTGGACATAGATCCTAAGTGCACAGGAACATGAGGAGCATTTGCAACTAAATTACCATCATTGTCAAACAAAGCACACGAAAAATCCAATCTTTCTTTAATATTTGGACTCACACTGATCTTCTGTAACGTTCTACCCATATCTTCAGCAATAGAAGTGAATCTATTGGAGAACACTGACAAAAGAATAGGATCAATGTATTTATCGGAATATTGTTTCTTTTCTCCTGCCTCTAAGTCGATAAGAACATGTCTATTTAAAATAGTGGCAGTAGAAGAAGGAGTCACCAAGATGGTTTGGGTAGCATCTAATATTAAGGCTGGGCCTTCTACTTGTCCGCCAATAGGTAACTCAGTGAGCCTATAAACACGAGAATCCAATAATCCTTCATCAAAATGAATCTTTGTGACTTTGACTTCTTTATTCTTAATTGGGATAAAACCCCCGGAAGCTTTTATCAGTTCAAAGTCCTTATAAGGTGAAATCTCTTTGATCTTAGAAACGTTTCCACTGGCCCTTACACGAATATCATGAACAAGAACTGCTCTTTCCTTGTCAATAAAAGAGAATTGACGTTCATGGGTCAGGGTGAAACTTGCAAGGAAATCATCATCCTTAGGTCTAGAGATCATCAATGTAGTGTCTGATCCATCATATGCCATATTGAAGAATATCTCGGCAGTTATGGTATGAGCATCAACACCTTGATCCAATAATTTCTCAGTAACCTTATCTACTAATTGTTGACATTCATTCAATAAAGTATCTCTTGAAGAATCATTATAAGCAGTTCTGAATGGCTTTTGATCTTCTTGAACAATATCAGCTAAAGCAATTCCATAGGCCGATAAAATGGAGGAGTATTTATGTATAACCACTTTTTTCATTTTTAAAATTGAGGCAATAGAAGTAGCATGTTGACCACCGGCACCTCCAAAAGATGCTAAGTTATGATTAGTTACGTCATATCCTTTGGATTCAGTTAAAACTCTAATGGGTTTAGCCATTTGGAAATTTGCAACTTTCAAGAACCCCAAGGCCACTTCATAAGGAGTGAATTGTTGATCAGGATTCTCTTTATTTATAACTTTAGTCAACACTTGAAACTTTTCTTCCACTATATCAAAGTCCAAAGGTTGATCTTCACCTGGACCAAAGATCTTTGGGAAGAATTCCGGTAAAATTCTGCCACACATTAAGTTAGCATCGGTGATAGTTAACGGTCCACCTTTTCTATAACAAGCTGGACCAGGATGTGCACCAGCAGAATCTGGACCTACCTTGAATACCCCATGCTTATAAGTCAAAATAGACCCACCACCAGCTGCAACTGTGTTGATATCCAATTGGGGAGCGGCGATGTGCACACCGGCAGTAACACTTCTGAAAGATATTTCATAATTACCATGATAACGTGAGACATCAGTGGAAGTACCTCCCATATCGAAACCCACAATTGGAGTATTTTCATCTTCATCATAACAAGTCTCGGCTTCACCTACCACACCACCAGCAGGTCCACTTAATAACGATTTCAAAGCAGAAAAGTTTCTCCATGAACACAAACCTCCGTCACTCTGCATGAATTCGATCCTGGTGTGTTTCTCTACATCAGGGTTGAACCCACTGAGGAAATTGTTGATATACTCATGGATCACTGGAGTTAAATAAGCATCTACTACCGTAGATTGTGATCTTGGAATAGCACTAATCATAGGAATCAATTCATGACTAACCGAAATATTCTTAAAGCCAACTTTCTCCGCAAGTTTCTTTAATTGCTGTTCATGAAGTTGGAAACTATAGCCATGGATTAAACATATAGCAATGGACTCGATTCCTTGGTCTTTAAGTTCCATCAACTTAGTAATGGAATCTTGTTCATCAAGCGGTTTCAACACTTGAAATACATCTTTACTTTCTCCTTGATGCCATTCCTTTCCATCTACCTTATCACTATAGTCTAAAGTATCCGGATCTTCAGTTGCAGAAGGAATAGTAACTTTCTCTTCAATCTCAACCACAACCTCATATAAAGGAGATGGTTTGTCTACACTAAGAGCAAACAAATCAGGACGGGTTTGGTCACCGATATGTAAAATATCCTTAAACCCTTTTGTCACCAAAAACGCAGTCTTTGACCCTTTTCTCTCTAACAAAGCATTGGTTGCAACCGTAGTTCCTAACCGAACAGATGAAATACACGAGGTATCAAGAGGTTGTCCTTTTGGAATACTAACTCCATTGACATGTTCTAGAACCCTACGAATCCCTTCAATATTAGCGTCTTTATAGTTGCTGGGATCAACTGATAAGAGCTTGAATACATAATCTGGTTGTCCCGGTATAATAGCGATAACATCAGTGAAAGTTCCACCACGATCAATTGCAATTTTAATTTTATTTTCGACTGTCATCCCTACCTAAAAAAATTAGGAGTATAAGATAACAGTGATAGTCTTAAATAAAATCCATAGTTCCGTAACATTTAGAAAATTCCGTTAAACATGGATCTGTGTCGGCATCGCCGTCGATGCACTGATTATGCATGTTTTGACGCACTGTTTCCAGATAGGAATTTTCTCGGAGATTTCGCTATATGTGTTCTTGTAGTAATTGAAAAGTATAAAGATCCGGAATTTTGAAGGAATTTCCTCGACCATAAGTTATTTGTTGGTATTCTTCTACCTAGAAGTTGTTTTGTTTCGAAATTCTAGGAGATCTTTGTGTGTGTGTGTAAAGTAAAAAATAAATTTACGATGTCAATGGATTCAAAAACAAAATTATCCACCGTTTCTCCAAATCCAGAGAAAGGAAATATGACCGTTGATGTTGAAACGGTTTCTGATGAAGAAAATATCGGAACTAATGTT
This sequence comes from Yamadazyma khao-thaluensis, assembly GCA_030563265.1. Lineage (NCBI taxonomy): Eukaryota > Fungi > Ascomycota > Pichiomycetes > Serinales > Debaryomycetaceae > Yamadazyma > Yamadazyma khao-thaluensis. Next base: position 521,348 of record JAKUBQ010000006.1, on the reverse strand, counting down.
GTTAAACCAAAAGGGGCAGATGCTGCTTATGAACTTGCCATGACCTCCAAAGGTATGGTGTTAACACCAGAGATGAATCGTAGGTTAAGACGTAAGGCTGACATTTACGTTATGCCATTTATGTGTTGTTGCTACTTGACGAGTTTTCTTGACCGTCAAGCCCTGAGTTACCTGAGTATCATGGGGTTGAGAGAAGATTTGGAAATGACGGGTCAAATGTACCCATGGGTTTCTACTTCCCTTTTCCTTGCCTATCTTGGATATTCTTATTTTGGTAGTTTATCATTACAAAAGTTGCCTTTAGTCAAAACTGTTTGTGCTTATGTTTTCCTTTGGGGTTTAACTACTGCTTTACAATCTGCAGTTTACACTTATCCAACATTAATCGTGGCCAGAGTATTCTTAGGTATCTTTGAATCACCACTTTTACCAGGATTAGCTTTGATTTCAAGTACATTTTATCAAAAGTCCGAGATTTATACGTTAACGTGTATTTATTTCTCATTCTGTGGATTATCCAATATTTTAGGTTCTGCTATAAGTTATGGAATCCAAAAACATTCTGACAGTCTTTCCATACTGCCATGGAGACTTCTCTTCCTTGTTTTAGGAGTGTTCACCATGATCCAGGCCGGTGTTATGTTTTTCGTTGTACCTGATAATCCAACCAAAGCCTGGTGGTTGACTGAAGAAGAGAAGTTATATTATATTGAACGTCTTAGAGGCAACAAACAAGGATTTGGATCTCGTGAATTCAAAACATATCAATTGATTGAAGCTTTGAAAGATCCAAGAGTTTACGTCTATCCTTTACTTGCTATTGCTATTGAAATTCCAAATTCAGGTATTAGTTCCTTTGCATCTATTTTACTTAACGAGAACTTTGGGTTTGATACTGATAAAGCTTTGTTAATGAAAGCTCCATTAGGAGTGGTTCAATTAGTCGGTCTTAGTGGATTAGGACTTTTATCAAAATACAATTTGGTCAAACATCCATTAATCCTTTCTGCTTGTGGGATTTCTATTGCAATGATGGGTGGAATGATGTTAGCATTTGCTAAAGCAAATTACACTAGATTAGCAGGATTTTATCTTGTGGGTTTCAGTCCTTGTGGTATGATCACTGCCTTGACATGTCTTTCTGCAAATTGTACTGGTAGAACCAAGAAAGTTGTGGGTAATGCTATATATGTCATTGGATTCTGTTTTGCCTCTTGTGTAGGACCACAAACATTTAGAGCCAATGAAGCTCCAGGATATCATACTGCTATTATTTGTATTGTTGTGTTTTACATTTTTGGATTATGTTTGGTTACTGGACTTATCTCCTATAACATCTATGAAAACAGAAAGAGAGATAAGGCCCAAGCTGCTTTAGGTGATAAGTATGTCAAGGTAGAGAACTCCGAGTTCCTTGATTTGACTGATAGAGAAAACCAAGATTTTAGATATCTCTGGTAGATTTAATTCTTCGTGTAGTTGTTAATTTATTTTAAGTTTTTACTATTTTAAAGTTTTAAAGTTTTAAAGTTTTATGGTTACTGAATTCCTGTATGAAGTTTACGGTATACATTGATTTAACTCTATGTAAAATCTAATCTCTTCCAAAAATCATCATCAAATGTAAAATTAAATTTATTTTCATCGAGAAATTGTTCAGGTAGCATTAAGTCCGTATGAACAGTTTCTTTGACATCATTTATATTGTTAACTTTTAAGTCAGTCCTTCCCTCGTCATATTCCTTATTATAGAGGATTCTTTCTACTAAGTTTTCAAATAAGATCCTATAGGTTTCAGCCTCTTTGGATCGTTCAGAAAACGAATATAATAAGTTGGAACATGCCCTTATATCATTGTGAGCCTTCATTGCTGCAGGGTTGGATAATGACCACACACAGTAAACAAGAGTTACACCAGCAAGGAAAATCGTATGTAACGAGAACATACTGTAGCCGAAAATCGAATGTTTATGGATGACTTGGAAAGCTTTACAAATACCTCCAGCAGCTTTTAAAGTCTCCAATATTATATCAGTCTCTGAAGCATCCCGGGTAGTTAACTTCGGTATGAGTAGAAACAACTTGGCTCGGTGATATAAGAGCACTAGGTAATCAAACACAACTTCATGAATCATTCCTTCATTGAATTCTTTACGGTATGGTAAGTTACCAACCCAAGCTTCTAAAGATTCATTTATACTATCAAATTCCTTGGAAAATTGGCTGCTGCCTTTATCGTAGGCCAAAACATTGATTCTTCCTTCAATCTGTCTTATCCTACATGTTTCCACGAGATAAGTCATACTGGTCACTGGCTGTTTGAAGTTAGGATCATTTAATTGTTGGGTTTGAAGCCCAAGGATATACTGAGGATTATTCCCCACTTCACTAATACTCAATGGAAATGGCAAATCTATTTCACTATCAATTAAAGAAGACGTTCTTCCTAAAGATAATGATAGTAGCTTATCAAACGCATATATCGACCAGAAGAGTCTTTTTTGTAATTCCACCTCGATACAATTCTCCAACGTGGGGATCTTAAGTTTATGGTACCCTACTTGGATCAATTTCCTAATTGCCAATCCTGATAACTCCCAGACATTCATAACAAATGAATCAGAATAATCATAGGCATATTGTAAATAAAGTGCCAACAACATACAAGCTCGAATTTGTTGCATAGATGTTAAATTGTTGGTTTGGTTCAAAACCCTCAATGCTTTATCAAAATAATAATTCGGGTTTGGTTGCATCGCTATTTTTGATAATTTTGCAACTATGCATCCTTTCGCTAAACAAATGAATGCCACAAACGATTCCCAATTGGTTCTTTCTAATTGAACCTTATTGAAGATCTCTAGTAACTCAGATTTCTCCACAAACGTATACCTGTTCATGGAGAACTTTATATAGCAATTTATAAAGATCTTCTCTGCCTCTTGAGTGGGATATTGAGGGTACTCAACGAATTCAGGTTGTCTTACTTGAAGAAAAGGATCCTGGTGGATTTCAGGGTCTTGACCATTGGTAAGGATTCTTCTAATGGCCTGGACTTTCGATATCACCGCAGATTGTCCTATATAGAATTCCTTACTGGGTGGTTGTTGCACTAAATTTATTATAGGCTGAATAAACGATGCTTTCAGATCAGGCTCTTCATTATACTCATTAAAATTGGTATCTAAGAGAGTTTTCTTAAGTTGTCTGATCTCTTCCATCATTTCTTTGGCCTGGCCTTCTAAAGTCTGGATCTTTGAGGTTTGTTCTATAACAAAGATATGCTGATCCTGGATCTTAGTGTTCACATAAGAGCATTCGCTTCCAGTTTTAACACATAACCCACAACTAGGCAAATTTCCATCACATTTTTTCTTTCTGTGTTTGCATCTAGCACAGGCTGATAACACTCTTCTCTTTTTAGGTGTATCAAGTTTAAGTTCTATCATGATGATTTTTCAGCGGTGCGATTTTGCCTTACCTCAATCATAGGTTTCCTAAGGTGTGAAACTCACAAATATTTGGTAAATGGCTAAGAAAAAGTTGAATAAAATTTTATTGGTAAAAATTTAGAAATAAACTGGTTACTATTGCTCTGTGTTCATGATAAGCCCTCCCAACAAATTCTTTAAACAAGAGTCAAATCAGTTCAAGAGTCAAAAGAGCTAACGTGCCCGAGAACTGCCCTGCGCTGATTTGGAAATGCCCGCGATAACATATACGACGCCCGCTCCTTATCGCTGAGAGCGGAAAAGATTGTGCGGACATTACGTCGTTTTATCTTCCAAATCATATAAGCGGAGCTTGCGACAAATACTTGTATTTGCATTGACAAAGAGGTTAGAAGTCTGATTTGGAAAGGTGATTGCCATTAAATTATTGTCTGATTTTTAAAACAGCTTGAATTATCATTTTGTATATCAGTAGACCTAAATCATTGAAGGAAACTCAATAGAAATAGGTTGAAGAAAAGAAGGTAAAAATGCAAGAATATGATATTATTATAGTGGGATGTGGGGTATTTGGATTATCCACTGCCTTAGAGTTATCCAAAAAGAACCTTAACATCCTTGCGTTGGATGCTTTTGAAATTCCTTCAGAATACTCCGCTGCGAATGATTATAATAAGATTATCAGAATTGAATATTCAGATGAAATCAGTGCTAAATTAGCCGTTGAAGCATTGAACTATTGGGAAAATGATCCGTTGTACAAGAAATGTTATGTGAAGTCCGGGAGATTGACATTGACCCCCAATGATCCAAATTCGGCTAGAACTCAATATGAGAATAAGAGTTATGAAATCTTGAAAAAACTCGGTGTACAACAGAAAATGGTGAAGTTGACTACTCCTAGAGATGTAGCCACACATATAGAGGAATTTAAAGATAATTCCTTACCACCAAACTTCAATTCTACCTATAATTATGAATGTGGAACTGGATTATCGTCAAAGGCTTTAGAAGCGGTGTTCAATGAATGTAAGTCAAAGGTCGACTTTAAATTCGGTGATGATGGGTTTGTTACTTCCGTGAAGAGTAATTTCGTTAGTGTCAAGTCTGGTAAAATTTATAAGGCCAAAAAGATCATCGTCACCGCAGGAGCGGGTACAGGAATAATTGTTCCTTTAGATAATCAAACTAAAGTGTTTGGTACGTTTGTCACTCATATCCAATTGACTCCAAAGGAATATGAAAAGTATAAGAACATGCCGATTTTCTTTAGTGCTGAATATGGATATTTCTTTCCTCCAGATGAAGATAAACATATGGTAAAAATTGGAATAACCACTTGTGATGCTTATGCGGAAATGGACCATCCGTTTGAAGCAGGTAAGAAGCTCAGAGCCCCTAGATACACTATTGACCACCCTGAAGAGTTGTTGCCACAGAAACATTATAAGGATGTTGAAAAACTTTTGAGTTTGGTAGTTCCGGAATTGGCCCAACATAAGCTAGTTGATAACAAAGTATGTTGGATTGCTGATTCTTGTGATTCATACTTTTTAATCGACGAGTGTCCATATTTCAAAGATGTGTATGTTGCCACTGGAGATTCTAGTCATTCGTTTAAATTCTTACCCACCATTGGTAAATACATCGCTCAAAAAGTGGACGGAACTCTTGATAAGGCATTAGAGAAAACATGGAGTTGGAAAGTCAACCCTTCTTTTGCTGATGGTAAGAATACAAAGAGTCGGTATCCTAGACCACATTATAACACAGAAACACTTCCAAAGTTATAGAGATTTAATTAGATTTTATAGAGATATATATTTTAAACACTAATTAGTTAAGACACTAATTAGTTAAGACCCTAATTAGTTAAGACCCTAACTAGTTAAAACCCAATTAAACTTAAAGTCAATATCATTAGTTGACCCCAACACCAAACAATAATGCATCAATAATAACCGTATCTCTTCAACTTCATCTATTAGTTCCAATTTGTTTATTCTTGCTTGTTCTTGTTCATTAAACCAATCACTTTGTCGACTATAACCTCCAATACTAGATATATCTGTGACTTTTATATTGGTGAACCCTACCTTTTTCATAAATGATAATTTCGACTCCAATGTAGGAAACTCATTAACTGTTAATAAGTTAATACCTCTCTTCCCTAAATTTTCAACCATTTTGACCCCGAACAGGTCATTTAAGGATATGGGCTCATAGATCAACACCGTCAAGTCAGGAATCTTAGAAATCCAATATTTCAAGATCGATTCGTTTTCTGAAGGATTCAAGTAACATAAAACACATTCACTTAATATTAAAGTTGGTAAGTTACAATCAATATAAGGTAATAATTGTTCATCTTTAGATTCACATAGATTACGTAAATCCATTCCTATTAGATGATAATTAGATGTATGTAAATTTGCATCAAATGATTCAAATTGGTCTCTTCTTTCTATAACTTCCGTTTCGTGTTCATATCCTATTGATTTACTTAATGATGGATCGTTAATAATTGCCAATTTCTTAATTTTAACGGTTTCGGGGAAATCAATCTCTATATATTTAATTTGCGGGTTTAGTAATTTAAAAGCTCGTGTATCACTCCCACCTCCCATGGAAATAATTTGACATTCAGGGTACCGACTCACAAAACCATTTATAAGATTACTAATACTCTGTGTTCTCAAATAAGTACCTCTATTTATAATTGGTAACTTCTTATCAAAGATGGATCTGTGAGCTCTACCGGCTGAAAGTGCACTATAACCCTCACAGAATTGTAAATACTTCAGGTACGAGTCAATGATTTTGTCAACATTTTCATCATCAATATAATGTGTTTGTACACAATTCCATTTACAACTTAATGCATCTAAATCTGTGCTTCGAATGATTTTATCTTGTCTTCTTGCAAACATAAAGTGCGACTTATTAAGAGAAGTATCATCAATTATATTAATTCAATTATATACAATATTTTATTATGTGCTATTAAAACAGTTATGAATGTTATAAAATTTCTATGGCTTTTTGGTTATAACCCACCAATTATCTTTCTCGTATCCTTGATCTATAATAATTCCTCCTGCTGCTTCTACACTGGCTGCTAATTCACCTTTCTTATATAAATGATAATATCTATATTTAGTTATTGGTTCTTTCTTTTCTTCTTTCTTTTCTTCTGATTTTTCTTCAGTATTTTGTTCATTTTGTGGCATTTCTGATCCCTGTAAAGTTCCTTTTTGTTTTCTTTGTCTCTTCTTGGGTTCCTTGACTTTCTTCTCTTTATTCTGTAAAACCCATGGTACTAAAATATCCTGATCATCTCCTTCTTTATACCCTCTTCTGGAAGTCTCTTGCTCTAAAGCCCAACAGTATATTAAAACTTCACCACCACTTCTGATTTTAGTCAAAATGTGTCTTACAGCATCAATTCTCCTTTCTGGAGTCGAGAAATGATGGATCACTGCTATTGAGATTCCAAAATCAAAAGTATCGTTAGGATGAGGCAAACTAAGACCATCAGCTACACCCAAATTGTAATTGCTGTTTATGCCGTATCCACACTCAATCAATCCTTGTGATCTATCGGTTCCTATCATGAACAATTTGGGGTTGACTCCTAAGTATTTACCATTTCCACATCCTATATCAATTCCAATACTATAATCGTCTTGGCCCTTTAAGAATCTTTCCACTATAGGCCATGGCTTATACCTTGTTTGGGAAAAATGAGACGCTATGTCATTGTAAACATCATGGACCAACGTTTGTTCTTGGTCTACTGGGGTTATATCATCAGGTATGGAAGGTAATGACATCTTTTGAGATGAGACAATGATTCTGAAAAAAATCAGTGCGATGTGGTATAAGCTACTGTTAACACTACCATTCCTACTACCATTTTTACTACCATTAGGACTTAGAACGAATCCGTTTAGTTCTAATATAGTTCTGGAGCAACTATACAAACTTAATAATCAACCAATTCCTATCCTGATATATTTAAAGTTCGGGGATTATGGGTTTAACTTTCCGGATTTGGTTGCAGCCACTCAATTCCAATTAGATCATATTATTCCTTCAGATAAGTTTCAGTACACATTGATCGACTCGTTGCACTTAGGTGACACAGAATCACAAACACCCGATGATCAGTATACGGTTGAATTGCATTTAGCTAACGAGGTTGCAGCGATTCTTGAAAACGAACTGCTAAAGATATTGGTGGTGTATTCTCAAGCCACCATCCATGCCAATGATTTACCTTTCTTCATAACACAAAGTATTTCTGAACATTTAGTAGCATCAGATCTTGGTGATTACAACTTGACACAGTTTCAACCCCAGGTGGATTTGAAATTGGTCCAAGTTATGAATGAGAATACTTTCACCCAGAGAAACGTTTCTCAGGATTGTAGAGAATACTTATCGAACCATTCTTATAGTTTCTTAGACTTCAATGTCATGTATTCAACAGTCGAAAAGAATCAGATTCCACTGGAAGTTCCATTGAATGAATTTTACTTTGAGTTTAATTCCTCTTCTGATGCGTCGTCTGATGATATTTTCCAAATTCCAATTGAATCAGAAGTTTCATATTCCATGTTATTTGACAAAGTTTATTATAACTTGGATAAACTTATCAATCTAACTTCTTATCCTCTGAATAATGTCAATATAAGAATGAGCTCACTATTAAAACATTTAGTGATACAGAGGTTGGAATCGCTCGGTGAATTCTTGAACAAACAAAACCAAAATCAATATAAAGAAGAAATCAACCAATTCAAGTTGTTAGTAGACCATTTATATACCCTTGATCAGGATTGGATTGGTTTATATAGGAATATAACAAAAGTCGTGGCAAACTCAAACATTGAGATTTAATAGTGAGCATAAACGAACTGATATATAAGATTGTATATATAGAAATGTCTAGTGAGGAATATAAGGAAAAAGAAGAATACATAGAGAGCGATAGTGACGTCAGTTTAGATGAAGAAGACGAGGAATTAATAGGGAGAGTATTTTACAGTGATTTGCCCCAGAACTTAAATGACAACGAAGAATTAAGAATCAGTGAAGATGAAGATGAATTATCAGAAGTTTCAGATATAGACGATATTGGGGACCCTGACTTAATTGCCAAATACAAAAGACTTCGATCGAAGAAGGTGGATAAAGATTTAAGTGAAGAAGAGAGAAAACGATTAATGATGATGAACTTTAGTAATGACCAAATGGATAGATTTGAAGCCTATAGAAGAACCACTATAAATAAACCCGGAGTTAAAAAAGTTTGTAATGGAGTTCTAGGACATTCCATACCCCAAAATGTAGCAGTTATATTAGCAGGGTTGTCCAAGCTGTTTTTAAGTGAAATTATTACTAGAGCATTTGACATTCAACAGAAGGAGTTCAAGGCTCGTTTAATTCTTGATATCGATGATAAAAAGAATCAAAAAAGAAAGGCATTGAAAAATTTAGAGTCTGGAGATTCCGTAGAAGTTAATAATGTGACTTTAACTTATGATGGAGATACTCCACAACCTTTAAAGCCTCAACATATTAGAGAAGCTATACGATTATATAAGATGGAGAATTCTGTTAACATTAAGTCATGAAATTAACATAAAAATATAAATACATATAGTCACGTGAATTTACTTTATAACCTCTTACCTGAAGTACTTACCCCTGAACTACTCAAAATAAATGACGGTTATACCACCAAAAGTCTAAGCCTTACGTGCCTACACTAAGATTGGTGAGGCTTGTAATATAAAATCATGGGGTCCAGATCCGCACTAACATTAGATGTCTAAGAGGAAACAAAGAATCATACTTGTTTGTGACAATTGTCACCATCGGAAGATCAAGTGCAACAAACAACTTCCCTGTGATCGATGTATTAGTAGTGGAGTTGGGGCTTTGTGTTGTTACACGACATTAGAGAAAGAATTGGCCAAACAAGGCAAATCCACTGAGCTGATAAAGAATCAAGATAGTAATGATGAAGTAGCGGTATTACGAAAGAGGATTGAAGAATTGGAGGAAGAATTGAATTCAAGAAAATCAAGTACAATAACAACTCCCAATTCTGAACTGTCCCTGAATGGAATAGCATCAACTTATGTTCCAATTGAGACTTCTAAACAGAAACTCGTAGAACTTAGTACTTCAGAAGATACCACCGATTTCTTTGCAAGTTATGGTTCTGATGTGTTTTGTGTCAAAGTTCATGATACTTTTGTGTTTGGGTCTCCTTTCTCGTATAGAGCCATCATAAGAAGAGATTCGGCATATATTGTATTCTGGCATTATAATGTTATGAAAAGAAAGGAGAATGCCTCAGTCAATAGAACCTTGAGAGGAGTGTCTGTACTTTTGGAAGATGTTAAGAGTTCTGTGGAATATGATAAAATGACTAAGGAGTATTTTGGTGAGAATTATATACCCAAATTCGAAGGTAATGTTAAACGTGATTATTTATGGTATAAACGAGCTGTGAATGGTTATAGAGCCCCTGGGCCCCTAGCATTTTATCCCGAGTATATTCATCCAGATTTGAAAACATTATCAAAGCTTTATTTCCTTTTACCACCAAGACCGGTAATCTTTGAATATCTCAATTGTTTCTTTGACCATCTCCACGTTTACTTTCCATTATTCGAACGGATTACCTACACAACCGATCTAGAAAAGATTTTAACTTTAGAAGGCGATGGAAAGATCAAATTTGTTATAGAGCAAATTCCGGATATTGCCCGTTTGGGATCTTTACTTTACATTTTAAGGTTTACTTATCTTTTTATAATTGAGGACCATAAAGTAAATCCTACCTCATCTATCAACCATAAATTGTTTATTGAGAACCCTATTTACCTTGAAGTGGCGTATTGTGGTAAAGAATGCTTCAAAGAATTCGACATAGGTACAGGGTTGACTATTGAAGCGTTCCAATTATGTTTGATAGCTAAGATCTATAGATTATATGGTAAAGATAGACATGACCCATTTGAGGAGTCTGATTTATACACGGGATCTTTGATTAGTTGTGCTATAAATCTAGGCTTGAATAGAGATCCTAACATGTTTGTTCATGACGATCTAACTTGGTTAACGAAGATGAATCGAAGAAAACTTTGGTATGTGCTTTTAATGATAGAAACAGTTGAACTGACGGGCCATGGAACGTTGGTATATAATGACAATTACTCAGATGTAATATTTGGAGAATTGAACATTCCAAATGATGACTTTTTGTATCAAATCTTCACAAAGATCCATAGGATACGACCTTTAATACGAGAACTTATGAAACTTGTTGTAAATGTAAGAAAGCCATTGAGTTTAAAAGTATTGATTAATGCATTATCACAATTAGAATCGGAAATCCAATCAACTTATGGAGATTTGAATTCCGTAGTAGCACCATTAAAAGGACCACATCAACCAGCTGAATTATTCAATTTGTATTTCTGGGTCACTTACCATGTTCTAATCACTAAGGTATATTTTGTATTATACTTGGCTTATGAACGGAAAGGTGATGCTGAAACTCTGTTCATGTATTACAAGAAATTACTCCATAAATGTTTTGTTGAACTTGACCCATTCATAGAATTGTTCAATAGAGGTAGTAAGCTTTCAGCTATTGACCGCTTGGTTCTTACCCAACTTTATATGAGAGTTATCTTCATGAAGACCATCGCATCATCAACCATCATTCTTCATTTGAATTATTCGGTGAAATTGTATAGTGGTACTGATAAACCTAAACATTTTTATTCGTTATTATCCAACATCCAATTCATTTGCTTGAGTAGTTTGCATTTCATAGGAGAATTGTCCAGTGAGTATTTATTTGCGTTCAGAATCATGAGAGTAGCCATTTACTTATTCCAAGAAACTCATGGACTTCGAACTTTTGAAAATGCTTGTAGAGGTCAAAATGCTGCTTATATATTCTCGTCAGAACAGATTCATAAATTATGTATTTTCTTTGAGGATGTGGTAACCAGATTAAAGACCAACACCCAATATCCATTTGAACTATTTGATCAATTCCAATGGTTTGATTTCTTCCCTTATGATAACAATAAACTGGTCCAGGAGAATTTGCTTCTTCAACGACTCCATTTGAATCAAAGGGAGAATATGTGGTTACATTATGTAGCCGAAACCCAAGAGAAAGTCCCAGATTCTTTTAAATCCGATGAGACTTTAACCCTTTTAGATCTAGATGCTGATTTTGCTGTTGGATTTGGTGATATTTTACCTAATGACTTTTTATTAACTGATCAAAGTTTTAGTCTTTAAAAGGCTTATTATATTATTCAATTTGTGTATATGTAATGTATTTATAGGATTATTCCTTTCTACTATCTTGAGTGAAAGAAGGATTAGGTAAAGTAATTATCATGGGCTACTATACCATCATCATTTAATCCCAAATACTTATAATTCATTTGATGATTAGCCCCATCATATAAAGTACTAAGTTCCATTTCCTTGGTTGTTAAAAATTGGGTATATTTCTTGTAAATCGCCGAATTCATAGCTGACAAGTCAACCGAGTCTTCAAATGTTTCTGGTTGATGATTAACATAGATTGACATATCGTTATGATTCATATAAATCAGAGCATCCTTTTCATTGACCGAAGGTACGCCACTATCATCATCCATTTCTGATTTGATAGAAGAACTATTGAGAGCTTCATAATGACGCTTTTTCTGGTTCTGATGGTGATGATTATTATACCCCAATTTCTCCATTCCTGAGGTAAGAAGGTCCTTGATCTTATTAGAATGAGGAATCTTTAAATAATTGAAACTGGTCTCCTTGTCTTCTTCGTCGTCATCTTCAGATTCTGAAAGATTATATCCTAAATTGGTTAACTTCTCTTCACCTTGATCTTCGACCTTTTCTTCTTCATCTTCATACTCCTCGTCATTTTCATCAATTGCAATTTCTAAGGGTTTCACCAACCTCTTTCTTGACTGAAAAGGACTGTAATCAAATTTCTTATTGACTGACAAATTAGAAGGGAAATATCGGGAATTGGAATTCATATTGAACAGGAATAATTCAGTCAAACTTTGAAACTTTCTAGGAACATAGCATTCATTGAACCAATTATCATTAAATTCAGGGTACGCCTTTAAATTCTCATATATAAATGGTTGCCAGTCTTTGGGAATACTATTATTGGGAACTAAATTAGTTAAATCATATTGACGATTATCCAATACTTTATTATTGAACCAATGAATATAACTTATTTTGGTTCGAATATTATCAACGGCTATTGTATTGTGAAGGTAAAAATCATTGGGCAACTCCCATAGTTTTGGTTTCTTAGAGTCGTAGATATAATTACCCAAGAATAAATTAATAGCCTCTTGTCTGATCAGATCCATAAATGAATTGGAGTAAATACGCTTAATACTATTAAGCATATCTCTAGTATGACTCGACCATTGATTTATACGACGATAAGAATCCATGGTATTGACCAAATTAGATCCTCCATATTGGATAGCTATAGTATCACCGTGATCATGAAACATTTCCGTCAAGATATTAATCAGATCAGAATCATACGAAAGACTTGTAGATTCAGGAATTAACCCTAAACTTGACAATTGATAACTTAAAGCTTCTTTACAGATAATAAACTGAGCAGCATTGGTACGATCTAAACAATCAATACAATTGGTTCTTATTATTCCTTTTTGTATTTTAGTATTCTCTAAACTAGTACCATTATGGAAAAATCCAATTTGGTTAATGGAATCATTGGCTATTTTCTGTAGAGGTAAAATGACGTCTTTATTACGTTTGGAATGTCTAGACATGTCAAAGGAATTGAATTGTAATTTATGTTCTTGAGGTAGGAACTGGTTTAAGTAATTTATACAACTCATGAAATGTTGGTTGAGTTTCAGTTCCCTTGGAGTTTTCTCTTTAACCTTGATCAAGTTCAATATGATAACCGGCAGGCCGTACCTTTTGAATAAATCATTGAAATGTAAAGCACTACTCAGATAAAACGGATCACTCAAATTTATCTCTATGGGTGGTTTTGGTAATCGATTCAAATCCTGAGTCCAATACAAAGGTATGGATCCACGATGTTGTACAAAACTTGTAAACCTTGGATTATTATAAAACCCATATTTCGGGTCATGGAATGGCGTAACTAACATATCAGTTACGATTTGTTCTGTTTCTATCTCATTTGCAACATTACCATCATAATTCACTCCACGTTTCAAGAACCTAGCACCTGCAAAATTCCTTGACCTTCGAGCAATGATGGTGATAAAAATCTTTTTACCATAAATGGAAATATTGGCCTGATCTACGAACCCATGGATAATAGGCTGAAACCATTCATAAGTGGCAATATCTTCATGATCCAAAATCGGCTGTAATAATAATTTATTCCACACGAATCTTTGATTATGATCAAAGTTACAATAGAGATCATCATTATATTTGATATCACCATTTCTTTGATAATTAGTGGCTAATCTCTTATGTCTGATGAAATTGGTTTGTAAAGTATTAGTTATATCATACGAATATGAAAAATAAAACGTCTTACCTAAATCAAGGTACTTAAATATCAGTAGTAATTTCTCTTCGTCAGTATATTTGTTCGGTCTTCTATAATTCACCCCTAAAGGTATAAGCTTTGTTTCGTCAATATGATAAATATAATGACCTCCTATTATTGCCACTTGACTACATTTGGTTATTATCGATAAATAATATCCTTTAGTAAACTTAATTAACCCTAATAATCCATAACCATGGGCTATTTTGCTTAATCCTCCTTCAATGGTTTCATTCAATCCATTCATTAAATCCACCATATCTTTTCGGGTATAAAAATAACTCTTATCTTCAATAATTGCTAACTTAGTTTCATCCTTCTCGTCTTTATTGATTTCTAGTATTCTAAATAAACTCTCTTTGGCATTGGACCCCACTATATACATGGTCGATTTGGAATTGTAGATGGTGAATCTTTGAAGGATGATTCTTTTATTGTTGAATTGAGGAACATCATCAGGGCCCTGATCATCGCCATCTTCTCCATCTTCTATACTATCATTGATACCAGTATCTTCATTATCCTCCTCACTTTGTTCTTCTACTATATCTAAATTCGAATTCGTTAAGTCATGGAAATGATTGGCTGCTTGATCATATTGGTCTATATGTTCGATTTCCACTCTAACATCTGTCATGTCCTGTGACTGTTACTTCAGTTAGTTGTGGTTATCTTTGAGTTTAGTGAGTATTTGATCTGATAAGTAACGCGGCTTGCGTACACACAAACCATGGAACAGAATCGCCTTAGAGGAAGAGAATTAATTGGTTTTATATGATCCTATACCTTCAAACCATTGATCTTATTGATTTCAAAGATAACCAAATCAGATGACCAAGTCTTCCAACTTTGTACTTGTGGATACTTTTTACGTACATTACTACTTATAGTATTCATGCTATTTTAATGCTCACATTCCCTATAATTGCCCTAAAGGAGGAATCTTCCATTTTAACCCATATAAATCATAAACACATGCCCTATTATCATCAGGTCCAATTGTACTGTTAACCTTATCTGAGTGACTATAACTATCAATCTTATCACCAGAATTATAATTTTCATTCTCCCCCTTTTTCCAATCAATTTCAAAGTCACCAAACCTATTGACAAATTGTCGTCTTTGGTAGACCGTATTGAACTTGAAGTAACGTCTGATAAAACTTTCGTTGAAGTAAAAATCAGCATATCTCATTAATTGTTGTTCATCAATATTATTAGGATCAAACTGATGTTCTTTGATATGTAAAGGATCCAGAATGAATTTCGTATCATATTGATCTAAAATATCATAAGGGTCACCATCTCCATACTTATTAAAAGGCTTTTGTACACTCAAATCATCCAGGTTTCCACCATTCTGAACGTGGTTCAAAGCTCGATAGAAATTCTTTAATGGGATATTAATAAAGTATCGATAATCGGTCTCCCGAACTGAATAATATAACAAATCAAATTCATTAAATAATGTAGTAGGTTGAGCAATATCCATAAAGAAGATTCGGAACCCGGATTTCAATAATAAACCAATTTCTTCCATGATCAATTGAACTTTAACAAGTTTAGGATGTTGATTATTAGGATGAGTGCTAGCTCCATTATAATTACTTATAGCTGTGTTATTAGTATTCATTGATGAAATGGATGTATTGGAGATAATAGTAGGTAAACTTGTGGATCTACTAGGATGTTCATTATCAAGGTAAAACCCACTTAAATTGGCGTTGGAGTTAACTCCATGCAAAAAACTATTCAAATTAGAACTGGAATTAGAATTATGGGCTGCATTATAAAGATGATTCAATGTTAATCCAGAGCTACCACCATTCCCATGTAAATTATTTTGAGATTGTCCAATTCCATTTGCTCTTCTGAGTCCTGTAGTACTGAGTCCAGAATTTAGGGCATTATTAAGACCCGTATTACTTCCACGATTCAAGCCTGTCAAATTGTGAGAAGATGTGGCCACGTTTGCCAAATTATGAGAAGAATTCAAAGCCGTTAAATTATTAGAAGAATTCTGGTCCATTCTTAAAGTTGAATTAGAATCCAAATTCCGACGACGCATATGGTTAATGAAATTAGAAGAACTTTCAAATGTCAAATCATCGGGTTCTTCTTCTTCATGCTCAGGTTCAGGTTCCGGTTGTTTCATTTCAGGAATAGTGAACTCTCCTAATCTTAAAAGACAAAATTGCTTTTTGGGCATTATTTCATTAATATTGGTTGGTGGATAAAATGTTTGGGTGATTACTTCATTAAACTCATTTTCATATTTTATTTCGAACTTTGTGGTTCCTAGACCATTACCATGTTTAAGTACTAACCCGATATTCAAATTATAAGTCCCAGGACTTAACCATAGGGCCTTTCTGTATGATAACAAATAGGTCTTATTAATTTCAACAAAATGATTATACACATAATTAGTTGGCTCATCAATCTTATAATCCGAATATTCTGCAAACATTCTCTTATTCTTAAGTAATGAATATATATATTTCCAAGAATCCTTAACATAAGCCACATTCAAATTCTTATCCGATTCCCCATATACCCCGGATTTATCACATTTGCATTTGTGTCTGTGGGCCTTATCATCTAGATCATAAGGTAAATTGAGTCGAGAACTAATGATTTTCCTGGCTTCACCCCGAAATACGTCCAAGGTTTTGATATAAGTTCTTAACCAGGGAAGTACTTTGATAATGACCCGAACAATATCTTCCCCAAAAGTGTTGATGATTTTTCGATAGTACAAGTCATTGTATAACATGTAAAAGTGAGAATTCACAAGTTTCAATGAACTATTGGGATCAAGGGTTAGTAGTTCAACTTGGATCTCAATAGGGAGCTTATCCAACATTGTGTGGAGTTGTGATCGGTTTGAAGTTTCAGTTGCGACTGGGGTCGTGAGATCATTGACTAGAGTATGGTATTTTCGGTTTTGTGTTTTTGGAGGTGGAAAGGAACGAATTGCTTACGAAAAGGGGTTGTAGGTTAATTAAGGAAGTATACAATGATTATAGAAGTAGAAAAAGTCAAAAAAGATCACTTTTAGTGAATCTAGATTAATGCGCTTAAGAAATTAAGGTTTTGCAGCCAACCTTGAAATACGGAACGAGAAGTTGTTCCAAGTCTATACGGCAAGAATACATTATAGCTCAAGTACTATTGTTGTTATTAGTGACAATTTCCATTTACCTACCAATGATGATCTGGTTCAACACTTAAAAAGGCTGTATTCTAAATATCTGTATGTTTTCTTGTCTCATACACCAAATACCACAGCACCCAATGTAAGACTAAAAATTGTTAAAACTCACACTTAAATCAAGTCAATAGATTCTAATACTATCTAATACCATAACTCAACTCAAATAACCGCAATTCTCCAACTCTTACAAAAGAAAAACTCACCCCATATAAACCCGAATGACTATCGAAGTTTCTCGAACCTCACACATTTATTTCTCAACGCTGAAAATTAATTATACGCAGAAACAGAAACTTACCTCAATTACAATGGCAATTCCAACAGTTTTATGGGCTCAACGTTCCAACGCTACCGATGAATCAAAGAATGTCATCTACTTGACCATCCAATTGGTCGACGTTAAAGACTTGAAGATCAATTTGACTTCTACTAAATTGGAAGTCAGTGCTAAGTCTCAAGATTCTGACCAAACTTACAATTTGGATTTGAACTTTTATGAAGAAATTGATCCTGAAAACAGTAAACAGAACTTGGAAAGTGGTAATCATGTATATTTCATTTTAAGAAAGAAGACTGCCAAAGAAGAATACTGGCCAAGATTAATCAAAGAGAAGGGTAAAGTACATTACATCAAGACTGATTTTGATAAATGGGTTGATGAAGATGAACAAGATGAAAAGGAGGAAGCTGATGATATGGGTGATATGGCAGGTATGGGTGGAATGCCAGGAATGGGTGCTGGTGGTATGCCAGGAATGGGTGGTGCCGGTGGTGCTGGTGGTTTAGATTTCGCTTCTATGATGCAAAGTATGGGAGGAATGGGTGGTATGGGTGGTGAAGGTGGAGACTTTGATATTAGTAAATTGGCTAGTCAATTAGGTCAAGCTGGTAATATGCCCGACTTAGGTGGTGAAGAAGAAGGCGACGCTGAAGCTGAAGCTGAAGGTGAAGATGTTGAAGAAGTAAAATAGTTTTTATATAAGAGTACATATTCTAAGCTTTTTTTTCACATTATTTTCTATTCATCATTTTCTATTCATTATTCTTTTGATGTATCAGTTTTGATATATAAGTTTTATGATCTATAGCAACCATTTTCTTAATATAAAATCTAAAGGAACCTTCTCATCATCAACATTAATAAGATCGATAGATTGGTGATGATGAGGTTCAATCAAACGGATTTTTAATTTACAGAGTAAATATAAAATATAATTCAACCGGTGTACAGTAATCCCCCATTGTGTCAATGTGTCTATCAAACCAAATATGGTACAAGTTCCAGACCCGTTGGAAATGGTTTGAAGAGCCCAAGACTCGAGATCATCTAAGTCCTCGAACAATGTGAGATTGATATTGAACGTGACATTTATAAACGCCATTGACGGGTTAGAAACGCTAATTCTTTGTGTATACAACTCATGATCGAAAATTATTATGTTTGTGGTTTGTGACTCATTTATAACATCCAACACGGTATTTTCAAATGTATTCACTTCATACATAAGACGTACCCACCTCGTAAATTCGCACCTTGAAAAATTGAAAAATTTTCAACACTATGTATAGAGTAGCCAGAAGGTTCTATTCGCCTACTGGTGTATTGAGAAACACTGCCAGTAGTACTACTGCCAGGAGTAATGCTATTAATAGTGCTAGCAGTAATGCCAGGAAAAGTGCTGGCGCCGGGGGTCTGAGTACGGAGACTGAAATAGCACAAGGTGAACCTGAATCTCTCTCTGCTAGACGTTTAGTAGAATTAAAATATCAAGCTAAGTCGTTAATAACGGAATTAAATACCACCCCAAATGATTTGATTAATGCCAGACTTGCTAAATTACAACAACAGATTAACGAAATCGACCCTAAAAAAGTCAAACAGTTGGATGAAGAGTTAACAGAGTTTATGATTTCCCATTTGAAATTACCAACTTTCAATGTTGAAAATCGTCCTTGGGCAACTATCACTGAACAACGTAAAACTATCGACCTCGGGTCAAATTCACAACAACTGGGGAACTTTGAAAACGCCAGTACTTCCAATTCATTATTGAGTCAATATCCATATTTAAGACCATCAACCAATGATCAACCTTATACAACCCAAGAATTATACTTGAGATATTTGAACCATTCAAGACAATCTGGTAACTTGGGGTCGAAAATAACAAATGTATATAAACCCAAAAATGATATCAAAAGACCAAAATCCATAGATGATATAACCATCTCCAATTTGATGGCAGCTGGATGTCATTTAGGACATTCCAAGTCTCTGTGGAGACCTTCAACACAACCATTTATCTATGGAGAGTATAATGGCATTCATTTAATCGATTTGAACGAAACTTTGGTAGCCTTAAAACGTGCTATAAAAGTTGTTAAAGGAGTTGCCAATAAAGGTGGTATAATTCTTTATGTTGGAACTTTAAAGCATTGGGAACAACAAAGAGCATTAGAAGAAGCTGCTTCTAGAAGTAAAGGTTATTATATATGGAAAAAGTGGATTCCAGGTACTATCACCAATTTCCAACAAGTCATACATCAACAAGGTGAAAAGAGATTGGAGATTGATATGATGGATAAACCTACTAACCGTCAATTAAATGCTGATGAAGCAGATGGATTATTAAAGCCAGATCTTGTGGTTATTATGAATCCTGTTGATCATAGAAATTGTATTAATGAGTGTATTAAGGCAAGAATACCCACTATTGGATTATGCGATACTGATATGGAGCCTTCCTTATTAACTTACCCAATTCCATCTAATGATGATTCTTTAAGAGTTAGTTCATTGATGTTGGGATTATTATCAAGAGCTGCTAATGACGGTGTAAATGAAAGATTAAATACCATAAAACTGTATAGAGCTAATTAATGTACATAGACTTTTATTTATTGTCTTTTTTCATATTAAACGTAAGTTCATTAACATCAATTCATCAGTTTGATATGTTATACAAAGCTGTCCTTAATAATTTAAGGCCTTGGGTGTAGGTTCCTCCTTGGTTTCTACCATATCTATACCATCAACGGCATCCATGGCATTTGTGTTTGTAATATCACTGATAAGCCCCTTATTCAAAGTCAATCCTTTGGACTTGATCTCTGCTAAGAATTTAAGCTTATGAAGGTTCTGTTGTCGTATAAATTCTTTGGTTTCATCTGTGATCTCTCCATTAGGTTCCAAGTTCTCAACATCTAACTCGAGCTCTGATAAATCTAAGGGACGGTCTTCAGCTTCTTCGACATCTTCTTGATAATCAGACTCATTGGATTCATTTAATATCCAATTTTCATTGGCTAGAACAAATTCCCTTATCGATTCATCTCCATAATATTTATCTTTGTGATAATGTAAGAGTTCGAGAGCAGTGATCTTCATATTTGATTTTCGCAAAATGATTGTAGAGGAATTTTTCTAGGGTTTGATTGAATATTAAAAATTAAGAATTAACTATATGACTTATAAGTGTTACACAAAAGTGTCGGTTTGAATGACACAAATGGATCTATTTAAGATAAAGCACAAATGGATCTATTCAAGATAAAAACACAAACTGCCAAGTTGAAATTAGGTGGGGATTGTACAAGTTAAATAAAAAAAAAAAGAAATGCAACTATATGGCTGCAAATAAGGAATAAATGAAAATACTAAAATCATCTCTATATGATTTACTGATCTTTCTTAGTTTCCTCTTCTTCATCCTCTTCATCTTCACTATCACTTCTATCGTCTCTAGCTTCTTCACCCTTTAAGAATCTATAAGCAATTCTAAGAACAAAGAATAACCAGAATAAGTTAACCAATTGTAAAGCACCAATTAAAACAAAAACAATAGGTTGACTTATATAACATTTGTATTGTTGGGTAATCCAATTCAATTCCCAAGGACCAACGGTCTTGAACTCAGTCAAAACTGACCATAAGATCTTCAAGTTGATGTAATGTCTCAAGTAAATCCAAACAAACATGAATACAATGAAGAATGGTTCAGCAAGAGACAGGCCAATGTAATGCAAGGTCTTTGAGGTACCAAGAAAGAAATCCGATACATCCATAGTGATGAAAATTTGTAAACCCATCCATGTGAAATGGAATCTATAGGAATTCCAAATAAGAGCAATCGACACAATATGATGGAAAACCAATTCATAATAATCTTTACGAGGCTTTTCAACTTGTAATACTAAGATCACAAATTGTTGTAACCAATAGGCAGCTTGACCGAGGTAATATACTTTGAAGTATATGTCATGAGTTTTATGGGGGTAACTCTCGTACAATGGAGTTGTTTGAAAGAACCAAATTGGTAAGTTACTCATAATCCATAACCCAAATGGAGAAGTAAATCCAAAATAAACAATAGCATAAGTTTGTTCCATGAATCTTTTGATTTTACCTTCCTTGGTAAGTCCACAGTATATAGCCAAAGGTTTTAAGAAGATGCACATGATGAATTCCCTAGTGAAGGTAAAGAAAATAGCATAATAAGCCACAAAGTAAAAATCGTTTCCTCCCTTACCGTATTGATCAGTACCCTCAATATGATAAGATGGAATAATACACTTAGCTAAAAATTGATGGAGTTGCCCCTCCGGGTTGGAGATCAAGTAGGCACCTACTGTAGAAGCAAGTACAAGTAAGGGGTTAATCCATGTTTGTCTATAGGATAATTCCACATAACTTACCCACATCTTACTAAAGATCTCTTTGTCACTAGTGATCTTACTACTGATTTCTTCCATACGTTCAATGGACTTTTTACGTTGATGTTTAGTTTCGTTCATAGTAAGTAAGCTTGGGGAAGTGTCACCTACTGTGAATTTTCCAATTGATGAACCTCTACGACGGGACATTGATTAATTGTAGGTTTAGGTTTAATAAACAAATTGAAAAATTTTCGGCGCGTTAATAGGGGCATAGGTTAGGTTAACTAAGGAAGTGTTTAGGTACTTGTAGGGAAATCGATAGAGTAGTAAACAAAACAATTACATCATAATTTCATAGTTCCGTTTTCATTTTTACAAGGCTTAGACTGGTGAATTAAGGAACTTAGTGTTGGGCTACTGGCAATGTTTATAGCAAGTCTTTAGACACATGTTTGTGGGGTTCATAACAAAACACTTCGGGGATAATTTAAGATGAGATAATTCAAGATGGGATAAATTCGGGTCGGATTAAAATCAACATAAATGGTTGAATGATGATGAATTGATACTTTGATTTGTTGATGGATATGACAAGGAGTATTTTATTATAAAGTGGACAAGACCTTTATTTATACTTCTACTTCTACTTCTACTTCTACTTCTACTTCCACTTTGGCATTGCACTGATATTGTACTGATATTGTACTGATCCTAATACTGAAGTAAATACTTCTACTTTACTTGTCTCTATTACACAAACCCATCACAGTAAACTCAATGAACTTTATAATAATTGACCTTATCATAACGTACCTTATCATCCTCATATCAATTAATCTCATCGTAATTAAACATCCGCTTTGCTTAATTAAGTAACTCATCACCTGAGGAAATTCCTCAATAACATAGCAACTAACAAATCATCATCCGAGGATCTATACCACAACCTACTTCAATCATATACTGACAAACATCCTCTACTTACTAATACAAACACAAACAAACAAACCCCAAACAAAATAAATGACTTGACCCTCGCTTAGAAATTGCCCCTATAATAATAATAATAAAATCTGTCACCGGTGTCACCAAAATATCTTATCAGCGAATTTCCATTATCGCAAAAACTATAAATACTGCAACATCCCTCATTTACCCTCATTGAAACATTAATTTTTAAAAAATGTGTATGGCTGCTATTTGTGGAATTTGTCAACAGAAATCTTGGATGGGTTGTGGTAAGCATATTGCTTCAGTTATGGATAATACTCCAAAATCCAGTTGGTGTACTTGTGAACATGTTGATGAAGGAGATGATATAAATTATCCTCCTAAAGCTGGAACTGGATTTGCCAAAAAGAGTTCTTAAGTTTGAGTTCAAAGGTCTTGAGTTCAAAGGTCTTGGGTTCAAGAAAAGTCTTGAATTTGTTGGTGAAGGTATTCGAAGATAAGATGGAGTACAGTTAAAATAAATTATAGAGAATTGTCGTACTTTACCATTTCACCGGAAATTCCTTCTTTTAATATTATCAATGTATACATTTTATTTATTTTAGTATTTGTAAACTACTCTTTGTACCACCCTTATCACATTATCCCTTATATTACCGTGTCTATCTAAACATCTATAAATTGTTGTGCACCTAGATTCATATGATTTCATGTAAGGAACGTCGTGCGGTGGCAAACCCCATATTTTGCTTTTTGAATTGTCTCCACATAAAACCCATCATTCATTTTCGAAATATTTTTATTATCTGACCCCTAACATCTCAAACCTCGGGAATTCATTCCTAAAGCCGTTCATCATTCTCTTGTAATTCAACTCCGCAATTTTCTCTCGGTCATTTTCATCTCGGTCACTACAAAACCTCTGGGGTCAACTTAGGGTCTTGGTGATTTGCAAGTGGTGCGTCGTTCGTTCGCGAGTCATTTGAAAATTTTACTTTTAACATTGATACTATCATAAAAGATTCCAATACAACACCTAATCAAAACTCATACAAACATTAAGGTACACCTAGAACACAAAAACAGAAATATTGGCTATATAAACAAACTATAAGACTATAAAAAAATAACTGACGATCTACTTGTATTAAAATTTGCTTTTCATTTGTATCGTTTTATAGACAATCGTGGCATTTGTAGTTTTGTATTATAATTTTTAGTGTATGATAATGAGTTTGAACTATCCAGATTTTTTGAATGATTTCAAGCTACCTCCTAATAAAAATGACATAAATGTCACCCAAAAAAATGGCCAAGATGGTCAAAATGGGCAAAATGGTCATAACCAAGACAATTTCAACGATATTTTATTTAAGAAATTGTCGAATTTAGAACAATCAAAGTCTCCCACTTCAGGTTCTCCCTTGAATAATCCATTTTCACCTACCCATCAACCTCAAAATCCTGGCACTTTTGGTCTAAATAATAATGTGAATTGGGAATTACCACTCGAATTACAAGGTGGGATCAGTAATATTAATTCTAGAAGACCTTCATATGCTGCTGAGTCTTTTACAAGGCCTCCACCCTTTAGTAATTTCCAACCATTTAGTAATTTTGAACCATTTGCACAGGGTCCTCAACTTCAACCTCAGAGTCATCAGCAACAAGGCCATCAGCAACAAGGTCATCAACAGAGCCAATTACAAAATCACCAACAACAGGTACCAGTTCAATCACAAGGTCAAATAGGTCAAATGAAAAGTCAAGTTCCAAATCAAGGCCAAGGCCAAGGACAAGGACAAGGGCAAGAACAACCAAATAATTTCTACTACGGACAAAATATAGGAAATGGCTATAAGACAAATTATCTCAAATATGCTACCTCCAATAATTACTTTATGAATGAATTGAATGATGATTTTGGGAAATTCAACTTGAATTCTAACTTCAATGATTTCCAAAGCAGAAGACCAAGTCAGTTAGTCGACTTACCAATTCAATTACCTTACCAAAATGATGTACCTGCACCTAGCAACCCTACTTCAGTCAATTTAGAGAACGGATTGATCTTGAAAGACCAATATATTTTGGCGTCACCAGAGCTTAAGCAACTCTTTGCAAAGACCACCAAGTATTTCCAAGATCCAGAACTCTGTGACACGATTATCAGGAATTTGAATGGATTATTAGGGAATCCAGTGATTTTAAAGTTAATTACATTTATTAAGAACTTGAATAACTTGAACTTTAACCATAAGTTGTTATGTCTTGTGATTAATAAGAATGGAAAATTCGACTTGTTATCGTACCCTAATAATACCAATTTATTACTTAGCAAGAATGATTTGGTGATAGTTGATGGTGATAGAGGTAAAGATTTAGTCATGATCTTAGAACCTTTAGTGAATTTGAATTTCGCTATTTTATTCAATTTCTTAAAGAAATTAGAACACTTGAAATCATTGAAAATTGATGATGGGTCTAGTACTAATGGCAATACAAATGGAAGTACTATAAATGCCAGTGTGATTATCAATACTCTGAATCAAGATAACGAGTTTATTATTTCGTTGCCTACCAAACAGGTTCTTAGATTTGCTAGTCCTAAAGAGATTCATAAGATCAGTGGCAAGTTCCTTGAAGAAAAGAAAGCATTCATTACATGCTTCAATAAGATCAAAGAGTTGAAATTAGAATCAGATCTCAAATTGATTAATGTCGAATACCAACTGGACTTTAAGAAATTGATCTTTTATTATTTCGCCAACTTCAAAAGAGTGGATTTCAGATCGTTAATAAAGGAATTGTTCAAGATTTATAAAACAAGAATTTGGTTATGTGCTGTATTACCTTCAGACAACCCAGAACTGATTTATAATATCAAGAAATTAAAGCCATTGACTGCTGAAGTCCCAAAGGAGTATAGTTTGAATAATGAAGAGATTGTTGGATTTTCTATAGACAAGTTCCAGGAATTTGATTTGAATTATTTTCATTCCAAGAACTTATTTAATTTGATTGAATTGTTGAAAAAAGATGTCGATGGGTATTTTTACGGATTTAATCCTACTTAGTCGGGTACTAATAGGTACTAATAGATTTATAGATCGGGGCTAGATCCGAGACTCCACTCTGGTGAAATAAACCTTCAAATATATAGAGTTATTCCCATAGGTTAGCTTCGGATTTAAGCTATTCTCCGTGTAATGTCTAATATACGTTAAAAGTTTAAATTATGAGTGAATCAATTGTGATGTACAATCTTTTAGAATATTCTAGTGTTCTCTATTAAGTTCTAGTAAGATCTCCAAACTTCTAAACCTTGTAGAATTACATTTCAAATCCTCATACCTATCTCACTAATAATTAAATCGCCGCCCGAATCTTACTAAAAAAGGACGTGTCCCACCCGCGAATTACTAACCGGATTTAGCATCATTTACTAAACTTTGATTAATATTCAATCCAGTCATTCTTTACCCATCTTAACCACAAATATAAATATCAACCCACGTCCACAAAACCCATCCACAATCCAAAATTAATTGGCTATTTATTTTATTACTACTTGCACAAACCGTAGTATCAGAAATGACCCCAAGAACCGTTAAGAAAGTTATCGATGCAGTTACCAAACCTGAAGGTACCGGTGCAACTGTCAGAAGAAGCATTGGAGTAGTGGGCATGCATAACTTCAGTCCATTTTTGATGTTTGACCACTTTTATGTTGGAGAAGGAGGGTTTGCAGCTCATCCTCATCTGGCCATTAATACTGTGACTTTAGTTAGAAGTAATAGTGCTATTATGCATGAAGATTTCACTGGTAAGAAAGGGATTTTATTCCAAGGTGATATGCAATTTATGACTGCTGGTAAAGGTATTGTTCACAGTGAAATGCCCGTACCTTTGAAATCGGGAATCATCCCTGAAGGTTTACAATTATGGGTTGATTCTCCTAGTGATAAGAGGAAAGTTGATCCAAGTTATTATGATTTAAGAGCTTATGAAATAGATGAAGGTGAAGATCAAGATGGTAAGCTTAAAGTTAAAGTGGTACTGGGTGAAGCTTATGGTGCCAAAGGTGATCAAAGATTACCTTACACTCCATTCCATTATTATAGTTATACCTTGAAACCAGGTACTATTTTCGAACAAGAGTTTCCTGAAGATTTCAATGTGTTCTTATATCTTATTGAAGGGAACGGGTTGAAATTAGCGGATGGAACCACTCTTAAAGAGTTTCAAAATGCATTTTTCAATGTTGATGGAGGTTCCATTAAAGGAGCTAACCCAATTTCTAATGATCAAGATGTTGAGTTTGTATTGATTGGTGGTAAAATATTAGATCAAAAAACCGTTCATTATGGTCCATTTGTAGGTGATAGTGAACAAGATTTAAGAAATATCATTAATGATTATAGTTATCAAAGAAATGCGTTTTCTCCTTTGAAAACATGGAACAGTTTGATCAGTGATGGTGTTACTAACGAAATGATAGAAGAGTATGGAAATCTTCTGGAAAGGGAACAGAAGAAAAAAGAATATTTGGCAAAGAAGAGTGAATTAATTAGAGATGATGTTAGAGATGAGCTTTAGCTCTGAATATTTATATATTTATTGTATTTATTGTATTTTACATTTAATGTACATTGTGTTTTAAGATATGTTAATATTTTGTATTGGTGGTAGGTCTTTGGATTTATCTTTTTCTTGTTCTGTAGACTCTTTATTTATATCTTGATTTATCTTTGTTTCTTTCATCGTATTATTCCCAGTAATATTACCCTCTCTTAAAGTACTATCTCCACTTCTTTCACTCACCATACTATCCTCAGCACCCTCTTCATTAATAGAATTCAAAACATTACTTCGTACATCATTAACAAAAGACCAAATACTCGAACTCACACTTTGTAACACATCTTCTTGTCCTTTATTATGAGCCTCCCTATATTTTTGATACTCTCTGGCATACGTTTCCTTATAAACATCATCATCCAAACCTTCAAACGTGATCTCATCAGTCTGAGACTTTCCCTTTAACGGAGATGCCGAACTTGAACTAGAATCCTGACTTCTTCTAGATTCTTGACTCCTTCTTGGCCCAAGTCCTGCTTCGGGTATTAAAGATCGTTCAAATTCATTCTGAATCATCGTATCAAATTGTTGTATTAAATTTAGAGGTTTAGATAAATTAGACCACAACGATTTATCTTTCTTGTCTGGACTATTGGTGTTTTGTGATCTTGTTTGGCTCATTTCAGTATATAAGGACTTTTGGATTATTCCACGTAACTTGTGGGCCTCTTTCTCATGATGATTTAATTTATGTGTCAAATTGGTGATGGTGTCCTTTAATTCCACCATGGCCATTTCCTTAAGTGCTAGAAGTCTCAATTGATCTTCTGTATCAAGTTTTAGGAGTTCTTCCGTTGGTGGGAGTTGTACATCAAACTTTGAGTCCACTAAGGGTGATATTGGCTCTGGAGTAGATTCATTCACTGTAGATAAATAACTATTTGTTCTTGATCTGGGTGTATCAGTAGATACTGGTGATATTGCTAAATTTAAACTGATCCCTTTTGATCTGGTAGTAGAAGATGAACTACCATTAGTTCCAGCGGTACTACTCCCAGTGCCAGCACTGTTGGCACTATTATTTTCGGGCTTTTTCAAATACGTCTTATTTGGTGATGGTGTACTTATCATTGATGTTTAGATAACGCGAATTATCATAAGACATTAAGACGTGATTGTTAACAACATCGGTCTACTTTCCCGCCACAAACCTAAAACCACAAATTCAGTGTACACAAACCCAAACACCTCCTATATCAAACCCCAGATCAACCTTTTAAATGGAAAAAATTGATACAAGTATAAAGAAATGGGTCAAATGGGTGATTATCCTTTTAGCTTTCCGTAGAGATAGACCTATCCAATGGTCAAGTTTCTTATCGTTAAATCCATTGATCCACAAACTTGTTAGGCGTTTATTTGCTAGGGCTGGCAAGCCAGTGGAAAAAGATGAAAAATCATTGGCTACTTCGAATCAAGTATCTAACCTTTTAAGTTCGGTTCTTTTATATACGGCTATAGCTGATAATCCTAAGTTTCCAAGTGATTATGGAATCATATATATCTGGTCAAGTTACATAGCCGAACTCAATCCTCCATCCCATTCCCAGATCTTGCCAACTCCCAATTTTTCCAAATACTTCAAAATCAGCTATTACGACTCCCCTAAATTACGGCAGTTGTACCATAACAAGAATTATATTATATTCCCACTTGTGTTTGGTCAGATCTTATCGAACTACTTGACTCCTACCAAGTACAAGTTGAACCAACGGTACTTGTCTACATTTATTAAGACGAGAATTCTCAATCCTATATGGATAAATTATAGTCTTGGGGTAAACAAACAATCTTTGAATTGGCTCAGTCTATTCAAGAACTACATCATTCATAATTTAGTATTGATGGGAGTTATTGGTGGGTTATCGTTCAAAAAACGACTCTTGGACCATTATTATGAACTCAAACATAAGGTTTATAATGCCAATGATTTATCCCTGTTTAAGGAGGTTGCCACCAATTATTTGGCGTATGTTTTTCACAAGTCAAATTCCATTGTCAATTTTGTCTATTTACCAAACTTAACGTCGATCTTTCTAATTTCGTTAACGTCTTCTTTGGTGAAGTTCATCACTAATTCCTCATACAAGAAGAATTATTTCAAATTGTATATAAAAGTCATTGGCTTTATTTCGGGATTTATCACCTTATATGTGAATTCTATGGACTTGGTTCCTGATTGGAATTATAAGTTGACGGATTACGATATGGATAGTATCAACATTCATGAATCGGAGAATATTAGAAGAATTCAAGACTCCTTCATAAACAGTATTAATATCTACCTTATAAAATTGATAGTGCTCCAAAAATGGAGGATCTTGAAAGAGAACCATCCATTATTCAAAGTGTTTAAGTTAAGGAGTTGGAATAGATTGGAGAATTTGGTATTTTGTTATGGAATATTCAAATTGATGAATTTGAATGATTTCTTGAAATTGACTAATGGCAAAGATTATGGGTTGAAGAATAATTCTTTGATCCGGATGGTTGATAGGATTATGTAAACTCTGCCTACCATTTGAAGATGAAGATTTAATTATTATTAATATGTGTGTAATGAAAATTCTATAACTAAGAATTGTTCTTCTTGCAATCCTCTTTATAAGAGTATTAGAGAATAAAATAAATTTACGTATAATATACTGTTAACTTTGCTAATAACCTCCAGCTCCAGGTACACCTTCTTTACCCTTTAACTTACCCAACAATTCCTTGAATCTAGTCTTATCTCTATCACCACCAGTTTCACCAACTTCAGTAGTTAATAAATTCACTCTATCCCATAGAGTTCCTTTACTTAAGAACTCGTCTCTCTTAGTTAAGAATTCTTCTTGTTCCTTTTTGATCTGTTTACTTTGTTCCTCTCTCTTCTTGTTGTAATTATCATAAAAGTCATCAATTGTTTGTTGGGCCTTTTCAACGATTTCTTGTTTCTTTTTGTTATTAACCTTTTCTCTTTCGCTGATTTCCAAGTCACGACGTTGCTTCCATTCAGTCAAATGTTTGGACTCTCCTTCGAATTTCCCGGTAGAAAATTCTTCGAATTCTTCATCGTCTTCATTATCAACCACAGAAACCGGTTCAGGAGCAGATTCTTCAACTTCAGGGAATTGCTCTTTAAAGTCATTGATTTCATCATCCAGTCCTCTTAAAATCTCTTGATCTTGTTCAGTTTGGAATTCATCCCCCACCAATTCTCTTTCTCTACTTAAAAAGTCAGAATTTCCATCGTCATTGGGTAAATTGTCACCGATTGATTCTAATTCAGGAAATTTATCTGCCATGTTTCGTTCACTTGATCGCCGTAGTCACTGCGTATTTTCCATAGAGTGCGAATTTGATATTGGTGGCTTAGTAGTGGATGTACCAATACTCCTTCCTTGATCCATATAAATGGTATATATATTAAAAATCTATTTTATGAATTCTTATTGATGAATCATTACTACCACATGCCAATAAACCTTGACTATTAAATTTCAACGTGGTTATTTTATCTGAAGGTGTATCATCGCTTTTAAACGTGAAAACCTCAGTGAGACTATCACCAGCTTCTATTAATTTAATCTCGCCATTCTCTAATCCAATAGCAACCATTACCTTGTTATTAATAACTTTGGTATAACTAGCAACTGATGTAATGATACTTGTCAACTTTATACTACTCAAACATTCTGTGGTTCTGGATTTCTCATCAATTTTCCATAACTTCAATTGCTTATCTCTTGATCCAGTAATAAACTTGGGCCCAATTTCAACTGGTAACCAACAACAATCCCAGATAATTCTATTATGAGCTTTACTGTTGATTTGGAATAACTTAAACTCTCCATTATCCTCGTCGATGACTTCCCATACAATCAGTTGTCTATCTCTAGAAACAGATACTAAATACTTACCATCTTTACTGAATTCTAAGTTGGTGATGGTTAACGTATGCCCTGCTAATGTCTGTTCACATTGTTGGAAATCTTTGGCGATGTTAAACAATCTGATCATTCCGTGTTTTTCGGAATTACTCTTACATGTAGTGGCTAATAATTTTCCATTTGGTGATACCACACAATTTGTGATTTCGTATCCATGTCCGTATAATTTTTCGAGTTCTGGGAATAATGTGAACCTCTGTAAGTGATCTTCCAATGGTGGTCCATTTAATTCATCAAAAATGTCGGTATTAGCAACGACTTCAATCTCTTCATCATCAGCATGAGGGTCCCCTGTTTCTAATTGGTCTTTGGCTGACTTATTAGATAATCCTAATACTGGTAATGCTGCTGTATCTGGTAATTCGGTGGCAGTGTTTGTGTTTGTCCCTACGAACTTACTAAGAACTTTATTAATAGAATTGGTCATTTCGAAAACACGGAGAATCTTCTCATCTCCTGCTGATACAAACTTGGTTGGAGTAATGTTATCGATACAAATCATATCATACCCATGGATTTGTGGTCTGGCAAATTCATGCCATGTAGGTGCAGAATTGTCCAATCTATGGTAAGTCCAAGGTGCTATTAATCTTGTGGTTTGGTCTAAGGATGTGGCCATGATATATTTCTCATCAAGGGACCATACTATATCAGTTATTCCCTTTGTTGGACCCGTTACTCCAAGAACTGATTCCCATATCTTATTATCTCCTTTCTGGCTCTTGAATTTCCTTATAGACCCGGTTCTATTGCTAGTTAAAATGTACTGTGAATCACCTTCCGTGTACCAATTTACAGACCAGAACCCTCCTGATGCTCCAGTAGCTGTAGATGCTCCTTTAATTGATAATTCTCCTAATCTACTTACACAAACCCAAATTCCTGAATCAAAATCCATTTCCCAGATCATTAATGCTGTATCTGCACTAGAAGAAAGTAATTGTAATTGTTTATCAGATCCATAATTTGGATTCCACTGTAATCCTGTAATCCAATCATCGTGACCTACTATTAAAGCTTCAAAACTGAAGGCCAATTTGTTTTGACCCATCTCAAATTTATACTGTTTATTTGAAAGCAAAATCAATTTCAGTTTATCTTCATCAGAATTATCAATTTTTTCATTCATTCTTAACCTCCATAGCCTTATATATCTGTCCTGTGATCCACTTGCTAATAAATAATTATCTTCTGATTCCTTGGTGAACTCAAGACACTTTATCCAATCTTCATGGCCGGTTAATTCAGCAGCTAAAGTCGTTTCTTCATTTAATGTGTAAATGAAAAGTTTGGATAAAGTACCTCCAATTGCAAGGACATATTGATTGGGTTTAACTTCTTGTAAGGCTAAACTAAGAGGAAAAAACCCTGGCTTTACAATGAATTCACTCGTTTTAACCCATTCATCTTCTGAATTCTTCCATACTATAATCTCTCCATGCGATGATCCAGTGACAATGATATTGTTCAATACGCTTATACAGGTTATAGAACCTTGATGACCCACCAATGATTGTTTGAGGGTAAACTCACGACCTTTGGGTTCCCATATATTAACTTCAGAATCTTCTCCACAACTTACTAAGTCTCCTGAACTAAGAAACCTTACACATGTAACTTCCTTACTATGTTTCTTTAAAGTATGGTATACTCCGTTATAAGTATTAGGTTCCCATAACGCCACACTATTTCCAGCACCAAATGCAGCCAACTTGGTGGTACTATCATAATCAACCGCAAACGGCTGTTTATTAGCACCTATAAGTATAGCTTCCTGTGTCACTATAGTCATAAAAATTTTTGAGATGCCTGCGCGATCATAACTGAGCGATAATGGTTTCAGCGTATGTCAATAATGTCTAATAGATTAACCTAATACTAACACAAACAGAGTCATACTAAACGTCAATGCTAGTCCTGAGTCCATAACGCAATTCCATGATGAATTATCTAATGAATTGCCCAATCTTAAAGGCAATTGGAACTTCAGCTTCAAGATCTTCAGAAATAACCCATACTCTATACCTCCCGATAAAGTGGATAAGTTGGAAGTTTCCGATGAAACCAAGTTCGTCCATACATTATCACCATCATATCTAAAAGAATCATGTATTAGTTTGGTCAATAAACGACTGGTGGGGGTTTTCACTAACTTAATCCAAGAAGAGACTGGAGACGATTTGATGACAATTCCTAATGACCATTTACACTATGGAGCCACAACCGGCCTTAATGATTCATTCGATATGTTTATAACTCATAAAGTGCAAAGTATCTGGACGTTACGGCAAAATATAAGAGGAGATGGGGGACAAATCTATGAATTAGAGAATGGGAATTTAACTATTAGAACTTCAAATATTTTCTTACATGGGATCTTTAAAGGTTTATTGATTGAAGTTTGTGTTGATGATCATATTGTGGAAAGTAAGGATCTGGGATACTTGGATTCACTTTTCAATAAGATCATTAATAATTATAAGATTCCTACGGGAAGGATATGTTTTGAACTTTTAGATAGTAAGAAATTCGATGAATATGGAGATTTATGTTTACAGTATTCAGAGATTTTGAACTTTTAAATCATCAGGAATAACAATTTTCGGGGATATTAATTGGATATTAATTTTTTATCGAAGTTGGCATATAAAGAGAATAGGCAACAGAGTATTTAACTGTAAAGCCATGGAACTACACAAAACCAGAACTAAAATGTAACAATATAACCAAAAGAATAACAAAAACACAAACAGAAACAGAAACTAAAACTAAAACTGTACACAAATATAAAATTGTACGTTTTGATCTCTTTGATCTCTTTGATGTCTCGAACCCTCACTCACAAAATTCGCAGCTCATCTCATCTCATTTTCAACTATGGTGAAGAAAACACAAGCCAATTCAAAACAACATAGAATAAACCTTCGTAAGAAGGAAGAACAAGAACTCAAAGATTTAGAACAAAAAATCCAGGAATTCGATGAAACTTCTCTGGTTTCTTTGTTCAGCGATTTGCCAATTTCGCAAGCTACAATTAAAGGTTTAAAAGAGTCTTCATTCTTATCACTAACAGACATCCAGAAGAAGTCCATACCATATGCATTAAGAAACGAAGATATATTGGCCACTGCTAAGACCGGATCTGGAAAAACATTGGCATTTTTAATCCCAGTGGTTGAATCTTTGTTAAGAAACAAAATCACAGAATACGACGGGTTGGCAGCTTTAATACTATCGCCAACCAGAGAATTGGCGGTACAGATATTCGAAGTATTGACAAAGATCGGAAAGTATCATCTGTTTTCTGCTGGGTTGGTCACTGGGGGTAAAGATGTCAAGTATGAGAAAGAAAGGGTGTCTAAGATGAATATATTGGTAGGAACACCAGGAAGAATATCACAACATCTTAATGAAGCTGTAGGGATGGAAACTTCGAATCTTCAGGTTTTAGTATTGGATGAGGCTGATAGATGTTTAGATATGGGGTTTAAATCACAAATTGATAATATCATTGGTCATTT
Source organism: Yamadazyma khao-thaluensis (assembly GCA_030563265.1). Taxonomy (NCBI): domain Eukaryota; kingdom Fungi; phylum Ascomycota; class Pichiomycetes; order Serinales; family Debaryomycetaceae; genus Yamadazyma; species Yamadazyma khao-thaluensis. The sequence continues at coordinate 486,336 of JAKUBQ010000006.1, read as the reverse complement.
ACCTCCAACAAGACAAACGTTATTATTCTCAGCTACTCAGAACGAGAACATCAAAGATTTGGCAAGACTATCATTAACAAATCCCAAGAGAATCGGTGTATCTTCAGACACCGATGTTTCGTCAACCCCGGATTCTTTAGACCAGTATTATATAAAGATTTCTTTACAAGATAAGTTAGATGTGTTATGGTCATTTATAAAATCACATTTGAATACTAAGATCTTAGTATTCTTCTCATCATCCAAACAAGTTCAATATGCTTATGAGACTTTCCGTAAACTACAACCAGGGATGTCATTATTAAAGTTATATGGACGTCATAAACAAGCTTCACGTCTTGAAACCACTGTCAAGTTCTCTCAAGCTCAACATGCCTGTTTATTTGCAACTGACATTGTAGCTCGTGGACTTGACTTTCCAGCTATAGACTGGGTCATTCAAGTTGATTGTCCTGAAGATGCTGCTACCTATGTCCATAGAGTTGGAAGAGCAGCAAGATTTGGTCGTGCAGGGAAATCGTTATTGATGTTATTACCATCAGAAGAAGAAGGGTTCTTGAAAAGATTGAAAACTAATCGTATAGAATTGAAGTTTATGAACATTAAACAAAAATCCAAAAAGACAATTAAACCTCAATTACAATCTTTATGTTTCAAAGACCCTATGTTGAAGAATTTAGGCCAAAGAGCATTCATATCATATTTCAGATCCGTGTACATTCAAAAAGATAAGGATATATTCAAAGTTGAAGAGTTACCTACTGAGGAATTTGCTGCCTCTTTAGGATTACCTGGAGCTCCTAAGATCAAAATCAAAGGTGGTACTACAGGAAAAGAAAAGAAGAACCAATCAAGGAAATTAACCCAACTTGAAAACACCAATGATGATGGAGAAACAGTTAATGGTGATAATAAAGTAAGAACTAAATATGATAGAATGTTTGAAAGGCAAAATCAAACAGTTTTATCTGAACATTATTTGAACATGACTGGTAATAAAGCCAAGGAAGAAGATTCGGAAGATGAAGATTTTATTACTATCAAACGTAAAGATCATACATTAAATGAAGAAGAATTACCTGATTTGGCAATCCCTACATCTAAAAGACAAGCCAAAAAGGCTCTCAGTAAGAAAGCCAGCTCTTCAAGTAAAGGAAACCCAACAAAATTGGTATTTGATGATGAAGGTACTGCCCATCCAATTTATGAGTTAGAAGATGAGGAAGATTTCATTAAAGCCGGTGATGCTGATTCCCAGAAACAGAAATATGTTAGTAAAGAAGCTGAGTATATGGATAACGCAGATATACAAGATAAGCTTACAGCTAAGGAAAAGAGAGATGAGAAGAAAAGAAGGAGAAAGGAAATGGAGAGATTGGCTAGAGAGCAAAGTGATGATGATGATGAACCTTTGGTAACTATTGGTGGAGATTTCAGTGATGGTGATGATGTCGACCTTGAAAGAGATATGGAATATTCTGATAAAGAAGATGAACCAGCTACAAAGAAACCTAAATGGTTCGAAAGAGAAGATAGAGAAGAAGTTGATGATATAATTGAAGTTAATGAGCCTGAGACTTTAGAAGATTTAGAAGCATTAACTAATAGATTAATCAATAATTAGCATAATATACATTTTTATAAAATAGTAGGACAGATGGTAGGAGTATCAGATGGTAGGAGCATCAGATAGTAGGAGTCCCAATAAATTTCCCATCGACATTTCCTAATTTACTTATAACTCCTCTGACTGGTTCATCATCCTCAATGACACTATCTTCTTCCTTTATTTTGATTTCATCAGTGACTTCATTCATATTCAATACTACTAATTCCTGTAAGAAATGAGATGGAGCACCAGAAGTCACATCTAAGTTTATATCATTACCTAAATTGAAAGTTATTTTGCCGGATTTGTGGATATTAACACTGCCTATTTTTCCAGATAATTGTGCTACATTTGAAGCAAATGGATTTGTACTTGATGGATTTGCATTTGGTGGATTTGATTGGGATGATTCCTGAGAATAGTTTGGTAAAACCTTTGGAAGTTGGAATAAGGTAAACTTTTCAGTCCCCTGTGTTTCTTGAGTTGTAGAATCGAACTTCTGACTTATAACTTGTAAAATATCACGATGATCATTGGCCAATTTCTCACTCTCTTCTTTATCTAAGATATCCACAGGTTGGGCAATTTTCGATTCTAGATCGGCCTTAAGATGAAGAATTTGTTGTAATTCCGTTTCATCTTCTTGTTTGATTTGTGGTTCTTCTTTTACCGGGGTTTCTTCCTTAACCGTATACGACGATACCGTAGACTTAGGATCTCTTCTCTCTGGTCTTACTGGAAATAACATTGTCTCTTCTGGTGCAAACTTGTACTCTTGGTTCATGTTGATCTTAGTTAGATCGTCTTCATCTTCATCACCATCTTCTGGTGAAGTTTCTTTAGCAGATTTCCTTTTTAGGTTTTGAATAAAGTCAGGACTTGATGATTTATACTGATCTTGGATTGGGCCGGTCCCTTGGGTTCTGGATATACTTGAAGGACCTGTTCCTGGAGCAACTATACCCGAAGATAATAATCCTGATGATAAAACATGAGTTCCGGCATAATTGTCTCTACCAGGTCTAGGTCTATTACCTTTCTGATGGGAGTTATGTCCACGAGATGATCTGGTAGGCAGGTTTAAATTAGAAGAATGCTCCTCCTTTATCTTGACAGTCTTGTCTCTTTCCTCCTTAGACTTCCTTTCGACTATCTTAGGCTTGAACTTCAACGAAGGTTTGCCACCATTGTTCTTTTTGGGGGTTAAAGACTCAAGTCTGTTAGACATTAGTTATAGAGTTTTGTCTCGTTTTTCAGATGAGCATAAATTTTTTTATCTTAGTTTACCAATGGCAAATAAAAGAAGTGCACAAAGAGGCGGAAGAGGTGTGAAGAGTAGTGGACACAAACACCAGGAGCTTCCTGAAGACAATGAAATAGATAGTTTCCATAATAATCAAGAGAAAATTTTATTACAAGAAGCAGGAGATTATGGGAGGACCAGAGATGAGGTCGATGAGGAAGATGATGAAGATGAGGAAGTATTAGGAGTTGAAGCCGATGAAGACAGTGACGAGCAAGAAGAAGAAGAAATTGAATACGATTCACAAGAAGAAGAAGAGGAGGAAGAAGAAGAAGTTGTAGAAGGATGGGGTGGAAGAAAGAATTATTATGGAGGAGATGAGGTTGAAGATGGAGAAGCAGCTAAGCAAATGGCAGAAGAGGCTATAAGACAACAAAAGAAACAATTACAAGAATTAGGTGTTGATGATTATGTTGATGATGATATGATGGAAGATTGGAGCAAAAAAGCCGATACTTTTGATAACCAAGCTGGTAAACCTCTTATAATAAATGAAGATATAAACCTTGAAAAATTGGATAAGACAGAAAAGTTGGAATTATTGACGACATCATTCCCTGAATTCATACCGTTATTAAAGGAGTTGGCAAATTTACAGCCATTATTGGCGAAGTTTGGTGAAGATGAAATATCTCATTTAAAGAAGATTTCATTGACTGCTTATTTAAGTGCAGTATCATCGTATTTTTCGATATTTGTGGATCAAGTTAAGAACAATGAGCCTTTTGGAAGTATGAAGGAACATCCTGTTATGGAGAGTATTCTTACTACGAGGCAGATTTGGAAGGAGACTGAAAGACTTGTTGAACAACGTGAATCTGATCAAAGTGAAGGTGAAGGTGATGAGTTTGTTGATGCTGAAGAGGGAGATGATGTTAGTGGAGATGAAGATATAGAAATGGAAGATGGTGAAGACAATGAACAAGAAGAAGATGGTGAAGAATCTTTAGAAGAAGAAGAAGAAGAAGAAGATAGTGATGTCGAAGATATTAATATCGACATAACAACTAAACGTAATATAAAACAATCCAATAAAACCAATAAAACCGATTTCACCGAATCTTCAACCCTTGATGAAATTGATGAAGAAGAAAAGAAATCTAAAAGAAAATCATTACGTTTCTATACTGCTAAAATTGATAAATCTCAACTCAAGAATGCCGAAAGGTTTTCAGGTGATTTGGACTTACCTTATAAGGAAAGATTATTTGAAAGGAAACAGAGGTTAATAGAAGAAGCACGTAAGAGAGGTCTTGAAGGAGGTGCTGATTTGGATAATGAAGATTTTAATGAACAAGATGAACAATTGGTTAATGAAATCAATGATGATAATTATTATGACATGCTTGAAAGTTCTAAAAGAGATAGAGTGGAATCTCGTAAAGATGCACACAAACAAGCTGTCAAATTGGCCAGAGAAGGTAAATTACAAGAGAATCAAGAATTGGTGGGACATGATGGTAAGAGAGCCCTTAATTTCCAAATCATGAAGAATAAGGGATTGACTGCTAAGAAACGTAAGGAGGTTAGAAATGCCAGAGTTAAGAAGAGAAAGAAGCATGAAAAGGCACAAAAGAAACTTAAATCTGTTAGACAAGTTTATGAGGGAAGTAAGGGACCATATGAAGGAGAGAAGACAGGTATTAAGAAAGGCTTATCAAGGTCTGTTAAGTTGGTTTAGGGTTCTAAACTTCTTCTTGGTTGTAGATATACTTTAATTGTGCTTTACTTTTTATTTTGTGTATATGTCCTTTCTTTTTGAATGTGTTTGTGTATATATTTGTATGACTTTGTGTATTATAACATATAGAAGTGAATGTAGAACCTACTGAGAACATACTGAGAACATGTGAGGATTTGAGAGCGAAAAGGTTAAGCGAAGATAGCGCGAGACAGTGCGACAAAGAGAAAGACAGAGAAGAGCTATGAGCCGAAAGAATATAACAGTAGATGACTTATATAGAAGATCAACCCAATATAGAATGTGGTCATATACCCAAGAGAAGTTGGATGAAACCAAAGCAATCACAAATGAAAATGGCCGAGCTCATGCTATAGCAAATTTCAACCAAGCTTATGAGAAACTAAGAGCTGATAATCAACCACTATTCGAAAGGTATAGGCAAGAGTTGGATCCTAGTGCCTTATTGGACCTAATAACCTTGGAGGAAGAACATAAGTATCTTGCTTTCTACGAGAAGAATGTACTCACGGCGGCGAATTATTTCAAAATGTCAACTCAAGTTAAATCAACGGCATTATCGTTTTTCAAGAAATTCTACTTATTGAACTCGGTGATGGAATATCATCCCAAGAACGTTCTTTACACGTGTTTGTTCTTATCGGCGAAATCAGAGAATTATTTCATCTCCATAGAGACGTTTTGTAAAGGGTTGCAAAAGACTGAACCTCAAGAGATTTTGGATTTAGAGTTTATTGTATTACAGAGCTTAAAATTCACGTTATTGGTCCATCATCCATTCAGACCCTTGTATGGGTTCTTTCTTGACTTTCAGCAAGTCTTGAGCGGAAGTGATGTGAATATAGACGAGATCGGGGAATTGTATGATAAGGCAAAAGAATGGTTGAATAATTATGGTTTATTAAGTGATGTGTGTTTCTTATATACTCCACCACAAATTGCATTAGCAGCAATGTATTATTGTAATTCTAGAATCACAGGTTTGTATTTACGATTAAAGTTTCCTGAACTTGACACTATCCAAGAGAAGGAAGAGAAGGAAGGATCTAAAGAAGTGTCTAAGGAAGGGAAAGAAGAACCTAAAGAAAAACCTAAAAAGAAAATCACATACACAATTATCCTTGAAACAATAGAAAAATGTATAACATCAGCTAAACATCAAATAGAAACAACTAAAGAAGAATCAACAAGAATAAATGATAAATGTTTCTTCCTTAGAAATCCAGAGAAACTCATCAAGAAGAAAATCAAGGCATTAAGAGCCCTAGAAGATTTATAAGTAATATATTATTTACATACTCTTGTCTGCCTAGTTGTGCCTGGTTCCCACTCGTTCTGCCAAGTTCGGACCAGCTCTGTCTGGTCTGTCCAGCTCTATCTATCTACTAAATGCAATATCATCTATACGTAAAATAGACTTTACACATTCTGCTGCTAAACTAACAGCTGATGTTGAAACCAATACTGGTTGTAAAATATGATCATCAAAAGTATTGGTGGTACCTGATCTTCTTACGGAGATTCCCGCTTCGACTTCATTTAATTCGTGTCTATTCTTCAAATCAGTTATAACATTGATAGGATTTAAACCGGCATTTTCCGCTAAAGTAGTTGGAATTATTTCCATGGCTTGACTGAACTCCTGATAAACAAATTGTTCTAGACCCGATAATTTCGAACTTTCGGCCATTAAAACTCTGGCGATTTCAATTTCAGGAGCTCCTCCACCTGCAATCAAAGCTTTCTCTTTCACTAAACAACGAATGACACAAAGGGCATCATGAATAGATCTTTCGGTTTCATCTAAAACCAATTGGTTGGCACCTCTAACCAAAATAGAAACAGTAGCATTGGTAACGTTTTGAATACCAGTAATCTTGACGATCTTAGACCCGTTATTTTCAATTTCTTCGATCAAATCGGCACTACCTAATTTATCCTCAGTGAAATTATCAATATCAGCAATTGGTTTACAACCAGTTGATTTAGATAAGAATTCAACTTCGTCTCTTTCAATATCCTTAATAACCATAATATTTAACTTGGATAAGAAATGTAATGCCAAGTCATTAACAGCATCTCTTAAAATAGACTTTTGGATTAATACAACGTTACATTTGGCTTTCTTGATCTTTTTACAGATATTCAATAAATAAGCTCTTTCTTCTTTTAAAATCTTATCCATTTGTCTATAATCATTCACTATTATGTTATTTTCCATGTCGGGTTTAGGAGGACTTAATTGGAATTGGATTAATCCGATTTTAGCCTTTTCAATCCTGATTGGACCTCCAGCATTCTTTATAACGTTTTGGTTTAAAACTATTCCATTAATTAACTCCGTCTCATCAATGGTTCCTCCTAATTTCTTGATCAATCTGATATTATTCAAATCGACGTTATTCTGGTCAGCATTGATCACTTTCAACACGGAATCAACTGATAATGGTGCCAATAATGAAGAATGTTGGGATACAATTTTGGATGACAAAGATGTGGATGCGGCTTTAACGAGAGTTGATTTGTCACTCAAATCGATCTTGTGGCTCATGTCTAATAACACTTGACACGATCTTTCTGCTGCTCTTTGGAAACTCTCCCCAATCAAAGTAGGATGGATTCCTTTATTCAATAACTTCTCAGCGGCGTTTAATAATGATCCTGTCAAGATAGCAACCGAAGTAGTTCCATCTCCGGCTTCAATATCCTGAGCTGCACTCACATCAACTAACATTCTTGCTGCTGGATGTAAAATCGCCATATGTTTCAAGATAGTGGCACCATCATTAGAAACAATGATTTCACCATTCTTAGTCTTGATCATTTTATCCATACCTTTTGGTCCTAAAGACGTTCTGATTGCATCAGCAACTGCCTTGGCTGCCAATATATTGGACTTTCTAACTTCTTGAGGTTTCTCTTTATCATTAAACCTTTCATTAGTTGGTTTAGCCATGGTCAACGTGAATTTGAAAAGTTTTCGCACTTTTGCATTTTTACCGCGTAGGTGGTGCGCGAGTGCTACCACCATACCGTGCCTAATGAAACCTGAGAAGTGGAGGTAAAGTACCGCGAAAATGGGTTGGCGATGGTGGTAAAATAAATTAGCAGCTCGATTACTCATCTCAATATGACTAGAGATTATGCTGTATTTGAAGAAATAACAGCTACTAAAAAAGAAATCATAAATTGTTCATATTCAAAATGGTACAATGTATTTAAAGATCACGTGTATCCTTGTATTATAATAAAACCAGTCCCTAAAGAATTTTTAGAATATTTGGCATCTGAGAGTATACGATTACAAGGAGATGTAGAATTAGAAGTTAACAGTGATAATGAATATAGTGATTGGGAGAATGATGAAAATGACACTGACACAGAACCAGAAGACACAAAAACCAATATCGATCCTACGAGTGAATTTAAAGACCTTCATGACCAAATCATTCAAGCCTTTACTAAGTATAAATCAATAGCACCAAAATTGAATTGGTCAGCTCCGAAAGATTCCAAATGGATCATGCTTAACAATACAATGAAGTGTAATAATGTTAATGATATTTATTTGATTTTGAATGCTAGTGGCCATATAACTCATGATTTAGATCATCCTTTTGAAGATGTAAGTGACACAAGTGAAGACATAAATGAAGACTTGAAAGATATAGAGTATGAATTAGTACTAAGAAAATGGAAAGAAATCAACCCTGCTTTAGAGTTTAGAGTATTTGTTAGGAATGGAGTCATTGTAGGAAAATCACAAAGAGATATAAATTATTATGATTACCTCCAAAGTCTAATCCAAGATAATAGTATAAATGAAAAAATCAATACGTTCTTAGCTAATGAGGTCATCCCCAAATTTCCTAATAAAAGTTTTATAATTGATCTTTATATCCCTAGACCATTTGATACTATTCGTATAATCGATATCAATCCTTTTATACGAGTCACTGATTCAATTTTGTATACATGGCATGAATTATTAACAGATCAAGAAGACGCTATTAGACTTATAACCGAAACGAATATCGGTAGATTTAAAACCAAAGAATATTCGGAAAATCAAGTACCTTTAGATGTTATCCAAGCATCATGTGATCCTAATAGTTTAATTGAATTAGCTAAAGAGTGGCAAATAAATGAGAAGTAGTGTATATGGGTGTGTATATAAGTATAATATATGAGAAGAGGGATCCCCCACTCTAACTCCCCCGCGCTGAAAATTGCGATCGATACAAATCTTTCCACACTCCTAACTTATATTTTAAATGTCAATTGAATTAACTAAACACGATATATTACTTCCTTCATATAGGGGAAGGTTAACTGAAGGTATTTCCTATAATAAGAACAACAACACGGTGTTATGGGTCGATATTATCTTAGCAGAGCTTCATAGAGTGTTCTTAGATACTAACCATCACCAAGTTATTAAACATCCTAAAGCTGGTGAAAGTCTTGGTACGATGGCTTTCACGAAAGATGATGATGTATATATAGTTGGTACAAAGACAGGAATTTCTAGAGCTGATTTCAAAACCGGAGAATTCACTTTTTTAGCCAGTTATCCTGATACCAATACTAAACTTAGATCTAATGATGGGAAAGTAGATCCCTGGGGAAATCTTATCATTGGAACCATGTACGACTTCCCCTATGAGGATGACCTTAAGCCTGAAGGAAGCTTGTACAGGTTCAATCCAAAGTTGGAGGTGGAGACATTACAACAGAATTGTTTTATTCCTAATGGTATGGGATTCAATAGTGCCAGAACTAAATTCTATTGGATTGATACCATAACCCACAATATCTGGGTATTTGATTATGATGTAACTACCCATAAGTTCTCGAATAAACGGGAATTTTTTAATGTGGTAGGTAAAATTGGATTTCCACCCGATGGGATGTTTGTTAGCAATAAAGATGAATTATGGTTCGCTACCTTTGGCGGGGCTCAAGTGGTTAGAATCAATGAAGCAGGAGATATCTTACAACGGTTCGAATTACCTGCTAAACAAATCACCTGTGTTACAATTGGTAATGACGAAATGTTTATTAATACTTGTTTGGTAGGATCATCTAATCTTTCCATTAAGGCCGAGTTAACCTTAGATGGTGATTTGGGTGGTTATATTTTTAGGTATAAGTTGAAAGATGTTGGCTATGAACCTCAGTATATTTTTGATATTTAGTCTCGTGCCTTGTCTGTCTTGTGCCTTGTCTGTTTGATGCCTTGCTTGTCTTGATCCTCATATATCTTGCGCCTTAGGCCTCTAACAAATATAAAAATCTTTGAATAAATTCCTCCACTAATTCATTCTCTTCCTCTCCCCCTTTCCTGAGTTCATTAATCCGAAGATTGATTACATCATCTCTTTCCATTGCTGGTAATTGTTGGAATAATTTTATGATTGAACTCAAATGAACTTGAAGAGCATTTTCTTTGAGTAGCTGTTGTATTATTTCATCCTTTATAATTCGATCATATGGGTTATTATCTTGATTGTTCTCTGGTTCCTTATCCATTGATGGCTTTACTTCTGTCAGGCTTGGCTCTGGTTCATTCTGATTTTCTTGGGTTTGTGTTTCCTCTTTCTTTTTATCCATATCTAAATGCTCTTGTGATTTGAAACACTTCAAAGAACAATAGTCACTGAGACATTTGGGACACTTATATTTACTTTCATTACCACAAAACTGACACACCATTACTTCTCACACTCTGTTTCGCGTACCTACCTCATCTTAGCTATATTCCCGTGCACCAAACTGTATATCACATCTGTACACCAGACTGATCAAACCTCGTGCACGACCCCGCAACCTCAATCTAGAGCCCTAACGCCCTGAACCTCAAGCCAGCCCTAACCTTCCGCATTCATCGATTTATTACATAAGCGTATTAAAATTCTCACTTATTTTTAAACCTGGAACAAGCCGCAAACTATGCATGATGTCTTACAAGCAACAGTTTTGAAAAAATATCGTTAATATCTACTAAGAGAAAATTTCCGTGTTTTCATCAAGTGCCTTGTAACGGTCGAAACGTTATGTAAAATAACCCGCTAAGAGGTTGATTGCCCAACAACGAGTTCCAAAATTGGGTATTTATCAAGGGGTCATGCATCTACTTGCGCCTGGATCATCCTCAAAAATAACTACAATAGAAAGAAAGTTTTTACTTTGTTTTAGTGCTGATTATAATTCACATAGCTAATAAAATTATCCCCCTTTCAGAATTTTTTTTATTTTTTTTTTTCCTTATGCACAATGTCATGTAGGTTCGGTTTGAGAGTCAAGTGTCTGGCGAAAAAATTCTCATACAGGATGAGATCTGAGCTTTATTTTTTTCTATAGTCTCACATTGGTTATACTTACTAACGGGTGATAAGAGAGAGATTTCTTATCATCCATCAATTTGAACCGTAACACAATGTATCAACAGGTGAATGATGCCGGTAAACCCTGTATGCTAATGACCATCGTATACGCAAACGGGAATAAAACGTAACTGTATTTGTTAACACGTAGATATGTTTGCATTTACTGGTTCTAAACAATTACCTGGTTACAATACAAGCTACAAATGGTCTCTATAGGCAAGTGAAATTCTTATTATGTTTGGTTTAATTAGCCCACAGATACCAAGTCTTGTAAAACAATAAAACAATCGAAACCTTAAACAGACTGGAATGAACAAGTCATCAAAAATGACAATGACAAACCTCACCGTAACTGAGTCCAAGAGTAGCCGTAATTAAACTGGGTATAGTGCGCCAAATGTAGCACGATAGCATGAAATTTTCGTCAGGATAAGATACATAACCCAACTATTCTTCTTAACAATAGGGGAGTCGCAAACAATGCAGCCTTTCACTAAAATAATAAAAAATTAACAATTGATTCTTACATAATAAGACTCTCACATTGTAACAAAATAGTACTGTGAGGTTCGTCATTCATTCTGAAAACTGTATCTGTAAAAGAATACCAAAGCGGAAATAAAGTTGAACGGCAAGAAATGCAAGGCAATTTCTTTTTAATTTTTGATTCCTGGCAGTAATAGAACAATAATGATTGTCAGGATTGAGATTTGTTGCGTATCATTTACGCTAATTTCAACATGGTTGCGAGAATTTTAGTAGTTTGGTTTTTAGTACTGGCATATATGGTGTCAGGTTTGAAACTTGTAGCTAATGGCGCGGTTCAAAAAAGGGGGCTTGTATTGAATAAAGCCTACATTAGGAAAGCTGGTATTCAAATAAAATATTGGCTATAGACTACTATAAGAAAAAAATATGTTATTGCCACCTAGGCATTTATTTTACAATAAAAAGGCTTTTTATTTTTGTTTTTTTTTTAATTTATTTTTCCGAATACGAAGAAAATTCATGCGTATGTGACGTCCTGAATACAACCCATGCAGAGGACTCACGCACTGGATTTACGCACCGCTTCAAAATCCATAAAAAATATAATTACACCGAGCAATGATAAAATAGGGTTCTTTGTTAAAAGTCTATGAGGTGACAACAAGTCAGTGTACGTTAAAGGCGGTTTGCTGTTCAATTCTTTTGATTTAATATCGATCAACTGTTAAATAATTAACGACGATCATCGTGTACTTTGGGAATGTAGCTAGAATGTATCGCAGCCTTGCAGATCATGTTGCAAAAAGCCTGGCTTGGGACGTCATTTGAGCTAAGGTGTCTATAACAAGGGGTTTAAAGCAGCTAGGTGTTACTGAGCCGGTAAACTCAAATGCCGTTGCAATCATAAGCAGTCAAGTAAGAGCGCGTGAATAGTAATGGAACCTACGGAAGAGATGAAAGAGCAATTGATTCGTTATTATACCTTCTCCCATTCCTAAGGTTCAGGTTCATATATTCATTATTCATTAAAAATACTCCAATTGTATAGGAATAATATCATGCATTAATTTTGGTTTCTTATGTTCAAATGTAAAATTAAATTGACTAAAGTCATTAGGCTGCAAAACATTTTGCGCAGGTAATGCCATTGGCATATTGGTCATAGGCAAACTTGGAATCGACATAGGCAAGCCCGTCAGTAGCGCCATTGGTAATGTGGACGTTACCGAACTTGGTGATAACATATCTTGAGGTGTCATTATAGGTGTCACTAAAGGTGTCATCAAAGGTGAAGTCATTGGAGTTTCATCATCGTAATCCATAAATTGCTTGAAGATGATCCAATCTTCATTCAATTCCAGTATATTCTTCCAGAACTCTTCATCCTTGTATAAAAATTTATAATCCAACTTGTAATCCAAAGCATTCAAGAACAAGAGCTCTAATTGTTTTAGCATCTTCAAGTCTAAGTTGATCTTAGAATTCAGAATCAAATTAATCCATGTCTTGAATGTGTAGTTCTGGTCATTATAAATTTTGTTGGATAACACTAATGACATTATTATTATGTTTCCTATGAGTTTTTTATCTCTTGTGGTTATGACGGAATTCTTAGCAAATTTATAAAGCAAATATAAACTGATTACTAGATTGTCTATAGTCAAATTGGAGATCTTTATTAACTTGTGTAACTTTAATCTAGAAACAGGGCATTCAAATAGCTTATAAGCTATCTCTATGAAAGTGTCAATATAATTATCTACTGACAACATTAGTTCTGAAGTTTCTCAAGAGGACAAAACCTTTATATATACCTGTTCGTTTTAAATATGTAATATGCAAGTACTGTATATAAGCGAATCTCATGTAGATTTTTCTTTACATTTTTTTTTTTTTTTTACAATTTTTTAAAATTTTTTGATTTTCAGTTGACGAATTTCTTTTTAGATAGGTTATGAGTGATTGGTTATATATGCATATATTATAAATAAAGTTAACACCTGTATAATATGGATCATAAATCGGTACACCTCATACTATATTAACTACCGATTTGATACCTAACATGGGTAATTATTGAGCTGGCCTTGCCATTCTTTAACTGATAATCGTAAGATATAAACTATGAAGTTGAGAATAAAGTTTTAGAGTTTCTGAGCAATAGAGGCGTATGATTGAACCTGCACTACATCTGTAGTATGTGCTTCATTCTATGCAAATACCCTTTCAAATACCCTTACACTTCGGTGAATTCCAGTTACGGCCGATGTCTACCGCAGTGTTCGTCTCACATGCAAACCTAGGATAATCGTATAAGAATTTGCAATGCACATTTGTAATGAAATTCAACTGTAAAGCCACCAAGAATTTGGGGATGCTTGACAATTCTTGACTTTGTTAGGCATTTCAGAAGGAGTTTCGCTTAAAAACTCCCAATTAGTATACATACGGTTCCCTTGGGTAAATTCCTAGCGTAAACCTTAAATTACGTGTCTCACTTTCATTAAGATTCTCCGTACGATATTTACTCCTAACGGGAGAAATTCTTTTTTTGGTCAAGTATTCAGGCATTTACTAATCACAAGATACTTACGGTAAGCTTTCCTTTGACTCTGACTTAACCTATAGAGCGATATAGATAAGAGTTTAAAACTAGGGTCATTCAAATTTAATAAGGTTTCATCGTAAGCATTGTTTTAAGTCTACAACAAAAATCATTATGTATTACGAGAAACCTAAGGCAGAAATAAGTTCCATTCAAGTCCATTACGAATATATCATTTGAAAACGTTTCATATTAGGTACTTCGGTTAGATAATTTCAGCGCACCGTCCTGTGACAAAAGCCAATCTCTTAGCATACACTTCGAAATCCAAGAGTCCAAGAATCCGGACAATGCAGAAACTTTCCTGATGGCAAAGGTGCGGAATTCACACACCCTTACTACCCCCATGACATATGTATAACCTTATTGTTACTGCCATAGACCTACGTGTGGTTTTATGGTTTTTACCCTCACCCACATTCCATTTTATTTATTTTTTTCCATTATTTTTCGATATTTTTTATCCTCACTATAAGTTGCATCCCAATTATTTTTAACTTTAATCTCATACAGTAAAATTCCGATCCAAGTTTCACTATGTCATAGTCTATTTTTGAAACTTTATTTATGTAGGGTGTACTAACTATAAACCCGAGCCTCCTGGGCGACTTAAAGTTAGAGTTAACAACCTGAGTTTTATATTGCTTGATTCGGAAGTTACCCACTGGTTTTGAAACTCGGAACTTAGTCTCTATTGGTGTGAACCGAAGTTAAAATTACGTGGCCCTAAAAAAAGATTCACCACCGCTTAGCTCCGGTAATCCCCCAGCTTTGGTTTTAACACTATTATCGCCTACTAACCTATTGGTAACTGTCATGTTTCATGTGATGACAGGGTATTTCATTTGAACTTAACCAGTGTCCCATAGTACTAACTAAAAATCTTCTCGTCTCTTTTTATCCTCAATCATTCATATGCCTCCATCCGTTCCTCCCTCCCTAACAAAGTATAATCCACGCTCACAATAAAATTGCTTGCTGCTTAGCCATCGCAAGTCATTTGAGATGAGATAATTTCATGTCAATATTATTGTTTTAGTTTTGCTTATTTTTAGTATAAGTAAATACCCAAGGCTTTTGACACAATCATACCACCAGAATACTTAGTTACTATAGAAGTCAATTAACACCCATATCTCATTACACAAGTCCAATATTTATAATTGCAAAAGTGAAATATGGCAATTCTCAAATTTAAGGTTATCCACTACTATCTCATTCCTTTAATATGTCTATTTGTGTGGTGGGCCATGCTAGTAGCGTTAATGCTATGTTGGTCCATTCAAGGTAGGCCAAGGTACAAATGGGAAGGGTATGTAAAACAAGACCCAGCTTTCATTTCAGATTTGGGGGCCACTAATTTGCAGCCATTATTTATCAGTTGTGTAGGGTTCCAAGCCATTTTCTTTGTTGGAACTTTGGTAATGGAATATTTCTTAAGAAGATATAAGAAATTACAACCATGGGTTAGTACTAAGCAACCTAAGTTTTCTTTAATCTCGGTAGTGTTAGCCATTATTTCCCAATTAGGAATCTTGTTTGTAGCTATTTTCAAAACCAGTAAGTATGGGGATGTTCATATGTCAATGGTGGCTGTATTCATTATTTTTGCATTCTTTACATGTGTTTTCAACTTCATGAACAGTTTTATTTTCGGTAATTATCCTACCAGATTGAGTCCAAACCATGAGAAAGTGATCTTCGGTAAACATAAATGGGCCAATTTGTATATGGTATCGTTCTTTTTGAAACTGTTATGGTTGGTTGGAGCTTTGGTGTTTGCCGTCTTATTCGGATACTTCAAAACTACCACTAACCAGAACTTATCGGCAACTTTCGAATGGACTATAAGTTTCTGGTACGGTTTCTTATTAGTATTCTGGGCTATAGATTTATTCCCTTCAGCCATCAAACACTACGAAGTCAGACACCCTGAAGAGTTCCCTGAAAAGGATTTAAGTCAAATTCACCTTGATCCTAATAACCCAAATGACTTGACTAAATTAGAGCAAAGAAGTATAAGTACTTATGGAAGTCCTACTTTCCAATCTATGGACCGTTGATTATATATGAAATGTACAAACACTAAGGTTAATTATATATTAATACACTCTATACCGTCTTAATCAAAGGCTAATCTGATCAACTCTAAAACTGCACCTCCACAAACCAAGAACAAAAGGACAAAAATCCATGTCTTACTGATAGGATAAGTGGTCTTGGTCTCTTCTTTATAGGTACCAGTTCTTTTTTGTTGGTTGACCTTACTGAATTTCTTATTAGCCTGTCTTTGTTTAGGGGTTTGAACAGCCTAATGTTAGTAACGTTTCAAATCGACATCAATGCTTTAAACGTTAAGGTAATGATTTCTCTTAGTTTGGGAGGGTTTGAAATCTGGTTTTCACAGCATAGATTTTCAGTAAGTATCTGATGGATATGACCCCTCTCACCATCACAAACAGATAACCAAAACTTGTATAGCACAATAATTACATACCATAGTTACGTGTTAAGTAAATTCTTTTCACCGCGCGAATTCTCATGGTAGTACAGGTAGCACAGGTAGCACAGGTAGCGATAACACCGACGCAACTGCAGCTTTTTTTAAAACCAGCCATTCGCACCAGCACTAAGGTGGAGTTAATCAACCCCAAATTCCATCTGCTGTAGCACCTGAACTAGACATTACAACCTTCAATTTCATGTTATTTCAACTTGTCCACAAACAAAGGCTCTATACAATGTGACAATATTCCTTATACTCCTTCATGCATTATCCCTCCTCTAGTTACCTTCCCAATACCTTAATCATTACGGTAAAAAATATTATTTTAAAGTTTCATTTCATGTTCAATAATTAACAATTCCCGAACAGGAGAATCACAAATGATTTACATTCTGTGATTTCAATTCAACTACGATAGTATATGCATGTACTGTATATACATCTTACCATTAGTTCCTGGTTTATCTCATAGCAACTAGGACACCACGCACTTAACCTGATCACTCCTAAACCTCAATCATACCTCAAAAGGGTAACAACAGTAAACGGTAAGGAACGTTTGCACATTGTCGATCACTATTGATCGCTATTGTATTATTATAGACCATTTTAGGAGACTTTTTAGTTTCTATGATTCGAAAATTTGGGAATGTATTAGCCCAGAATGAATATGTGATAGTATAATGATTTCATACGGTTGTGTAGATAATTGGGTTTTCTGTTTATTATGTTAGAAGAAATTAAAAACTAATGACTTCAACTTTATTACGATATACTAATTATCATTTAAAGAGATTTTTAAATGAACAAACATATAGGTGATGGATGTAATGTTAAATTAATCAATTAAGTCTCTATCAGAAAATATCCTCTACTATTGATTTACAGTCCAGATACAAATATGAACCTTCCAATTCCATTGACCACAAAAGAAATTAAAAGAGATCAATTATACTTTAAATTATACATTCATTTCATAATTTAAGTTATAAAAAAGTATAACCTCTATTTACCTCTATATACCTCTATAATATGTGATATTCATAGAATTACCGTGGATATCATTTCTTGATCGGGCCGATTAATGACCTATTCATATCACCATATTATTCATATCTTTTATCTTAAACAAATACTGCTAATTAAGAGGATCTTATTGACTCTAATGTATATTCTAATGTACATGAAATGAAATGAAATTAAATCTTCCCAAATCTGCCCTTATGCTATTTCCCCTTTAAATCAAAATTTAAGTGACTTACTTCTCTTAGAAGCCTTTCTTTTCTTATATTGTTGCTTTCTTGAATCTCTCCATCCACTGGTACTTATTTTCTTGTCATCAGTTTTATCATCAGTTTTATCATCAGTCTTATCGTCAGTTTTCATATCGGCATCGTCCTTTTGATTCAATTTATCAGCAATTCTTTGTCTTCTTGCATCTTCAACTTTTCCAAATACAGCGGCACGTTTTATCGATTTGGCTTTTAATTTGGTCTTAGACCTAAGTGATTTAGCCATGAGATGAGATGAGCAAAAAAAATTATGTCCTACTGAGCCAATTCTCACCTACTCGTATAAATGTCACACTAAAATCTTCTTGTAGTTTGCTTACATAACAATTTACTTAATTGACTGTAAAAAAGCTGATTACCTAATCACTTATATAATCAACCTTGATCTGAACTTAGTGACTGCTTTTTTGTTGCGGCGACATTATATGTCCGCACCAAACTTCCCCTAACATTAATAGCAAAGTGTCGTATTAATGTCGCAATTCTCTCCAAACAAAGAAGTCGTGCCCTTGTCCAACTCGTGAGAAATTTTCTTCCTACAAGGAGCTCTGAAAATTTTTTCTCCCTACTTAACAGTTATTGAAAATGGCTAACTTAAGAACTCAAAAGAGATTAGCAGCTAGTGTTATTGGTGTTGGTAAAAGAAAGGTTTGGTTAGATCCTAATGAAACCACTGAATTATCCAACGCTAATTCCAGACAAGCCATTAGAAAATTATACAAAAATGGTACCATTGTCAAGAAACCAACCGTTGTTCATTCTAGATCTAGAGCTAGAGCTTTAAAAGAATCTAAATCTATGGGTAGACACATGGGTTACGGTAAAAGAAAGGGTACCAAAGATGCTCGTATGTCCAGTCAAGTTTTATGGATGAGAAGATTAAGAGTATTAAGAAAGTTATTAGCTAAATACAGAGATGCTGGTAAAATTGATAGACACTTATACCATTCATTATATAAATCTGCCAAAGGTAATACTTTCAAACATAAAAGATCCTTAGTTGAACATATCATCCAAGCTAAAGCTGAAGCTTTAAGAGAAAAATCCTTAAAGGACGAATCTGAAGCTAGAAGATTAAGAAACAAAGCTGCAAGAGAAAGAAGACAACAAAGAGTTAATGAAAAGAGAGAAGCTTTCTTAGCTAACTAGTTGAATCTTTGTATCTAATATATAATTCATGGCCAAAGTGGATTTAATTGATGAGGTTGTTTTTATGACTCATTTTAGTCCTCTCTTTTTTTTTCTGGTAATTTTTCTATTTTTGTCTCTACTTTAAGGGGGTGGAAAGATTCTTAGAGGAGTTCTTAGAGGTTCGTGTTAATTGTTATTGTAACTATTATTACACGGTCCAAGAGTAGGCGGCCCAAGGGTAGGCGTTCTAAGAGAAGCAAATTATATTCCTAAGTGTCTCAACCAATGACTCTTAATGTAATAAGAACCCGTAATATCTATTCATATATTCATAACCTATGACCAGGTACTAAACAAAATATTAAAGTTAAAATTGCCGTTGCTAATAAAATCAAAAATGATACCCATAAACTTCTCTTAAATAATAATCTAAAAATAAAGGGTTCTTCGATCTTTAACAATTTATTGGAATCGAAACTTTGTGATCTCTTTAACCAAACTAAAATTGGATCTATAAGATATATAGATGAAATTATCAAATAGAATCCAATTAAGAACGGCACTAATATAGGAACTCTTATAGCTTTCTTATAATTCAAAAAGATCAATACGTAACTGATCCAAAATCCTATGAATAAGAAGAATAATCCAATCAAGATCCTGAACAAGTTGGAATTCAAATTCTTGATAGCTATCAAGTTTAAGAAGTTGGGTAAATGTTCATTTTCTATCTTGGTGAAAACATAAGACTTGACATGATTGAAAATATCAGGATCGTCTCTTCCGTCAACTTCAATGGACTTTATTATATGGTCATTTAAATGTGTAGGTAAATTCAAGTTTTTC
Source organism: Yamadazyma khao-thaluensis (assembly GCA_030563265.1). Lineage (NCBI taxonomy): Eukaryota > Fungi > Ascomycota > Pichiomycetes > Serinales > Debaryomycetaceae > Yamadazyma > Yamadazyma khao-thaluensis. The sequence goes on along the minus strand of JAKUBQ010000006.1, from coordinate 466,464 downwards.
TCCAGATCTTCGACAAAGTATTTGAGTAATAAATTCTGTGTACTTTCCCGCAAATTGGACCTAGTTATAAAACTATTACTTGAATGACGGGGTGATTCCTTAACTAAATTCTCCAATAAATCGGGATTAATTGAATTCCGTTTAATGGGGGAATACCCTGAGGAATAATGTGTAGCTGGATCAATTGTATTGTCTATTTCCGAGTTATGTTCGTCATCAATCAATTTCGATTGAGATGATATTCTTTTTTCTTTATCACTGAATCCACTAGGAGGTCTCATACCCTCGTATTTCCCTAGCTTGGAGTCTCTAAAACTATCCCTTTGCAGGTCCCTATGCAGATTTCTATTGGAGTCACTTTCATATTGGTTTATCAAGTCAACTAACTTGGGATCAGTGACATTGAGATCTCCTCTTAAAAATTGAGATAACCTATTAGAATCATTATCCTGAAGAATATCATCATTTATAATCATATCCAATAACACTGAACTTGACAAACTCTTATGGTTCTCCAGTAGGTTCAGGTTTCTCTTCAATGTCTGGTTTTTGATCAAAGAGTTTCTTAACCCTTGAACATAATGTTTACATAAATTTAAATGGTTGACTAAATCGAACCAAAAGTCCAAATATTCCACTCGGTTTTCGATCTCTTTCATGAACTTATAGAACGTGAACAAATCCACTGGCAGTTTGGTCTTATTGGAAAGGATTTCCCCTAATGTGGGTAGTCTATTAAGGGTAACAGCTTGATTGGTTCCATTGAGGTTATTCAAATTACTAAGATAATGAGAATTTGGATAATCCTGTTGATACTGATATTTCTCAGCCATCTCTTCTTTTTGTGTACTTCGTTTTACTTTGAAAGTTCCACTTATTAAAGAAGTCTGTTACTTATTATGCTCTATGTACTCTTCCGTTAAGGTCCTTGTTGTTAACTTTTTTTTTGTCGCACTTGACGATGTTTCATTTAATTTCCTAAATGGGATGGAATGTAAACACGTTTAATTAATTTTCTGATTCGGGATTTTTATTTGATCAGAGTATTAGAGTGAAGATGAAGTGAATAATCAAACTCAAGGAACTGTTTTTGTGTTTTATTCTATTTGTGTAACACATTTTGGTTCTGCGTTTGGCGATGCTTGTTCTTACATATTCACTTGTTATTTGTAGTTCTCTACGATTACATAATTATCCTTTTACACCGTTTTATTTCTTCTGTTTCTCCTTCATTAGAAAATGATATGACATCATATGACCGAGTTTGTTTGATACTCCACTACACTTCATTTGCTCGTTTGCTTGTTAACTCGTTTATTCTTACTGATCCGTACAAACAGTCGTACAACTATCCAACTCACCCGCGTCATTGAGCCGATTTTAAGTCACTTGGCCTTTGTTAAGCCGTACTTGCTCCCATATTAAGCCGTATGCTTATTATTATCCACTCTCCGGTCATTGCTTTCCTATAGTGTGAATTCATTTCTTCCTTTTGTCTATTTTAGCTCGTTACAGTAGATCGTTACAGAACCTTATTACGGAAGCTCATTATTGCCAAAAAGAAGATTATTAAATTATATATTTACAAGCCAAACCCTATTAAACAATCTTTATACCATACATCAAACCTGAACCACTTTTAATTACTCATAAAGTCTTAGCAACTCATGGAATGTAACATTCGCCAAGTAAACTCGAATCCACAGTTATATAGGAATCTATATCAGAATTATATTCATACTTCCTCTACTACAGGCAATTCATAAACTTGGGCAAACTCTCTTACGTCGTATACCAAACCAAGAGGTCTAAAAATCTCGAAGAAGCGTCTCCTCTAAATTTAAATCAATTGTCTCTGATGGTAACATATCATTATCTAAAATTCCATTTTTGGTAATCAAGTCATTGTTAAAACTATTAGTCCTCGAATGAGGATGTGGCAATTTATGAACATGACCGGCACTTTTCAATTTCTGAAGAGATGGACTTCTAGGTCTTTGGATTCTCTTAGTATTCAATGAACTATGTGATCCATGGCCATGATGATTTGAGTCAAACGTCGATGTGGGAGATATCGTACTGGGAGACAACTTCTGTGTTTCCATTTTGTTGGTTAATGAACTTACCGACAGGTTTCTTTGGTTGAAAAGTCCTGAGGATGTATCATTGAATAAAGAGGCAGTTCTAAACGTATCATAACTAGGACTGCCTAAATTAGTATTTATCAATTCATTAGAATTGGCATTGGATAAATTAGAAGGGGGGTTATTTGAATAGATCGAATTGGAATCACTTTCAAAATCACTCAAGTCATTTGAATGAGTTCCATCATTTAATGCTGCAGAATTTGCTAGAACAAATCCTCCAGTGGAGTAACCATTTAATGGCAATTGCTGTATACCATGAAGATTTAATTCATCATAATCATCAAAATCTTCAAATTCTTCTGTTTCTCTTTTTACAGTTCTATTATCAGAATTATCAAAGTCATGTTCAGGAGACTCTCCCAGAATTTGGGATTTATGAGTTGCAAATTTCTTAGAAGACAGCTCTAAATCGTTCTCATTGAAATTAGCAGCTATCATTGCTCCATTCTCCCATTCAATAGGCAAATTCTTCAATAATCCTTCATTGTCGATTAAGTAACTAATCACTCTATTTATAGGGATAATTTCATCTTCCTCATTATCACTTACAGGAGTATTACCAATATTTGCCTCAGTTACTAACTCATCAATAAAATCCAAATTGTTTCTCGATAATCTGATAATCTTCTCAAAGGACTTGGTCAATAAATCCAATCTGGTCTCTAATAACTCAACATAGCCGTTTGGGTAAGCTTTTTCCTTCAATTTCTTCTTCTCAGTAAACACACATATTTTATTATCCTGAATACATTTATTACAAGGCTTCTTACCATCACATTTGGTCTTCTTGATTCTACAAGAATCACAGGCCTTACCAACTCTCTTCTTCCTGTATTTCTGATGATCTTCTAGACTCATGTTAAAGTTTCTGCAAATTTTTACAAGCTTCTAATTGGAGAAACCTACGGGTGTTACTAATATAGCGTCGCGGCAATCACGGGGTTAATTATATCCGTTCCCTTAACTAGTACACTTGATAGTTGAAACTACACCTGGTAACTTTACAATGTTAAACACTTATGTAAGGCTATCAAAGTGAAAAAATCAGTCGTAGATGGTTTAAATTCCAAAGAATGCTCGAGTATTTATAATTTCGGGTTTTATAACCGGTCTTTACTTGGTTCCGCAATTAACTTTGATTACCCGTATTTCTGTTTAGCCAGATTAATTCCGTTGTGTGACTTGTCCTATTGTTTTAGGTTTGTGGTTTAAACCGTTCCTAATCCGTTCAGAGTCTTTTAGAGTCGTTTCAGAGTCCGATCCTCCTATTCTGTATATGAGATTATTTATGACTCTGGTACATATGTAAGCATGTAGATGGGGTCATCCTGTCTGATAAGACTTGAGTTATTATTAATAATTTTATGATAAACATAATTTCTGTTATCTTCAATGATCTGAGCCGTGTTTGCGTTTGCCATATTCGACTTCTAACTCAACATCCAGACGGCTAACCCTCGTTGTAGGTTTCTCATACTTCTCATACCCTTTCGTATAACGGCCCGTGCCGTATGCGCTTCCCGTCTCACTATCATTTTGCAACTTTGCTTAAGAAAACGCTTGACCGTACTTGTGAGCTTTATAAGTTAAACCATATATAACTTACACAAGAAATAAATTATACAAAGAATAAATTATCCACTTACATAGATGTCCCTCTTGAAATTACAAAACGGAAACTTTATACCTTCAATTGGTTTAGGTACTTATAATCTTCCTAGTTCCAAAACTGATGAAGTGGTCTATCAAGCTTGTTTAAAAGGCTATAGACATTTTGATACTGCCGTCTTATATGGCAATGAATCTGAAGTAGGTGATGGTATACTGAAGTGGATCAATGAAGGTAATTCCAGAAAAGATATCTTTTATACTACGAAGTTATGGAACAGTCAATGTGGTTATAATCAAGCCAAGAGAGCAATAGATGAATGTCTTGAAAAAGTTAGAGATTTAAAATATATCGATTTGCTTTTGATTCATTCACCCCTTTGTGGCCCTACTGACAGATTGGAAACCTGGAAGGCAATGCAAGAGGCTGTCGATGATGGGAAAGTTAAAAACATTGGTGTCAGTAATTATGGTGAGAAACATCTTCAACAATTGTTCAATTGGAAAGGTTTAAAGTATTATCCTCAAGTCAATCAAGTAGAAATCAGTCCTTGGTTAATGAGATCAGAATTGGTGAAATTTTGTCACGATAATAACGTTGCTGTTGAAGCATATGCTCCATTAACTCATGGCTACAAATTGAGAAACCCACCTCCCGAAGTTAAGAAATTAATGGACAAATACGGCAAAGACAGTGCCCAGATTTTGATCAAGTGGTCGTTACAAAAGGGGTTGATTCCTCTTCCTAAAACGGGTACAATTGGAAGATTACTGGGAAACTTGAATGTTGATTTTGAATTGACAGATGAAGAAATCAAGAGTTTAGATCATCCTCAAGCTTATGAACCTACTGATTGGGAATGTACTGATGCACCTTAAATTGGTGATATAGCCAGCATATGTTTATGTTTGTGTATGGAATCCCGGGGTATATAGAGCAAATATATATTAAAAATAGGCCAAATCAGTTCATACCGGTGTTGAGACCCGGTAAATGAATATTACTGTCAGCCGCTTCGTTCCGGATTGGCCATTTACTGTGTGCGTGAAAAATGACCTTAATCTCAATTCAAAGTTTTTGATTGGTCTGAATCATGATTAACGTTAATTCGGTGCATCATTACCAAGGGGCCACATCTGGCCACATCTGGCCACATTTTAGCCAAGTTTTTATTGTAAATCATAACCACTTGTATTTAAATAGGTGCGTATCATATGAAGTCCCGGTGAGTCTCGGTAGGTGTATCCTTTTAACCGAATACCCCAGATTTTTAACCACTATAATATCAAATATTCTGTTACGAAGGTTTATAACCTCTTTAATTAATACCAACCTCTTTTGAACCAAAATTCATCAGTAATCAACAACTATTAATTGTTGTGACTCATGATGACCTTCGGACTTTATTCGTCACTCCGTCAGGTTTTTTTCCCTCATAGAACCACACCGAAAAAAGTAAGGCGTGCGCCGCACAAGTGGATAGCGTTGACCCGTTGGACACAACCTTAAAGTATTTAAACCCCTGGAGATGCTCGTTTTGAAATTCTATCATATTTAAATTTCAAATCAATTGATCTAATTAAGTAAGTTAAATTATAATCAAATAAGATAAACATGGCTATCACAGTTGGTATTAACGGTTTCGGTCGTATTGGACGTTTAGTTTTAAGAGTTGCTTTAACCAGAAAGGACATTAAAGTTGTTGCTATTAATGATCCATTCATTGCTCCAGATTACGCTTCATATATGTTCAAATATGATTCTACTCACGGTGCTTACAAGGGTGAAGTTTCCAGTGAAGGTGACTACTTAGTCATTGACGGTCAAAAGATTGCTGTTTTCCAAGATAGAGACCCAGCCTCAATCCCATGGGGTAAATCCGGTGTTGATTACGTTATTGAATCAACTGGTGTTTTCACCAAATTAGACGGTGCTCAAAAACACATTGATGGTGGTGCTAAAAAAGTTATTATCACTGCTCCATCTGCTGATGCTCCAATGTTCGTTGTTGGTGTCAATGAAGACAAATATACTCCAGACTTAAAAATTGTCTCCAATGCTTCATGTACCACTAACTGTTTAGCTCCATTAGCTAAAGTTGTTAACGACAAATTCGGTATTGAAGAAGGTTTAATGACTACTGTTCACTCTATTACTGCCACTCAAAAGACTGTCGATGGTCCATCCCATAAAGATTGGAGAGGTGGTAGAACTGCTAGTGGTAACATTATCCCATCTTCTACTGGTGCTGCTAAAGCCGTTGGTAAAGTTATCCCAGAATTAAACGGTAAATTAACTGGTATGTCCTTAAGAGTTCCAACCACTGATGTTTCAGTTGTTGATTTAACCGTTAGATTAAAGACTCCAACCACTTACGAAGAAATTTCTAAAGTCTTAAAGGAATCTTCTAAAGGTGAATTAAAGGGTATCTTGGGTTACACTGAAGATGCTGTTGTTTCAACTGATTTCTTAGGTTCAACTTACTCATCTATCTTTGATCAAAAAGCTGGTATTTTATTATCTCCAACTTTCGTTAAATTGATCTCATGGTACGATAATGAATTCGGTTACTCCACCAGAGTTGTTGACTTATTGGAACATGTTGCTAAAGCTTCTTCTTAACTAGAAATGCAAGATTCTAAATTATAATTTAAATGTTAAATTATATTAGGGTCGGGTTCATTAGGTTTTATAGGTAATATAAAATGTTTTTTAACCTCAGTCTCTTCTCTATATATCTACAACAATGATAGAAATTAAAACATCGCGACTAATGAATATTAATAACAAATTATTCACAACATATAAATGCAAGACACTTCCTCGAGTTGGTATATCGAATGCCAAACTCTTTAAGAATGTCATAACTAATTATTTATACATCAACGAAAAGTTGGCCCTTGAAAAAACTGATATTTGGGATTCAATTGAGTTTGACGTAAACAAATATAATGAGACGTTACCTATTACCCTCATCACAATTAAGTGTCCATATAAATTTGTAAATCTGGATATTGTGTTAGTAGGTGATGGTCTTGAAGGGGATGTATTGATTGGTATAAGTTCTACTTATACTAAAGTTTTACTTCAAATTCTTGAGGAATTAAATGCTACATCAATAATTGAAGTTTATCCTAAAGTTATAAGTATTTTGAAGGAATTAGTTATACGACATGGGGATCTAGAAAGTCAAGAGATTGCACAAATTCACGAAGAAGGTTATCAGGAACCAAATCAGCATATTCATCAACAAGAAACAATAGATGAACTGTCACAAACTCCAAATCAAATTCAACAACCACAACAAGAAAAAAGCCAACAACAAACATTTGGTAATATTGAATTAGTCTATACCATAAATAATAAAAATATCAACCAAATATCAATTAATTTAACTGAAAATGACTTCAATCATTTGTCTAATAATTTCATTGATGGTCTCAATAAATTCATGTATGACAAGACAAAGATTCACTTTAATAACTTACAATTGGCAAAATTCTTCTCCAATGGGTTAATACTACTCAATGGAAAGTTCAAAATAATGAATTACGATGAAATTTATGTCTTACAAAGTATTTATAAGGTCATTAATAAATAATAAATAATAAATATTAGCTTACGTACTATTAAATTCTATACGCCATACAATGCATGTTAAACTGCATGCTTAAACCGCATACTTGAACGCATATTCAAACGCATGTCTAAATACCGTAATTGCCACCTCTCCCAATTGAACACTTGTTTACAAACTTCATATAAAACGGTTCAACACCCCAAAGTTTTTTCGCCCTAACCCTAAACCTTAGGTGTCCTCTTCCCTCATGTCAGTCGCGATTCAAACACGTATCGAAAATATCCAACATCAAACAATGTCTTCCAGTGTCGACACAGGCCTGGGATTAAGTCAAAGGACTAGGTCCAAGGCTAGAGCACAAAGTCCTGAAGAAGTTGAACATGAAGTAGAGCAAGAGTTAGAAGTTGAAGACAAAACCAATGAAAAATTACAAGCATTGGAGGATCAGGAAGAATTCAACAGATCATTAAAACAATTTGAAAGTTGGTTCGGTCCTGTGTTATTCACTGTGTTGTCTTTTGGGGTCAGATTATACCGTATATCTCTCAGTAACTATGTTGTGTGGGATGAGGCTCATTTCGGTAAGTTTGGGTCCTACTACCTTAGACACGAGTTTTATCATGATGTCCACCCTCCATTGGGTAAAATGTTGATTGGTTTATCAGGGTACTTGGCTGGTTACAATGGTTCATGGGACTTCCCAAGTGGAGAAACTTATCCTGAATATATTGATTATACTAAGATGAGAATGTTCAATGCTACGTTCTCTTCATTATGTGTTCCATTAGCATATTTCACTTTCAAAGAACTTGGGTTCACTACTTTAACTACTTGGTTATTCACTGCAATGGTATGTTTTGAATTATCCTACGTTACTTTAGCTAGATTCATTCTTTTGGATTCAATGCTTTTGTTTTTCATTGTTACTACTGTATACAGCTTCACCAGATTCCATAATATTAATTCATCTCCTAATAAGAGTTTCACTAGAAAATGGTGGAAGTGGTTATTATTGACTGGTTTCTCCATTGGATGTGCTTGTTCAGTTAAAATGATTGGTTTATTTGTAACTACTATGGTTGGTATTTATACCATAGTCGATTTATGGAATAAATTTGGTGATAAAAGTATGAAACGTATCACTTATATCTTTCATTGGATTTCTCGTATTATTGGTTTAATCGTTGTGCCAATCTTAGTATTTATGCTTTGTTTCAAAATCCATTTCGACTTGTTATATAAATCTGGTACAGGAGATGCCAACATGTCATCATTATTCCAAGCTAACTTATTAGGTAGTGATGTAGGAGGTGGACCAAGAGATGTTTCAATTGGACATTCTGTTGTTACCTTAAAATCTCAAGGTTTAACTGGTGGATTATTACATTCCCATGTTCAAACATTCCCAGAAGGTTCTAAACAACAACAAGTCACTACTTACTCTCACAAGGATTCTAATAACAATTGGATTTTCCAAAGAGCAAGAGGTTTACCAATATATGATGTTGAAAACAATGATGAAATCGAATATGTTTCTGATGGTATGTTGGTTAGATTAATTCATCCATTGACCGGTAGAAACTTACATACTCATAATGTTCAAGCCCCTTTGACTAAAGCCTATTATGAAGTTGCTGCTTATGGTAATTTGACCATTGGTGATGCTAAAGATAATTGGTTAGTTGAAATTGTAGAACAGAACGGTAATGAAAATGCTAAACACTTACATCCATTATCTTCATCTTTTAGATTGAAGAGTCCTACCATGGACTGTTATTTAGGTGTCACTGGTAATTCCTTACCAGCCTGGGGTTTCAGACAAGGAGAAGTTGCATGTTTCAAAGATCCTTTCAGAAAAGATAAGAGAACCTGGTGGAATATTGAAAACAACGTTAATGAAAAATTACCTCCACCACCTGAAGATTTCAAATTACCTAAAACCAGATTTATCAGAGACTTTATTCAACTTAATTTAGCAATGATGGCTACTAATAATGCCTTAGTTCCTGATGGAGAAAAACAAGATGATTTGGCAAGTCAAGCATGGCAATGGCCAACTTTGAATGTTGGTATCAGATTATGTTCCTGGGCAGATAATAAAATCAAATATTTCTTAATTGGATCACCAGCAACTACATGGACTTCCACTGCTGCCCTTGGTATTTTTGGGTTATTGACGATCTTTTACTTAATTAGATGGCAAAGACAAATCAATGATTTCCCCGATGATCATAAAGTTCAATTATTTGTAATGGGAGGTATTTATCCAATGTTAGGTTGGGGATTACATTTCATGCCATTCTTTATTATGGGTAGAGTTTTATATGTTCATCACTATTTACCAGCATTATATTTCGGTATGATGGTATTCTGTTTTGAAGTTGAACATTTCACCACTCCATTAAGACAATCGAAAAATTCGGTTCATAGATTGATTTATGCTCTGATTTATTTGGGATTATTTGCATTAGTAATTGGAAGTTTCTGGCATTGGAGATGGCTTTCTTTTGGTATGGAAGGCCCAAAGAGTAATTGGGCTTATTTGGATTTATTGTCAACTTGGAGAGTCGCTAATGAGAATAGTCAATAAATACCGTGAAGTTGAATACATATAAGTACAGTTGATAGTTAAAATAAACGATTTGTTTTATTTTCCTTTTTGTGGTTTTAGTTAATGAAATCATTTATTGTTTTACTCTTAAACCTCTAAATTTCTTTATTGATTTTTTTTTTTCTATTGTCATATAATTCTGAAAATCATTCATGGCTGCAAAACTTATAAATTTATAATAAAAATAAAAAATAAAAAATACCAAAAAAGATTAAAAATAAAAAAAAAGACTTCTAGAGTCTTCTAATGTTCTATCAGAAACCACAATCACCCCATACCATATACTCCATACTATCCAATACCATTAAAAAAAATTGTCAAATATTTCATCCACTCTAACCATTCCTATTTTAAAGACGGTAATAACACGACACTCTCATAAGTTCAGTTTTTGCTAAGTGCGCTTTTTGCTAGTGCACTAATAAAAACTAACAATTACTAATGATCCCAAGAATAAGTATAGTGATAAGGAACAGTAGTAGATACGGCAATAGATATGGTGGTAGTTGGTTTTGTGGTAGTAGAGGGATTAGCCTAAGCACTAAGATAAATCCCAGAGTTCTAAGTCCAATAAATACTCGATTCTATAGTGTTGAGAGAACATTGAAGTCATCAAAGTTAGTGACTCCAAAGCAACAAGATAATTCATTTCAAATGACGAAATTGACTAATGGTGAAACCACCATGAAAATAGGCATAACCGATAATGCATGTGCCAAGTTAACACATATAGCCACAAAAGACCAGAATCCAGATTCTGCTATAAAGATTAAAGTTGAGAGCGGAGGATGTCATGGATATCAATATGATGTCAAATTAACCAATCTTCCTGATGAGTTAAGTCAACAAGCGGATTTGTTGGTGTTCAGTAGGATAGGTGATAATGAGATTGCTAATTTAATAATTGACCAAGAAAGTTTGAATATCTTACAATCATCAAAATTGGATTATACCAAGGAGTTGATTGGATCACAATTTAAGATTGTTGATTCCCCATATACTTCATCATCATGTGGATGTGGAAGTTCATTTGATTTTGATTTTGAGAAATTCATGGAAGATCAAGAGGCATTAAAGACTAAGGAAGTTTGAGTAACGTTTGAATTAATATATGTACATAGCAACTAACACTCTACGACAAATTCTCAAGTATAGAGGGAACCAGAGACAAAAATACATAATAGTCGTACATTCTTCTTTATCGTCTTGTACATCTAATATTGAATCACTTAAGGTCATCAATAGCCTTCAGAGCAAAGTATTTAACATCAACGTCTTCATCATTAGCTAATTCCACCAATTTCTTTAAAATATCATCTTCTACCAACAGTTTAGAACTACTGTCTCTTTCCAATAACGTTGCTGCTAAATTCCTTAAACTCCTTGCAACATTAAATCTAATATTTGGAACTGCATCTTTTGTTAAATCAGTCAAAAATGGTAAAACCTTATCAATTAAAACCTTTGAATCCAACACTGGGATCAATTCATTTATAGTGAACAAACAAGTTATCCTAATAATGAAACTATTAAAATCAATATTGTCATCGTTGTCTTCATGTATTGTATCATCATTATCATTAATCTTCTTAGAATGATTTTTAATGGAAATCAATTTATCAATTATGTAAACTTCTCCCCACTTGGATCCGAAAATTTCAGTGATTTTCTTTAGATTCTTAACCGATGCTTCTCTAATTGCAAAAACTGGATCCCAGAACCAATTGATACATAAGGATAATAATTTCTCATTGAAGAATTCTTCACCTAATTGGTCAGCCAATTTAGGAATGTATTCAATTATGGCTAATCTCACTCTCCATTTAGAATCTTGAGCTAATTCAGTAATGGCTGGTAAGAGGTTTTCCGATAAAAGATTGATACCAATAGTTTCATTGACTACTGATAAATTTGAAATGATGTTTAATCTGACATCAGGGAATTCATCCTTTAACATGATCAAAAAGATTGGTAATAATTGATCAATGATAATTTTCTTGGATAAAATTGATGAAAATTCAGTGATTTTTAATGCTAAAGAACTTCTAACATTTTCTTGAGGATCTTGACATAATTCATTTATAATAGGTAAAACTTTATTAACAATTAAAGGCTTTAAATTCTCAAAATTGTTTAAAATCTTACAAAAGTCAGGCAAGTTCTTAGCAATTGCTTTTCTTACTTCACCTTCATTGTCTTTCATTAATGAAATGAAAGGGTCTACGAGTTTTAATAAATCTTGTTCTTCATCAACAAAGTTGATAGCAATCTTATTAAACTTCTCAGCTGCTGTGTACCTAACTCTCCAACTTTCATCATTGATCAATTTCAAGGAATTTAACAAGAAATCGGAATTGTAACTGTTATCTTGGATCTTTTGGAAATAGTTCAATATAGCAATCAACACATCAATACTTAAGAACTTGACGGAATCTTGATCATCATTAATCAAATGTTGGAACATTGAGCTAATGATCTCCCAGTCTTTATTGGAGATTTGACTTGGATCATTCTTAGGTAAACTTATGGTATAGTCCGTCAATTGATTTATGATTTCAGGTAATTTACTAGCAGCACCTCTTCTGACCATTGGACCGTCGTCGGTGATTAATTTCAGATATAACTCCAATAAATTACTTCTAATATTATTAGGAACTTTGGTGATTATGGACTTATATAATCCACAACTGGCGATTTTTTCAGAAAACCACGATCCTTGACTTAAATTTTGTATAATTGGGAGAATAAGTTTTATCAACTCTTCATTACTCAAACTTTGACAAATGTTATTGATGGATAAAACCACCTTATCTCTAACAATTGGTTCTTCAATTGGCAACAAATGTAATAAAATTTGAATCAAAGGTTCAACGTTCTTTGGACCACCAATCAATGGTAAAAAGTCACCTAATTTGGCGGCTAATATGGCAAATACTTCTTCTTCATCATCTTGTGCTACATCATTTAAAAATGGTAATAATTCATTCAAGGCTCGATCGGGACCCAAGGCAATGGCAATGATATCAACTTTCTTCATAGCCTCCACTCTGTTACTGACATCATCGTGTTTAAGTTCGTCCATTAGGAGGGCTAATGGATATAAATCATCATTGAATTCTTCCATGTTGAATAAGGATCGTTGAGATTTTTCGACAATTATGAGGGCACGACGACCCGCCAAATCATCAGTGTACTTAGTGAGGGACATTTGCTAATGGTATAGAGGGCTAAGTTGTTTTTGTGGATATAATTGTTTACAAAGACGAAATGGCTTAATGGTGGTGAATATAGATTATATTGTAAAGTTTATATGGAATGGAGTTATAGGACTATGGCTATAAATAGAATAGAGCAAACATCATCTCTGGTTCATATATGAGAAAGGAACCAACTCTGTGATGGCGGTTTAAACAATTTATATACCATTCAAGGATGTTAGAAATTTCAATGGTGTCAATAATGTCAGAACGGTTACACATACTGAACACCAGTGATTGATTGTATAAAACCTGTGGCTCTCTCATGCTCAATAAAACTCGTAATAACCTTGTACGCGAAACTTAGCGAAACCAACGTGTAATATGAGTGTACCTGATGAATTTGATGCCTATGCTGGTAAATTAGAGAGTGATAGTAAAACCCAATATAAACGCCTTCTTAAATCCGTAACCGCCGATTTACCGGAATATTGGCAATTTGAAATTGTTCCAGGGTTCTTCAAACAATCGTCTCCAGACACAGATCCTTTGACATTCAATTACTTAACTGAAGATTTCGGTAGAGTGCTTAGTTGGGAAGAAACCTTTGCTAAGTTAGAAGATCTCAATAAAAATAGTGATGATGATGTCAAATACAAAGTCTTCTTTTTGGCACGTCATGGTCAAGGATATCATAATTTGGCTAATGCCATCTACGGCCAAAAGGCATGGGATGAAAAATGGTCTAAGATGAATGGGGATGGAAAAATGGTTTGGGCACCTGATCCAGAATTAACTGAATTGGGTATCCTGCAAGCTGTTGATAATGCTACTGTATGGGGACAACAGTTGGCTAAAGGATGTAAATTACCTACTAAATGGTTTTCTTCTCCTTTCACCAGATCTGTTGATACTTTAATCAACACATGGAAAGATCATATTGATATCAGTAAAGAGAAACCTTTAATCAAAGAAGATTTCCGTGAAACTATTGGTGTTCATACTTGTGACAAGAGATCATCAAAGTCCATCATTGCTAAGAAATACGAGCCTCTTGGATTTGTCATTGAGCCTGGGTTCGAAGAAGAAGATGTCTACTTCAAAGACGATTATAGAGAAACCATAGAAGAGCAATCGATCAGATTGAATAGATCGTTTCAATTCATTTTCGATAATTATGACGATGATGTTATTAGCATTACAAGTCATAGTGGATCAATTAGATCTCAATTGTTGGTTTTAGATCATAGAGAATTTTCTATTGGAACTGGGGGTATGATTCCAGTTTTTGTTAAAGCTACCAAGGTTAAGAATTAAAAACAGTCACTGACACTTTAGATATAGATCAGATTTTACAGATACATTTTCAGGAAAGATTTCAGAGAAAATTTCATTAGATTTTCATAGATATTTATATACAATCAAATTTCTTTTACTTTTTATTACGTAACTTAATTCTGTAAGAACCTTTAATAATTCCGAAAAGTACAGTTTCTTCAAATAAGCCTCAATGCCTTAAAAAATACATAGGGAATGTAATAACTAGTTTTGAGTTTAAAATAGGCAAGTTTAAGAGAGGGGGCTTCAGGGTTAAACTTTTAAGATGGAGAATTATCTCGGAGAAGTCAGAATTATGAAGTCCTTTAGTTTTAATAGTTGAAGAGTCTAAAAATGAAACGGAAAAACTATATGAAACTCAAGTAACACAAGTGCATGGAGGATGCGTATAATATAACGGTCAAAACACAGTTCTGCTATGTTACATATGCTGTACGATTGCCTCATTAGGACTCATGCATAAACTAAATAATATTTTGAAATTTATCAAATTCCGTCGTTTTTCTTTTTCCTTGACCTGGACTTGAGATGGCCTTTTTGCAAATAGGGAAAGAGAAGTTTATAATAATGAATTCAACCTATTCATAACGGCGTAGTGATGAGCTGGAGAATTCAAATAGAAAATTTTGGAATAAGATAATGGCTAAAAGGTATAAATGAGAGTAGTATTAAAATTCGTAAATGAAGATCTTGAAAAAAAAAAAAAGAAAAAAAAACAGTTTGCGCATCTCTCTATCTTTTACAAACTTCAACGTACAGTTAATCCCAAAAACATTCCACACCTCTATTAACAAGAAAACGTCGCGTCGACATTTATATATCACAAAGAGTATAGTTTCTTCAAAATTCGTAGTTGCAATCTGTGGAATGCGTTTGGAGTGTTTTAAGGAAGCCTACGGCCCCCCATCTCTGAACAAGAAGAGAAGAATAGATCTGTATAAACTGCAAGATACTTTTATAACTATAATGTAAGTAACCCTATACCAATATATACGGAGTGATAACGATATTGAGAACAAGTAGAGAATCAATCCCATATTGAAAAATCGCAGTCTACCAACAGTTTCTTTATTTGAAAGTTACCTCAATCAATAATGAATTTTTTTGTATGGCTATTGTTGGTCATTTTCATTAAACCTGCTCTATCAGTAGTAAGTATAATTGATATCTCATACCTAGACCCAGAAAATAATTCCATAATACCAGGTTTAAGATTACCGGAGAATAGCGCTTCTGTAACTTATCAATATGATTTCAATTTGACTCAATTTGCTGCTTGTTTGGCACTCAATACCTCTGATATTAAGATGTCTTTTGACTCAAATGGGAGTCCTTTAGTAGAACCAAATGATCCTTTAAATTTCAATGAAAGACAGTGGTTTGGATGCTTAGCAGAACAAAGTGTAGATAGTTTTATTGTAATCGGTGACGGTACTTATTCGGGTTCTGGTACAATTACTGATAAAGAATATCATCAACTAAAGACAGTTCAGGTGGAAGTTGTGGATCTGGATCCTCTGGACCTTCAATCGAATCAAAGGATTATGAGTTCTCATTATTTGTGTTCTTTTTTGATTTATATTTTGGCGTCCTATTGGTTGACCAATCTTCAAGACTGTGAGAATAACATAAAAGTAAGTAGCAGAAGAGGTAACATAGAAGGTTCCGTAATTTCCAATATGTTGTTTCACTAGTTGCTACAATAGTAGAAGGATCTTCAGCGGTATTTCAGGAACATGTCTATTGGTTCGGTTGGTACTCCTTTATTACAACCTATAGACCCTTCAAACTTCAATGAAAGTGTATGGTTTCTGTGTTTAGAGGAACAAGGAGTAGATGAATTTGTAGCAGTAAGTGACGGTACTTATCCGATTGAAGATACTAATACTATTACTGATCAAGAATATCATGAATTAGAAAGTGTGCTAATTGAGACTGTCATTAATACTTCTAGAACACTAAACAAAAGAGCCAATTGTTGTAATTATTCTGGTTTCTTATTTGTTGGGTACCCTTCGAATAAAAATTGTGATTACTCTCCAAACATTAAGAGTGGTCAGTATTTTCCACTGGGTTGTTACCCTTATAGCTCAAAGGCTTGCAAAAGTTTTAGTGGTTTTAATTATAGTAATAGGAATATGCGTGTTGGTTATTGTCCTCACCATGACTGTAGAAGCGGGTGTGTCAAAAGACATGTCAAATCTCAAATAGCTTATGGATGTAACGGTGATCGAAATGGGTATGCTGTTCAAGGTAATTATTATTAATTAATACAATAGAGGGTGTTACAATTCGAAAAAAATTTCTCGAGTCAGAATTATGCGAATTTTAAGTGTGAGTTCGTTATGATTACACCACTAGTTATTAATTTCTGAAAACGATTTTATTTTGTAGTCCCGTATTGATTATGTTTTCCAATGCGACGAATTTGTTTTTCCACTACGAATTTTTGCACCCTAGGGCGAGAATTCTTATCATTATGTTTTCGAATTTTTTATATCACCATAGTGTAATTTCTTTATATTAAATACACATTTTTTAAGTTACATAGCGACTTCTCTCATTTTCTCTTCAATTTTCCAGTGCCTATTTATGTATTGAACCAGCAAATTATTAAGTGTGCTGAGTGAATTTTAGATTGTAAGAAAACGACATCCTGTTAATAGAGGTTCGGTTTGTAAGTGGGATTAACTTTACCACAACCCCTAATAAACCAAATTCCAGTATTCATAACCTAGTTGGGTGAATTAGCATGCAAGGATAAAGTAAGAAATGCACTAATAAGGTAAGGATTCACACGAGGTATAATGCAATACGCACAGTGGCAAAAACCAAAGATTATCTCCGGCACGACTACATTGTCAATTCTATTGGAGAGTGGAGGCTCTCAGATTAATTAAGTAAAGTGTCACACGAGGGCTTGCTTAAATTAGTTAGGCATTCTTAATAAATGTTTACTTTTTCTTTGTATTGCCTCGTTAAGGGCGATATTTTCCACACAATACAGGAAAACAATTTCCTAAAACGAAACGATGGTTTGTTATGAACTTGCAATTTTCGTTGATGCAAGATGAGTATTATATAGTCAGGAGATCCCTAGTATTCAACAATTTTAGTTTACACAAGTTATAGTAGTGTATTTGACTGTTATAGATTTAGGTTTGTGTTTGGTTTAGTTCAAGGTCAAGGTCAATTACATTCGTCAGAGTAATAAACTAATTAAGACCCTTCAGTAATTACTCCTATTAGAGGCATTCATATAAATCAGGTATATTGGCCATAAATCCACATCTACGGATAAATACAATTAGTGCATACCAAGCGACTTATTGCATAGTAAAACTTTGCATAAATTCTGAAACACAAGCGTTTTCATCGTAGTACATTGACAACGGTCGTTATTAGAAAATCTACAACCATTTTTGCCTTATCTAATCCCGATTAAATTTCAGAAGTACTTCGCTTAACAATCGAATATAAAACCATTCAAGGGGTAAGAATTTTTTTTTTATTTACCTTGCATATAAAAGTCACAAGACCCTTATTGCTTGAATTAAACTTAAATTAACCTTCAGATTGGTTTTAAGGTTCTTGAAAGTTTATTGGTGACTGATTATAATTAACCACTTTAAAGTTTGGAGGAAGTTTTTACAGTCTTCGCAAAACAAAATTTCAGCGAGGGCTTGGCTAGAGCATCGACTAAGGGTTAATTTAGAGAACATACAAAACGATAGTTGGTTGGGATAGCGTAGGTAGTTACTATTGTAATATCACTAGAGAATAATTAAGGGTATAACACAAACCACTTTTGAATTCATACAGAGTCTAGTTAACCAACACTGAACATTCAACATCCAATATTGTATAGTATCACTTAGTCTTATTAATATCCCAATAATATGAAGTTCGGTAAAAACCTTCAGGATTTATCAATACCTGAATGGAAGGCATATAACTTGGATTATAACCAATTAAAGTCCACTATAAAAGAATTGAATAATTCCACTTCAAATGATTTAAAACCATTATATAATCTCTTTCAGGAGAATTTCCAATTTATCAATTTATTCGTTAATATCAAATACGGAGAGATTTTACGAAAGTTCCAATTCTATCAAAATAATGCAAATAATTTAATGGACAGAAAGGACGATTATTCCCCTTTAGGAGTTTCCTTTGGTAATGGAACCAATGGCTATTTGGAATCTACAGAAAAGGGATCCAATGGCCATAAAAATGGACACAATGAAACCACCGATACCAAGAAAGAAGAAGATCCAAATTCAAATGAAATTAAACAAATCAAATTAGAAATCCTTTTATCAAATCTTATAGACCTTTCACTTCTACTTAAGAAACTTTCCAAATTCATTTTAATTCAAAAAATCGCATGTAAGAAGATCTTCAAGAAGTTCTTGAAATATTACTTCAATAAGGAAGTCAGTTCCAAATTCATTTTGAAGTTGAAATTGAAATTGAACAAGGATTCGAAATCCTTCATAAACATAAACTTACACACCTTAACGGTGGATTTAACCAATCTTATTAATGTCATAAAATTTGAGATCAAAAATGATATAACTCCTTCTCCAAATGGATCACCAATGAGTGACTATTTGACATCCATCAATAACTTGAGTTTACCAGACACTTTAAAGTTTGATTTAAACTGTTTAATCAAGAAGAATTTCCATTTATCGTTCCTTATCCCTGACGACACAAATAACTTTAATGAAATTCTTTTGAATCTTAACATTTATTTAAACTTAAAGCCCATTAGTACAGGCAGTCGCAATTCATTCATATTCTTACAAAACGACGACAATTTGTTAAGTCATCCGTCATATATCATCTCAGAACAAGGGCAGGCCAATTCTTTGATCATTAGTTACATAGGGGGATTAAGAAAGTTCAGTTATTGTAGTTTACCTAATGAAATTGTTAATACGTTACTCCAGTATTTAACTGACTTTAATGACATGGAATTGAAACAGAAATTGAAGACTTATTTCCATACTTCCAATATAAACTCATTAACTAAATTGACAGTGGAGTCGATTCTTAATAATGGGTTGAAACCGAAAGTCCGGTCGTTCTTTAAGATCACCCGGTACTATTTGAGTAAACTTGATAATGAATTGGATGATGAGGTTTTCCCAACAACCCCTGAAGATGATTATTTGATTCAATTACTCCTGGAAATAAGCACCAGTGTTGATGAGAAGTATCTTTTTGACGTTAAATTCCCACCAGAAACTGATGATAGTTCTGATACAACGTTCCCAAAACCACAAGACGAAAACGATCATCATGATCTTGATACGTTCCCATTCAATATTCTTTATATTTACTCAAACGATTCAAACCTTTTGGAGTTTAAGAAGAACCTTCTCTCGGAAATCCAAGAGAATTTATTATTGAATAAATACTCACAAAGTTTATGTAATAAACTTCCTATAAAGATCCAGAAAATCATCAAGAACACCAACTCCATTAACCTTTTCGAAGGGTTTAATTTCTACGAGTACTGTTTGTCATGTTATCATAATAGTATCCCTAATAACTTGAATAACCATTATAGGAACTTGCTCAACTTGAATTTATTCAAAACCTTTGAAAACACAGAAACCTTCAATAAGGATATGAATTATCATAATTCATTATTAAAGTTGAACGAGGATAAGAAATTAAAGAACCAAATAAGTTTGAATGATCTTGAGAATAAGAATGCTCCTAAAATCCAATTTGATCTTTCTTCCCAAGTTTCTACTAATGGACCTGCTGGTAATGGTGCTGGTAGTAATGCACCAGGTTCAGGTAAAAGACCAAGAATTAGGAAAAATGATTCAAACCTAACCTTATCGTCATTCAACGTTTCCGTATTCACCGATAAACTTCCAAATAACGATGAAATAGATGAAATCATCGATTATGAGGATAATGAAAGTTTAAAGATGTTCTGGAAGGATAGTGATAATCCTTATAACCCATATACTCCATACAACCCACAAAGTTATCTTAATAGTCCATTTCATAATTATAACAGTATTGAGCAAGAAACCCCTAAACACGGGTTCCATAGCCTAATTGACAATTTAATCAATTTCCAAACCAAAGTTAACGATCAATCAGATGCCAGTTCACTTTTGTTGGAGAATTATCATCACAATTATAATAAATTCGTGGCATTCTTTTACTTCACCCTCACGTTTGTGTCCATTTTCATCAGTGGTGTCGAACTAGGAATTGTGTTTTCGATTCTTCAAATCAACCAAGGAAGGTTCATATTGTTATCAAACCTATGGTTATTGTTTGTGCTTATAGTAGGTATTGTAATTTCCTTTATCAGTTCTGTCATAAGTATAAATTTGATATTCAAGAGAATTTCAAGACCTCCTTCATGGCATTATGTTTTAATATCTTTAGGGTTTGTATTGGTTATAGTTTGTGGGTTATTAGTGTTGTTACTTTCTGTTATGTAACATTTTAGCATAGTCTTCTGAAGTCTTATAGGGTAAGAACTTCAGTAAGCGTAGCATTAGCATAATAAATATATATCTATATATTTTCTATTTACATGGAGTTGATGGTCAGCTTACGGTTCTATGTATAAATATCAGTTAACTTCCATGATCAACTAAGATTAATGGTTAGTCTCTCACCAATGGATTTATGATCAACTTCATTAAACTTAAACCCTAATTCACTGCCACATCCAAAACTCTTATACTCTTTTGGGATAATAGTCGACTCATAACTTGTCTCTTGAACACTACATTCAAATTCCATATCGTCATCTCCATCCACCATAATAGCCTTTTTATTCTCTGGAGTTAACATGAATATTTCAATGGTATCACCTTTCCGAATCTTTGCATTGGCACTTAAAACCAACGTATCAGCTTTGGGACCCCAACCTCCACCTCCAGCAATAATCTGATACCGTTTTGTACCATTTATCTTAACATAAACCTCGGTTTCTTTTGATGCTATATTCATCAACTCATCGTTATTCTCTAAATACTTCGACGCAGGTTTTCCGTCAATTTTCTTAATCAAGTTCCCTATACATTCAGTTATGGTTAATGTTGAAGTCAACCGTGTCCATCTGTCCTCAAGATTGGTGGTTTTAACGGTAAGTGGTAAACTTATATCCAATTCAGTTAACACTTTATCACTGCCTATATGAGCCTTATCTAAATAGAATAACGTCAGAATTTGGTTCATAGTGAACAAAGTATTGGCCAAAGGAATTTCTATTTTGTCTTCTTGTTGGTCAGATTCCATCTTTTGGGTCTGGCTCAATCCAATTCTAAAAGAACTCTGAATCAATTTCCAATTCTTATTACTAACACCAACAATATTAATCCCATCACTTTCTCTGATGTCTTCTTTCTCCACAAACTCCTTGAACAGATTTATAGTCACTTTATCTTCAAGCCATAACTCCAGAACACCGTCTCTTTGTGATTTCACCGTATCAACTCCTGCTACTATTACCTGAACACCATGATCATAAATATCAATTGCTTGTTTGACAATTGACGGGAGAACCGAGGGAGTTGCTAATATTACTACCGATTTATAGTCTGACTTCGGCTGAAGTAGACTAGGACTAGAACTAACTGAAGTCTTGAATAAAGGCGCCCTTAGTATGGCACTTCTACTGAGGTATCGTATAAACATGAGATGAGATTTCGCGAGATGTTCTATAAATATTAATCTATTTGATGGAATGGTCTTTTATTTTCTGAATGGTCGGTTTTGTGTTCTGATTGTTTTGGTTGTTGTTCTTTTTGTGGTTCTAATTGTTCTGATTGTTCTTCTTTGTGTTGTTCTGGTTGTTGTCCAGATCCATTCAATCCTTCCCATAATTGATTCAAATCAACCTCATGACCTTTCTCAAGAACTTCTCTTAAAACTGGCCCCCATAACTTTTCATCCTTTTTGAAATCTTCATACTTGAAAACATTCTTGCCCAATTCCCAATTACTCTGCTTCAATCGTTTCAACTCAACCATATACGAGCTACTACCTAAAGACCTTCCTATATCACTGATTAAACTACGGATATATGTTCCACTTGAAACATCAGTTATAAAATGGATCAATGGTAATTTCTCCGGTAAGGTTTCATTTTCATCAAGGAACTTTGGTTTCTCTACTTCCTTTTCCAAACTCGAATCCTCTTCACATCTCTTAAGGTATTGGTTAGAGAAATACAACGGAGAATCATTTAACGTAGGATTATTTGCTAATAAGTTCTCTTTAGGTTGTCCATTTTCATCCAATTCACTTTGTAACTTTACAAATTCATGGTCGGTGGTCAATAAATCATCATCCACCACTTTTATATCATAAACTTTAACATCTCTGGTTTTTATAGCAAATGGCAATGGTTTACCTTCTCTGGCATAATCATATAACGGCTTACCATTCATTTTTAAAGCCAGGAAAATGGGCGGGGTTTGTTTCAAGTCTCCTATAAACTTCTGTACTGATTGTTTAACAGCTTCTTTGGTTATATGTTGGATTTTATTCTGAGTTAAAATCTCTCCTTCTGAATCTCCAGTAGTTGTGGATATTCCCAATAAAGCTTTTGTCTCATAAGTCTTATCACATTCTCCCAAATAGTATTGAAGTTTCTTAGTACCAGATCCTATACCTATAACCAATACACCACTAGCCAACGGATCCAAAGTCCCACCATGGCCAATTTTTACTTTCAATTTCGATGCCTTCTTATTAATTCGTTCGGTCGACCATGATTTATCAGTAGATAAGTTCTTGACAACAGTAGCACGAGCTTGGGTCAAATCCGGCTCAAAGATTTTGGAGTTTGTGAAAATGTGTTGCAAATCACCAATGAACTTTGATGAGGTTATACCACTTGGTTTTTCAATTGCAAATATTCCGTTCATCAATAGTTTCATCCAACAGATTACTGCGATTTAACACTTGTGCGATGAGATGATATAAGATGAGGGACCTTGTGTTTATTAGACTATATAAATTTTTAATGGGGAGTTGATTCAACATTGACCTGCAATGTTGATTTTGTGATCACTTTGTGTTCACTTGTGTTCGTTTTGTGTTCGTTTTGTGTTCATTTATTTCATTTCTAATCCATTAGTTTGTGTTTCGTTTTCATTCATCACTTCATATTTCATAGGTATTTGAATATCAAACGATGTAAACCCTGTTTTACTTGGAGAAATGAATACAACTTCAAATTTATCATTAACATCTTCAAGATACTTATCCAAAGCCTTTAAGGTTCGTTTACTTTGAGTAGTAACCACCCGAGAATACAACGTTCCTGTTAAAATATCAATAGTAGACTCTAAACCATTGACACTAAATGGATTGTATGCCTTAAATAAGAAATCATTAACTTTGGTTATAACTTCCCTTAAATCCTTATAATCAATCATATCCGATAAAGGAGTTAAGGAACTGACCCCAAACTGTGAATGATCATAAACGCCTATGGGTTCGAAATGCTCTTGACCTGTTTGTACTATTGCCGCCGGTTCTGTTCCAGGATAAAACTGTGAAAACTGTGGAATCAAATCGGGGTACTCTGTATCGAATATTCTAGGTATTCGTATTATTCTGGTAGTTGCAAATGTGAGGGAACTGGGGTCTACATGGGTGTTTGGGAAATGGGTTATAACCAAAGATTTTTGATTCTGTGTTTGTGGTTGGTTTTCTGTTTGTGGTTCGAGATGGATATAATCATTAACTAAATATTCATGGTAATTAAAGAATTTCAATTGTTGATCATGAATGCCATATTTAGAATCCGGGTTATTCATGACATTTAGTGAGGGTAGGTTCACGCAAGTTTAGTGACAGACTTGGTGAGAGACTTAGTGAGAGACTTAGTGAGAAAATCGTAATAATTAGCGAGAGACACTCAGAAAAAAATTTTCAGCATTTGAACTCGTTTCTTATTCTGAAGATTTCTTGTATGGTTTCTGTTGTGTAAGTAAACCTTGGATTTAATAGTTGGATTTGTGACTCCAATTACAGAACACAATCATAAAATACAATAAACTCGAAATTTATTATAAAAGTATTTGTCTAAAGAACTTTATATGATGATAACGAGTCCTAGAGACTCCATTATAACCCAGCTCAATTGATATCTGTTAATGAGAAGAAACAACGTCTGATTAAGTTCTTTAGGTAAATAATTTTCTAGTGAATTACGAACGAGGTATTATGGTCAATTATAGTCAATTGTCGGTAGTGAACAATTGGGATGATATGAATAAGATGAGTGAGATGATCTGACTTAAGTCCATATGGATTCTGACCGAACAAAAAATTATTTAACAAGAGCTCTTCAATAATGACATATGTAACATTACTGGATTGTCTAGGAACTATAACCTAAACCACAAATACCATAAAAATGTTCAACTCTTATTTAACCTAAGTTACCCTTAGCTAAGCTAACCAAAGCTAACCAAAGCTAACCAAAGAAAACCTCAGTGCGTTGAAAATTTTCACCATGATTAGACAGTTCAAAAGTGTTAATTGGATTAAAACCTATAAAAATGCTTATAGATTCCAAACCACACTTGCTAGTGCTGTAAAACCAGTAACTATTGAAGTACCCGAACCACCTAATCAACCACAAACAAAACCACAGCCAAAATCACAACCAAGACCCAAGAAACCTGAAAATAAAAGATTCCAATATCAAAGAAATGAAAAGTTCGTAGAAGTGTCTAAACAAGTATCCCAGACTATAGAAAATTCCAGTTTGGATGAAAGTATAGAGATTTTCGTTGAAGGAGTTTCCTATTTGAGGAATATTCAGCAAGAGGAGGATATCAGAGAGACTCTTATCTATAATGAATATGAGAGTCTTGGGAGCAAATTGTTGATTAAGATTCTTCAGCAAGATGACATTACAAAGGCCAAAGAATTTTTGGATATCCTTATGAAATTTAAAGTTGCCCAAGGGTACCATTTCTTCTTAATCATGGCCCATGAATTGAAACATGGTGATGAAACCAAGTACGAGAATATGTTACATTACTGGGTCAAATACCTTGAAGCTAAGGGGAATACCAACCAGGGTGTTAATATCGATAATATGAGACCATATGTGAGACAAGCTGATTATAACCCTCATAGGTTAGTTCATTTAGCATATTTCGCATATTGTCAAGGATTTATTCTGGGGAAGTATGAATATAAATCCGAGGATATCGTTCAATTATTACAAGTAGATGAACCTCCTCAATTGTACAGACTCAAAAATACTTTAAGTATGTTACAGATCCCAAATTTCAGTAAACAAATTAGACAATTTGAGAATATGTTCAGATCTTTAAGTATGAAGAACTTGAATCCTAATGATAGTGTAACCTTAAAGAAAATCGAAGAATTCACCATGTTCAAAGACCTTAAAGGTTTACAGACATTCTACGAGGAGATCAAGCAGAATTCTAAAGAGAATAAAATCAATATCAGCAGTTTGACTGTCTACAAGATATTATCATCATTCTATGAATTAGAAGCTTTCCAAGACGTTTTCAGAGTCTTCCAAGATATCTTACCATCAGGAAAGATTGATAGGTCCATATGGGAATTAATTATCAAATCATTAGGTAATACTCAATACCTTGAAACTGTCAAACAAGATCAAAAACCTCTGATTATTTCCAACTTGGACAACACAATCAATGCCATGTTGGACCAAGGTCATCCAGTGACATCAAGGACAGTTTCTGCTATAGTGGGAAGTTTTGCAAACTTGAACAGATTCGATAAGGTCGAACTGTACTTGGAGGAGTATAAGAATTTACCCGTACTCAAATCCACCAAAGAGAACGTTATTATTGGATTATGTTTCAATGGTGATATCTCTGAAGCTGAGAAAAAGTTGAAGGAACTCGTAGATGCTAAACTTATTCCATCAACTAAAGTGATGAACTCATTTTTGACATACCATTCCAAATCAAATAATTATGAAGCTATCAGAGGAATCATTCAGTTCATGGAACAATACAAAATCCCTGAGGATGTTATATCCTTAACCATTATCATTGATACATACTTCAAAGCATATTTGGCTAGAGGACAACTTCCTAAAGTAGCCCAAGTATTAGAATTATTTGCCAATTCCTCATTCAAAGTCAACTATGTGACATATACTGTGATCCTCGACACTTTGATCAAAGGTGGGAACATTGAAGCTGCCAGAGCTATCTATGAGTTCTTGAAACTGTCAGAATTCAAACAAAGAGTTTCGGCCCAGGTTTTGACATCAATGTTAAAGGGGGAATTGAGTCTTGGATCTATTCAAAGAGCTCAACAATTGTTTGATGAGTATATTACGAAAATCCGCTCTGAACCCAGAATTTGGAATTTGATGATTCAAGAATTATTAAGAAAGAATGATTTCTTAGCGTTGGAATACTATCAGAAATTGAAACAACAAAGAGTTAATAATGTTAAGCCTAATTTCTTCACTTATTATTATTTGCTCAATCATTTCAAGAGGAAGAATAACTACAAGGTGTTACAGATGTTGGTTAATGATTTAGGTGAGAATGGTTTGGATGATTACGGTAGAGAATTACCAAAGTTGTTGAAACTGTTGGATGTGACTTTACCAAAAAGTTTAGAAGTTTTGTGATTACCGGATAGTGTAAATATGTAAATAGACATTTGCCAAACTCTTTCTACGTCTTCTATCAGTGTATATGCTACAGAAAAATACAAACAGAAAAAACAAAGAGAACAACACAAAGAGAACAATACAAAAGAAACATCATCTATTCATAAACATAAATACAACACACAGCTACTTATCACCCATGGCCTTTCTATATAATGGCTCAGACCACCTTGTGAACCTATCTATAGCATTTCCGAAATTATCCAAAGCAGGCCTGGTATCTAATACAAACGAAGGCATACCAGTCTCTTCATCATCAGGAGCAGAATAATAATCAATGACGTATCTTATCTTACTCCATCCTTGGTTCTTCCCTTGGGATCTCAACACCGTCCAGTCATGTCTATCGAAAGGTGGTTGGTCATTGAATGTCAGAGGGAACCAGTTGGATAAGAAAAGATAGGTTTGGGCTCTGGGACTTAAATCATTAGGACGGCCTGTAAAGCTCTGTAACCTTGGTTCTATTTTAGTTGTTTGTGTATGAGTGGCTTCCCAATCTAAGATTTGTTGCCATGCAGCTTCATTCAAGAAGTTATGAATCTCTACCATTGACTCTACTGCATCTTCTGAGATTCCTTGTCCCTTTCCTTTTCTGAGCATGGCATTTAACATTTGTTGTGGTGACGGATATTCCCACACACCTTCTTCCACGTCCTCACCTTTAGGGATCGATGAGTATACTCTATCTGTGCTTAGTTTGATCTTTTGACCTGGGGCCATGTCGTTACTTAACACTGGCATGTTATTTAACGGATTAAGAATGGAGTCACTATCAGAACCTTTACCTGCGGGTTTAACCGGACAAGTTGCTCCTGTGGTGGTTGTCGTGTTGAATTTAGTATGGTCAATAGGACACTTGGCCCCGTTACCAGAAGTATCGTTATTAGTGAATTTGCTATGATCCAGAGGACCCGGTTTAACGTCAGCCCAAAACCAACCCATTGCGATGAGACGAATAATTTTCGCATCAACAAATGAGCAGTGATATAATGTCAGCCTTACGACAAGATAAGGAAGAACCCGCAACAGGAGACTTTGATGCAACGGAGTCTTTAGTTGAACGGGGTATTTCTTGGGACAGAGACTTTATGAATCACAAAGAGATAAGAGACTTGAAAAGTACACAAAAAGGAATACAAAAATAATTCAGAGACTTTTATTTAAAATAGTTACTAAATCAGTATACCCTCTTGATCTATTTTTTTTTTTTTGGTATAATCCTAAACGTCATTTTTCTCTTTTTGTGGAGGGTATTACTCCATACCAACCCATACATCACCATAGTAATTAAATAAGTCAATAGTGTTCTCATCAAATTCAAAGATCTCTCCCTTTAAGGTATTATCACCACCTTTCATGGTTTTTCCTCCGATACTAGAATAGGCACACCACATGTAATTATTACAGTAATTTTTATCTAAAAACCAAGCAAGCGGTGGTTCCCCCACTATGTTCCTTCTATTTGCACCTCGGGGTCCTACGTAGGGAGGTATAATCGCATGAGTTATTCTTAATGGATCATGGTAAAACTTCTGTAACAGTTTAGGATCCTTAAATGCTTTGAATCTTTGTTTGATCTGAACTTCCTTGTTATAATTCACATTTCGGGAACAGAATTCGAATCCGGAATTGAACCATACTAATTTATCATCTTCGTCACTTATATGCCCAGGATGAGCCGCACATAACTCTTTGGACTGCTTAAGACTTCCATCGCTATTGAGTCGGTCTTCTTCAGGAGTTAGTTGTCCTATTGCACATGCTGCATGTTTGTTGAAATGTAAATTCTCGTCTCCGTTTATGAGGAACGCATACCAAAATAGTTCTTTATCGCCTAAACTTCTCCCTACTATTGGTGGAAAGAAGTTCAAGTTCATTATGGTCAAGATCGAATTGAAATGTAACTTACGGTTTAACACTACCAACCCACTTTCCATATAATGGAACAAACCTTCAAAGAGTCCACTTTTCAATGTCTGTTGACTGGTGATGGGAATATCGAACATCAAATTATCAATTAAGGAAGGTGTCAATTTTTGCAAAAATCTGTCATATTCAGGTCTAAAAGCAGCAATGGTTCTGTCTCTATAAAAGATTGCCCCTTTCCTGACATAGTTTCTTAATTCAAAGAAATATTGAGGATTTTGAAGTAATACCGTATCAGAATCCACTACAAGACATTCTTCAAAGGAGTTAAAAAATGTAGCTAGAAACTTATTATACCATTTTTTAAACTTATCCTGATAATTCTCGTGAATAGACCCTTGAACATTAACAAACCATAATTCTTGGGCAGATAATCCAGCACCTCCGTGCAAGTAATCATCAGGGAATAAATGTTTAACTTTCAGGAAACTTTGTGGTAAATCCAACATTCTATTTCTAGCAGCATTTACAAGTTTCTTTTTTGAATCAGCACTTAACTCCTCATAGTATACAATTTGTATAGGGTAATGATTATCTAAAGCTCTTAACAAATGTATCAACCGTACAGTATCGTCAATGTGCTTGTCAGCTATTGATAATGCAATACCCTTTCCATTCATCATGCGTTTGAATTTATTTAAAAAGCATTGATTTTTATCAGATCCAAATGGGTTAGTGATTCCTTCGAACTGAGGATTAGATGATTGGAATACTTCCGGATACTCAATGAAATCTTTCATTTGGGGTGGTGATAAATACACTTCACCGGTCCATCTTTCATACACGGGGAATGAGAAACTTAACCATTTATATAGTCTACTTTCCAACTCTTTACAATTGTCCTTTGTGTCACTTTTTATAAGCTTCTCCTCTTCAGTATATGCAAACGCTCCTATACTCATATGGTCCTTTTTGAACAATGCTTTTTCTTTGTTGACGAGACTACTTACAGACTTCAGCTGATACGCTTCATCACTAGTAAGAAAACATTTGTTAAAGATCCTCAAATGTGATAACATGTCTATCAAATACTGTTCATTCAGTACCTGTCCGTTAGGATCAAACATCCAAGAATTATTCTCAAGATACATCGCTTTGAAGTATAAATCACATCTTTGCTTGAATGACAAGTCCTTCAATATTGTCCCTAAATGATGGTGTCCCAATATACGGTCATATATGGTAGAATGTCTATCCACGTCTCTTGCATCATTAATCTCTAATCCACGGGATATGGTTTGGATAAACTTGTCGCTCTGTGGATTTATCGCTTCTGGTAGTACATCTGTGTATCTATTATTAGTAGGTATCCAGTCACCTTGAAACTTTTCATCGTATGTACTGTTACGGGATTCGGAATAATCAAAGAAAAATGTAATAGTGATAATTAACCAAACCAATGTGATAACCACAAGTATTCTGGATGTACTTAGTCCTTGTCCATGTAGTCCAAAAATTGACATGGAACTTGTGTTTATGGTACCTTATCTGAGTTGTATTTTATTAGTATTGTACGTTATTAGTATTGTACTACTTCAAAAATTTGCAACTCTTCTTTTAGATAAAAACGAAAAGAAAAAGAAGTCTGTCTACAAAGAAATGAATACGTCAAAAGTCTGCAGAAAAACGTCAAACGTCATATTTTAGTCATTATTGGCTGTAATACTTCCCGTATTAGCCATGTTGCCTCGTGTTAGCCATATTGGCTCGTATTAGACCTACCCTTGAAACTTGTGAGCTGTCCAATTCGAGTGTGACGTAAGTGCTCAAAATTCAGTTTTTGCCAGCTAACATCTTTCTGACAAGATATAAATAGCCCTAGATATATTGGCGGTGATATATCACCTAGAAGAAGACAAATATCTTCTATTGGTGAGCCACCACACTTGTTCACAATATGCGAATAACTCTCATAAGATTTGAATTAAATTCCTTCTTCAAGTTTGAAAGTGTTACCGGAAAAACCAACCCTTGGAATCATGGATGGAGATAAAGTGGTGTTGTTCTTCCACCGAGATGCTTAGTTATTTAAACTTTTGTAAAGGGACCGTAAGATATGTCGGATATAGGATATCACAAGCTACTCCTATCTGTATGATTGTCACCAACTTTAAAATAGGTGTGGAGATTAAAACCCTCTTGCAACCTGAACCATACTTTCAATTTGAGTTTTATTCAGGTTTGCGGTTTTGCATTATAAGTATTGATGTACACAGAACCTCTTGTTACGTGAAACCACTAAACTTTGAATAGTAACTTCGGAACGCGACATTTATTTCTGGATCAAAATTTCATAACACGATATTTATGTGAAATTAACCCAATGTGAATATGTCACATTGCACCATTGTACTAATAATTTGCGTCCATAGTAATTGGTGTTATCACTATCAGTAACGCAACAACACCACTTATTAAGGTTTAGTGAACGGCGGACTATTTACTAGTTCCTGCCGTTCGACCAATGAGCCCCATTTATTCTGGTATTAAACTTTCGTAAGGGATTTTATGTCCTATTGTTACGCCAAAGAAGACTTAAAATCGTCTCACAACACTGTAGTGTGGGCCTACAATGCAAATTTCAAGTCAAGAACCTAAATTACGATCAAATTTGACCACCACTATAAAACTGTAAATTGAAAAAATAACGGGTCCTACTATAGGAGAAATGTCGTGTCGATTGAGAAAAAACCTCTTGGTTCAGGATGTGGGCCAGGTTTAGGCGAAATTGTTGAAGAGCGACAAGAGATCCCCGTACCACTCAAAGTTAGGCCGAAGTCCGGCACCAGTCCGATACCAGTCCCGAGGCCTGTGTGAGATGGGGGAGAGTAACCTGGTAATGAAACATGGACCTAGCTCAGGCGTACATCCATCATACAGCACTAAGTACAAAGGTATAAATTAGTCAAGGCATTTTGATGGGGAAATATTTTCAGCTGCAGGTGCTTATAATTCCATTTGGCAATTACTACTAAGTTTTTGTAAGAGAAGGCACTATAACCGCATG
Source organism: Yamadazyma khao-thaluensis (assembly GCA_030563265.1). Taxonomy (NCBI): domain Eukaryota; kingdom Fungi; phylum Ascomycota; class Pichiomycetes; order Serinales; family Debaryomycetaceae; genus Yamadazyma; species Yamadazyma khao-thaluensis. The sequence continues at coordinate 434,349 of JAKUBQ010000006.1, read as the reverse complement.
AAATGGTGTGAGAATCCCTAAAAAATAATCGTGTTTTTACTGAATTACAACCACTCTCTAGAAAATATCAAGGTCAGATGCCACGATTTAGGGAATGTAGCCATGACATCGATGGGAGTTATAGGGGCCTAGAAAATAATACAGATTTTGGATGTTATCGGATATGATATCGATGGAATGTCTTAAAATATCTAAGATGTTGGTTACTATAGCCTTGATGAGCGCATTTCATGAAAAATAAGCTTCAAAGCAGATGGGTTTCCACACTCGATTGTTATCAAGGTAGTGTCACGAGCAATACATATCGCAAGCATTTTTATTCTATTCTAGGAAAAGGTTTTGTAGTGTTTAACCCAGAGTTTATGGTGCGAGATTGAGGCCTCATCCCTTATACTTTAAGGAGGAGTCCAATTGTGTTTTAGACCTAGACCACTCTCCTTAAAAGACTTTGTCTTTGGACTTCAAGGACAATGTCTTTGGACCCACAAAAATAGTCTCCTTTAGTGTGGTACGACTCTCAATATTGCATATTTAGTATTCCGCTTCGTTCATATTGGCAACAAATTTTTTGGGATAAAAAATATTTGAACTATGGGGAACTACCGACCTCCAGTTTGTGGATTCAGGTTGCATTCAACTTGCATCAACATGTTTTGTAATATCCCCAATAACCAGGATTAAACGAGATTTTGAGGGATCTACTCCGCCTGACAATGATGAGTCGATCATCAACTATACCCTCTAATACAATATGGTCAAGAGTTTAGCAATCTTATACTAAAAACATTCGTCTAATTGAACATACTAATAAATGCGTCAACAATAGAGACATTTATTATCAAAGAAAAAAAGGGTTAGGAATTTTAGTGTAATCTCAAAACTTAAACTGCAGGAAATCACGGAGACATCATAATTGTTATCAGTATTACGTAAACAGTCCATTTTTAGACAGTTACAATGTACTAAATTGGTAAAAACTATATAGTCATGGAATGTTCATGGAATAAGGATGTATTGTTTTTCTAGTCAAGAACAGGGCTAATATTGCCTGAAGTTAATCTTCCTCCCAGGTATGAGAGGTTTAATAACGTAGGTTATTATCCCAATTTAGTCAATAGCAAGCCATCATCATTAAGATCTTCATAAATCCACAACCCTAGACTTTTAAAACTGAAGATCTTGACATCACCGGAAATAACAAGAAGCTCTACATTTTATCGTCAAGAGCTTAAAAAAATACTTGCAAATCCTTTTTGCCTTTACCCCTTTCCAGTAGGTCGTCGAGATTTGAGATCTCACACGACGAGGTGTCTCACCTTCCAGAAATTTACGACGAAGGAGACACCTGCATATGAACAAAGACGGGACGGTGCATTAGCCACAAGCGAGCTAAATTCTGGTGATCTTTGTACTTATATGCAGGTTTGTGTATGCAGGTGATGCCACCACATGTAAATTCATTTCAATGATAATGTCTTCTTAATGTGCTATTAAATACTATTATAAAGAGGCTGTGTGATTGTTGTATATAATCCTACAATTAACTCTATGTGCAAAAATTATGAGCCTCATATGGATCTAAGACTATTATAATGTTCACCTAAACCAAAATTATGTTTGTAAAAGGCGATCAAAAGTTTCTCTTTATACCCTTCTTCGTTGAAGATGACCTTGGAGGATCCAACAACGAATATTTCAATTGGACAATCAAATACTTTAGAAAAGGCTAAAACCTCTATATCTGACCCCCACATGGTAGTGGTTGTAAGCTTGTTACAGTACTCCTCTATATCCAAAAGTTGATCCTTCTCCATTAAGAAAGGCACGAAATCATCGGGATTCTTCTGTATATAGTCTGCAGCTAATTGCCGTAATTCTTGTGAGGTGTAAGTTTTGTTATGACGGACTGCCAATTGATCAGCGATTGAATTGAATAGACAATTACCGTCAGAAGTTACTTCGTGGACTTTTAGGTCATTCAAATTAAGAACCTGGTTCATGGAATCGATTTCAATTTGACGGTAATCAGTCAACCCTTTTGATTCTTCAGCAGCATCTGCTTTCATTTGTTGGATTTTAGCATCACGTTTGGCCAATCTTTCTTTCTGACGATTTCTTTTAGTTTTGGTGTTTGGGATATTTGTGGTTAGGGACTGTGTTGAATCAGGTTCTGACAACGTTAGCTTAAGAAGGTCTTCGGGATTGATCTCATCTGTCTCAGTTGTATGAGCCGTTTCGGAAGCTGACGTGGATGTATTTTTAGACAAGTCGGAAGTGGTATCAGACGATTCAGAACCCGCTCTAAATTCCAACAACTCCTTCTTATGCTTTTCATCTAACTCATATTGTAAAACTTGACACTTGGCCTGGATATCCCGTTTATTCTTCTTCGTGGCCAGCTTTTTCAAGTTGGTCAAAGTCCCAATTAAGTCTCTTTGTTCTCTTTTGTGTCTTGATATAATCTCATCCATAGCAATCGATGAGGTGGAAAGTAATAGCCGAAAGACAAGATGAGAAGTGTGGTGCTCAGTTTTGGTCGTTCGATTAGAGAGACGACCGAGAATGCGACGACCTAATTTAGACTGAGAAGGAGACGACTATAGTGTCATCACCGATACCGAGACGACAGAGATGTGAGGCCGTAATTACTCCTACCCCGAAATCTTAAGGCTTAAGACACATAAAAGGCTTGCCTCGATGGCTTACCTTGAAAGCCTTAGCGGATTCGAAGATGATAAGACTCACATGGATCAAAAAAATATCTCGACAAGATTGGCATAACTACCCGTAATTATATGGAAGGCTGCAGCCAAGTAGTGAGGCAATTCGCAGGCAGATAAGTGCCTCTGGACATTTTTTTCATTTCCAGGTTCCATGTTGCAAACCAATGGATTAGAAAGGTCTCACAGGCTTCAAAGTCGTAAAAATAGCTCGACACTGGCAGGAGTCGACACATCTGTTAGTGATGCCGTAAACCCACTGACAAATAATTAATTAAAGTTGATGATGTAAATACCTTGTTTTGATATTCTAGACCCTTTTACAATAAAGCCATAATATTATCATAAAAGGTAAACGTATGTTTGTTACGACTTCAACAATTGACAACTAAAATAGTTAAATCCTGATATCACAGGGAAATATTTTTATCCAAAAGTAGAATGTCGCGTGTATAAAAAAACTCAAATAAAAAAAACTAGAGTAAAATAAAAAAAATCAAAAAAAAGACAAAGAAAAAAGGAGGGACACTTGAAGGGGAAATGATATGAAAAATTTATTATAAAAAACTGGAAGAATCCAAATTTTCGAATATTAGTGAACTTTAGTTCAACGATTCATTACTAATTAATAAATAGTACTACATTTGTGCCTTAATTGAGTACATATCACTACCATATATTCACATATTCATATATACTTATAGTGGAATTTATTTTCTTTCTATTAAAAATTGATGTACTTAGCATAGAAAGACCGGTCAAATAGCATACCCACTTTCTGCATTCATTCATTTCTGAATCATTCGTTTTGCATAGTATTAGTACAGAGTACTATTACCGACAATTGGATAGAACATTGGAACATCGAACATAAATCAAAAAAAAAAATTATTTTTACATTAAACATACATAGAACTTACTCATACATACACTACACATAAAAGACACATACAGTCCACATATTCAACATGAACTCTCCAGATTATTTCCACCAAATAAGACTTAGTAATAGTTCGTTTAAGGCTTCGAACTTTAACCTTCAAATGATGGAATTTAAAAGTCATAATTTAATTATAAAAGAATACCAAGTTGATATGTTGAATCATCTTTTAAGTTTGGAATTCCAAACCCTTCCTAACTTATCGTTGATCCAACAGCAGCCGGAAATCAATTTAAAAATGAGACCATTACTTTTGGATTTTTTAATGGACGTGATAAATAAGTTGAACTTATCCAAATCCACGTTCCCTTCCACCGTTAATCTCATTGATAGATATTGTAGTACTAGAATAGTTAAGAAACAACACTATCAATTATTGGGGCTTACTTGCCTCTGGATAAGTTGTAAAAACTTGGACTCCAAATATAAAATCCCAAGTCTTAATGATTTAAGTAAGATGTGTTGTAACTGCTATGATAAGAAATTATTTCTCGAAATGGAAAACCATTTACTTAAATCATTGAATTGGGTGATTTCCGTACCGACATTCGATGGTTTCATCGACTTGTATTTGAACTTATACCTCACCATGCATCCTGTAGGGAATAATTATTTAAATGACTTAAAAACCTTATCAATTTACGTTTGTGAATTGATCCAATTTTACCCTAACATTTATTTCAATTATAACACATCCTTGATAAGTATTACCAGTTTTATCATTGCCACAAAGATTTTGAATTTAGATTTAAATTTAAATGAATTTTTACATAACTTAAACGCATCAATTGATTTTGATCTGCAAGATGTCGATCTCAAATTAAACACTGCAGAAACATTTACATATTCACAATTCTCAAACTTATCCAAATTATTAATGAAGATTTTGAAATGTCCTCCACCTTCGCTAAAATTGAAATATTTTAATGACAGTTCAAAATTCTTGAAGTTAATGGAAAAGCTTATTAACTTCATCAATTGTAAAGACAGTGAGCCTGTAACTCCAAAGACATATTCCAGGTTACCTCCCACTCCGGTGTCTAATGATATTTCCCCCAAGTATAAGAATGATAATGTTATACTTGTGGACTATTTACCATCACCAAACTCACCCGATTATAATATTCATCCCCCATTGACTTTACCTAACCGCAAGAGGACTTTTAATGGTGATAAGCCAGATTTAAAGAGATCTAAATCGGTGCCGATATATGAATAGACGAATTACTGAATATCTTGTTTCTTGTTTCTTATTCTTTCTTAGTCGATCTCTTTCTTTGTGATTTCTGTGTTTTGTTCTAATAGAGGTGATTTAGGTTATTTCAATTAAACAGTTTAAGAAATAGAGAACCCATAAAAGAATAGACTTACTTACTCTTTCTGATACCATTTGAAGAGTATGGTGCAGTATCGTACAGTACCGTAAAGTATCCTTTTGAACAACACATCCTCTTTTTCTACGATGACATACCCTTCATGTTTATACCTTCCTCCTCATTGTTACCTGACTTTGGCCTACTACCATTGTTTACCTAAGCTTTTGACCTGGTTACGATCCAAAGCCTTGGAATTGTTTCTTTCTCCAATGTTTCTCCCGTGTTCAAGAATATATTCATCCCTTTCGTTTATTGTTTATACTTCTCTAAATATGATGCAACTCTGTTGTAATTATCCCATCTAGTATCTACAATTTCCAATTCACCAGCAACGGCATAAAAACCGTCGTATTTGCGGTCCAACTACAAAAGAACCTTCCCTGCACTACCCCTTCCAAATTCAGGCACTATTCATTCCAGATTCAGCCAAAAACTAATGGAATTGAGTTACGGAATCAAAATCATCCTAAAGCGTGTTTGCGACAATCAAACCGTAATATAATTGGCCATACTAATTCGATTGTTCGAGGTTGCTGTACGTATATGCACTAACTGTTAACAGTTGCCACAAATTTTTCTAACGAAGAATAACTTTATCTCATTACGTTCATTGTCTTTTCCAAATATGGTGACTATTTCATCTGCACCATATTGTCCCCGCTTACGCTATTGTTCAAAGTTACGTGCCAGGTATTGTGTGAACATACGTACGTTGTAAGGTATATGGCGATGGTCATTGTTGTCTATGTAGTAACAGAGGTTAAAAAACTTTCATGTAAATCCCAATCACATTGCAGTAATATGCATACGTGTCGAAGGTTGTTACCTTGTTTAGGGGTTCTTAGATAGGGATTACAAACGCAACTTTAAATTATTTATAATATAGGGACTCGCATCAACGTAGCTTATAACGTCAATGGCAAAAAAAAAAGTCACTAGACTCTAAAATGACCATTACCTAAGCGAAATTAGGTCAGATCAATAAAATCAGACTACTGGTTACTATTCTAAACTACGACGCTAAAACATGCTTGAACTGTTTCGAGTAAACTTGATCCAGTAAACTTGACCCTACCTTCCACTACTCAATTACGAACCTTAACGCGCCGTAAATGAATAGGAGTAGGCCAAAAGGCCGACAATGCATATGCGACACTTATACTTTAGCGTGGGACCCTCAATACTTGATGTATGTGTGTCTTTGGTCCTGGCGTATGTCATGTCTCCATCATTCTATCAACAAGGCATTGACACTCATACATATACGTACAACTGTCTTAACAGAATGTCTCTGTTAGTGCGACCACATCTAGCGACCGCATATTACTACCGCATACCTCATCGCAGATAAACCTGCAACGATGGCACCACTGGAATTGGAGTCAAAGGCTAAACGGAGAAAATTAAATACGATCGATACCATTAGTTTTGATGATCTAGAACCTCGTACTTTCTTTGACCGGTATGTAAGCACTAGGACACCTGTTAAGATTGTGAATTCGGTAGATCTAGTTCTTTCCCAATGGAGACAATTCGAGGCCCATAAGTTAGATCTGTTTTTAAATTATGATGAGCTGCTCTTGGTAGAGAAGAAGGTCAATGGGGGATTTGGTGGTGGTGAAAAGAGGTGTAAGATGACATTGAAGGAATTGTTGCAGAAATTCCAAGATGGTGATGAAGAATATTATTTGACAACGCAGTATGAGGAGCATGAAGCCAATGCTGATGATGAAGCTGATGATGGTAACGGTGCTGGCAGTGATGCTGATAGTGATGATGATGAAAGTGGTGATGATGATGAAGATGTGGATGATGACAAATATGACTTAGACCAAGAATTCAATGCTCAAGAGAAGTCAACTAAAGTTGTTATTGAAAAAGAAGAAGAAGAAGAAGAAGAAGAAGAAGAAGAAGAAGAAGAAGATTCTGACTCTGATATCGATCTTAATAACCTCCAAGATGATTACATTGACTCAGATGATAATAGTACATATGAAGAGACTAATCACATAAGTGACCTTTTCCAACCTCCCTTGACAAATATCCATAACCAAATACCAGCACAGCCTAAATTCTTCAAGAATCTTATACCACAACAAATTAATTTGTGGATGGGATACAACAAACCTAGAAAAGATGACAGTACAGATGTTGACGTTAAGCTTACAAAGTTTATACCCCAAGGAACCTCATCAGGACTCCATCATGATCACTCGGATAATCTTTATATTCTCATACAAGGAGTTAAAAGATTCACCCTTTTTCAACCCCAGGATGCTTATAACTTATATACAATAGGAAACATCTTCAAGATATATGATAATGGAGTCATTGATTACGAATGTGATGAATTTGCTCCCAGTTGGAATCACATTAAAGACGATGGGACTATAATAGACGAAGCCGATGATGCTATGATTCAAGCTATCAACACTAAGGTAGTGGACTCGGGATTGGATCCCCCTAATTTCAGTAAAATCCCTTCCATGTTGTTACATTTGAACGAATTGCCAGAACAACAGCTAGAGAAGCTCATGAATTTCACACAAGTGAACTTCCCTAATTTGCTAGAATTGAATGATTTTAAAATATGGTTAAAGCCAGGCGATATGTTGTATTTACCAGCAGGCTGGTTCCATGAAGTTCTGAGTTTTGGACAAAAGGCAGAAGAAGAAAGTGACGGCTTAAAAAACTGCCATGTAGCATTGAATTACTGGTTCGCCCCTCCAAACGGAAAGGATTTTCAAAAACCTTATAGGAGTAAATATTGGGAAGAGGAGTTCAAAAAGTATACGACATGACCTAGAACTACCTGCAAGCTTAAATAAGAACATTCATATTAATTTTAAATCTGACCCTCGTTGACTCTCGTACATTGAACATGAGCCCTTGTGACCGGATTGGGTGCTTAGGCTTATCTGTGACCGGGCAATGTCAAACAATTCCGACCCGATCTCGCCCTCAGTTTAGATCGTGACTGCGAAAATATATGGTATAAGCACTACAAAACCATAAAAATGTAACATTACACTACTATTTTGAGAATCAATATAGGGGCAGCAATCTTAAGTACTTGCAAGTGAAATTAGGGCACAAACTTAGGGCTTATAATTGGTCGTTAGAAGATTTATCTATAATGTTCTCCAAAGATCGTCCCTGAATTGTAAACTGAAGGAAACCATCATCATTTACACTAACATTTAATGTTCATAATAGTGAGAATATCTAATGCTATATGCTGTTATAGAACTGTTTTGTAAACTTCTAACCATCTCTTAATTACTCTTTTGATAACTTTGTTCTATCACAAACCCTTAATCGTCACTAGCCACTATCAAATCGTCAAGAAATCCGCTATGCTGGCACTACCACACGGCTGCTAATAAAATTTATCACGAGAAATTCTCATCCTTCTCGAATTCAGTGAAAAATTTTCTTTCAATTAAAACAAAGATATTAAATAACTTGAAAAGTAGTAGGAGTGTATGTATTGATTAGACCTTGGTAAACTTGGTAGGTAATAATGCCGTGCCACATTTCATGATGGTTCTTTTTGGGAGTAATTTGGCCCAATATTGATGTTGTTATCTCAAGGGGTTCTGTGTAAACATAACAACCATGGTGTAAAATTCAAGATCAGTTGACAATTTCGATATATCAAACTTGGAGGTTTGTATTATATCCCCATAGAGTGTAAATTTCACATTTTCATAGTCAAACATCCTTAAATAACTTTGTTGATCCATATATTCATAGATATCATTAACCCCTTAATAACTTCCCGTCCTCGCACCCGTGCACCCTTTTTTTAATTTTCTAGTGCGGCATTGGCTTAAAAAGGAAATTTCATCCACTAACATTTTTTAGTCCAACAAATACTTTCATTCACTTATTTTTGTATCGAACTGGAACTTTATTCTTTCTTTCTTGTTATAGGTGTTTATAAGATTTAGTTATCATTGTAAACCCTACAAGTAAAAGTATACTAAAACAATTAGAACAAGGATGGCATTAGCTGATAGAAGACCACTTGAATTATCACCCACGTTAAAGGATTTAGGTACTGGTACTGTTTTAAACGAGGGTGAGTATTATGATTACAATTTGAATCTTGATAATATTCATTTGGATGATGATGAAGATGATGTTGGAGGTGTTGACCTTGAAAGTCTCGATCCCATTGATGATCTCATGGAAGATGAAAATGAGGAAGACAATGACGATGAAAATGTCGATGATAGTCCAAGTAGTGGGTCTAGAAGTATTTCGCCAGATTCCCTTATGAACGACTTGAAAAACTCATCCAATAGCTCAAGATCTTCAACGCCTACTGGATCTGGATCTAGTAAATTTGATATTGGTTTTGATAGTATACCTCCAAATAGTAATTTACCAATTGTCAAAAGGCCAAAAACTTCAAGTAGAGTACCAATTGCAACTGGGATCTCCACCACCATTCCTGTTACAGGTGAAAAGCCAAGACCTAGTCAAAAGGACGAACCTTCTCTTGAAGATGATGTCTTGTATGCAATTTTTCTTATTCTTTTTGAAAAAGATTTTGAAGGTAAAGGAATGACCGTCAAGCAAATTTGTGATATTTTAATTGATCGTCATCCTGAGATGGCTAATTTATCAACAAAGACTTCAAACTTAGTTTCAGCCAAATTGAATGCCTACGTTAAAAGGGTTGAAAAAGGTGATTCAAGTTTGAAATATGCTTTGCTGAGAGATTGGGCGGATGCAAGTCCAAAACGTATGGTTTACGTTTATAGAGGACTTTTAGCTGAAGATTTCAACCTTCATGTTAAGAATATGATGGAAAATCAGAAACAAGCCAAACCTCAATCTACCCCTACTTCCAACAATGGAAACTATGACCTTGGTGATAAGTTAAATGTCGATAGCTTTGACGAATCCAAGGCTGTCAAACCAAGAAGACAGACCATGTTTGATTTAGGTATCTCCAGAAGCTTCCTTGCTTCAAACGTCGACAAGTCTAATTTATTTGTTCCTTATAATTCTGCTCCAGTGACTGCTAGTTTAAAGGATAACCAAAGAGAAGCTGAGTCTAGTGAGGCAATTAAGGATGATAACGAGGAAGGAGAAGACGAAAAAATGGACGATGATTTCGAGCTTGAAGGTGAAAATTATATTGAAACCTTGAAGAAAAATGGTAAACGTTCAAAATCGATGAGTTATCTTACATCGAAAAAACATAAAATTTTAACTGCTGCTGCTGCTGCCCCAAGAGCACCAAAGACTCCTTGTAGTCATTCACCAAATGCCGCTGCTGCCGCTGCCGCTTTACATGCTGCTGCATTAAAAGCTATCAACTGTGATGTCAAAGACGTTTGCGTCGAAAAATGGAACAGCGTCATCAGATCAGGGTTTTTGGCTCAGGATATTGGTACTCCAGAAGACATTAGTTTGTCTGATTTGGATAAATTTTTTTAGCGCGAGGTTTAAACTAATTGGATAACTCATGAAGAGTAAAAAAATAGTCACTATCACTATAAACCGACCTTTGAGTAATGTGCTACTTAGTAGTTATTACTCGTGTGTTATATTTGTATATTAAAAAAATCGGAGACTTCCTTTTTATTTTCAGATCTTCTCTTTAGGCGCTCTTGATTTTCTAACTTAAAGTTCTCACTCCCTTTACTGTTATACGTAACGTTTTAATATTTGAATGGTATAGACAAATATTTATAACTGTGTTGTTAACTAATAGCAAAACTCCCATAGAGGTTTTTGAATCATATACCTTTTAATTTTTAACCCTGGCTGTTTTTACCTTGGTCTGCTATCGCTGGTAGGCTTTTCTTTTCAAATGTGATAGGTAACATAAGAAATATTATCTATTAAATTATTTTATAAATTACATATCTACAGAAGGATACAATGTCCCTACAAGAATACACGATGGTCTTAGGTCATATAATACTTTGGACCATCGCCACCTTCAGGAACTGTCCAATTAATGTCTTGTGTTGGTACTTTGATATCACAAGTCTTGCAATGGATACAATTTTGGGAATTTATTTTGAACTCGGGTATTTCCTTTTCACCTTCTACATATTCATATACACCTGCTGGACAGAATCTTTGTTCGATTCCTTTGAATTGGGGCCAAGAGATCTCGGCATGTTTATGGTAATCCTGTTCTGGGATTCTCAAATGACAAGCTTCGTCATCATCATGATACGTACCAGTACGAGAAACAGAAGTAAGTAAGTCAAATGTTATTTCTCCATCTGCTTTAGGATACTCAATAGGACTGAAATTAGATGCCGGTTTGGTGATATCAGCATCTGTATGTTTGTGATTGAGGGTCCAAGGCTCGTGCCCTCTTGTAAGTAAAGTTACAAGACCTGAATTTGCTAAACCTCCAAGGATTCCTAACTTTGTATTGAATGAGGGTCTGACATTTCTCACTTCATGAAGCTCCTCGTGGATCCATGAAGAGTCCACCATTTCTTGATAGGCCTTTAACTCTATGATTGATTCATCTCCAAAGGTTTCTTCATCAATTGGTTCCATACCTTTGATAAGATCAAAGACAGCCTCGGCCGCTAACATTCCTGATTTCATAGCAGTGTGTGATCCTTTGATCTTTGGTACATTCATGAACCCTGCAGATGCACCAATTAAAACTCCTCCAGGGAAATACAATTTTGGAATAGATTGAAGTCCTCCTTCATTCAAAGCTCTAGCTCCATAACTAAGACACTTTCCTCCTTTTAAGACATTAGCATAGAAAGGATGCTTTTTCATCTTTTGAAATTCTTGATAGGGAGAAATATAAGGATTCTCATAATCTAACCCAATAACCAAACCAATACTTACCTTATTGTCATCAAAATGATACATAAACCCACCACCATAAGCTGACGATTGGCCCAAAAGAGGGAATCCCATGGAATGAGCCACTTTACCCTTTTGAAAATTCTCAGGTTTAACTTCCCATACTTCTTTGATTCCTAATCCATATGTTTGAGGATTAGAATTCTCCCTTAAATTGAAGCGATTGATGACTTGTTTACTTAACAGTCCATGGCATCCTTCACCCAATACCGTTAATCTTGAATGGAATTCCATACCTCTTTCGAATGAATCTTTTGGATTCCCATTCTTATCAATTCCCATATCCTTAGTTGCAACTCCACATACACCATTTTCATTGTAGATGAGTTCACTTACAGAAATACCCGGATATAACTCAACTCCCATTTCCTCAGCCTTCTCTGCTAAGTGAGCTGTTACTGCACTCAAAGATACAATATAGTTCTTATCTTTATTAAGCAATTGTGGAGGTTCAGGTAATGAAAATGCAAATGACTCTGTTAAGAACTTCATACTATCAGCAGTGACTTTTGTCACTAAATCTTCGGGAAGTGGTATATCTTGATTTTCATTGACATATTCACTATCTGGAAATAGTTCTTTTAAAGCTCTGGGTTCTAGAACTGCTCCACTAACTATATGACTACCAAAATCTCCCAGTTTCTCCAATACCACTACTCTCAATTCACCATTTCCTTGGTCCATATCGAGTTGTTTGAGACGTATGGCTGCACTAAGACCAGCTGGTCCTCCTCCCACTATGCACACATCTACAAAATCCTTAGCCCTCTCTTCATTAAGTATACTTTCGGCTGAAGTACTGAAAAATCTTGGAGGTGGAGTCAACGATGGAGTCAACGATCTAGCCGGAAATATCGATCGATTGATAGTCAAAATTGGCCTATTCCAGATAATACTCGACCTTTTGGTTAATATCGACCACCTGTTCATATGTTCTGAGTTTTATGTCCTACGACGTTCTGGTGATTTAGAATTACCTGTTTTATTTATACGCCAACTATGTGATGAGTCAAAACTGCGAATCAAATATTTCCAATTTCTAATCGCATGTTTTAACCGCTAACTGTGAAGAATGCGCTAAGATATCCTCAGAAGGGAAGTTTAGCGTCATACCATGTTGGTGCAGAGGCACATTGGATAATGAGAGAAGAATTCATATATAAAACTCGGTAATCTCTTAGAAAATTAAACAGGCTTACAACAACATGTTGACTATATAGTTATATTCAAATAGTATCATAAGCATCTGAAAAAGGAACCCCAACCCCAAAGCTTATGCTTCATCATCTTCAAAAGCTTTCCATTCTGGAACATCACATGTCCTGACAACACCGTATTTTTGACTCAAAGTGCTCAACTGTTCAAATTCAGCATCTGGTAAAACGACCGTCTTTAAGTTGGAAATAACTCTTGAAGGAGTAACTGATTTTGGTAAAACAATAGTACCTCTTTGAACAGCCCAAGAGATTAAGACTTGAGCAGGTTCAATGTTTAATTTCTTAGCAATTGATACAACCACTTCATTCTTGAATAATGGTGAATCGTTGGATCCTAATGGTGAATAAGCTTCGGCATAGATGTCATTGTCTCTTAAGAATTTAACTAATTTGTCTTGAGGTAATAATGGATGTAATTCAATTTGATTTACTACTGGCTTGACAGTAATTTCAGGATCTCCTAAAAGGGCCTTTAATTTTGGAATGGTGAAATTTGAAACTCCAATGGCTTTGATCTTATCAGTAGACTTATAAAGCTTTTGAAATTCCTTATAAGTATCAACATATGACCAATCGTCATACACAGTGAATTTTTCTTTGCTAGGATCTTGTGGGACTGGCCAATGCATCAAGTATAAGTCGATATAAGTACCCAATTTCTTTAAACTTTCTTCAAATCCTTTAACCATATCTTTAGGCTTATGGTTCTTGTTCCATAATTTAGTGGTCAAAAAGATCTCTTCACGAGGGACTCCACTATCTTTGATAGCTTTACCAACTTCTTCTTCATTTCCATAGGCAGCTGCAGTATCAATATGTCTGTAACCGTTTTGTAAAGCAGTTTTAACAGCAGTGTAAGCAGCACCTTCTTCTTCAGCTCTCCAAGTTCCCAACCCGACAACTGGGATATTTAATCCGTTATTTAATTTAATAGTGCTAGTTTCAACTTTCAATGACATTTTTGTGTCTTCTATAATTTACTGGTAGAGTTTTACTAAAACGTCGACGTTCTTTGGATCTTCTTTGCCTTTTATAGATTTGTCACCGAAAAATTCTGAGCCCCGATACTGTGGAACTTGCCACATACTCGATACGAGTTAACAAAACTTTTGTGTTCTATTCTTTTGCATATCGTGCATATTTCTTTCTTTTTACGTCATTAATGAACATGCAACTTGAGGAGCAACAACCATACTTCTACAATTAATGTACTTGCATGTTGCCTTGCATTTTCAGTGTATATTAAATCTATAATTGCGGTCGTGCATGTGGAATAAACGGTGCCGAATCCGTCACATTAGTCCGCAAAGCGCAATCTTTGCGAATTCCGCAAGTCTTATCAAAGATTCATTAAAATAGTTATGTATTAGTAATAAATCTTCTGAGGGGATCGTAGGTTCACGCTTTACTTAGATCTGATCCCTCAGATGGTAAATCTATATCAGGTTTTCTACTTACTTTTTTATGTACGGTTCGCTTCAAATCAGGCTCTTGATCAGAATATGGTTCTGATGTGGATTGTTCTGGTTCTTGGTCTTGTTCTAGCTCTTGTGCCTGTCCTTGTACATTACCTTGTTCGACATGGTTTTCTACATCTTCCTTGATATCATCCAGATGAACCCATTGTCTCATGAAGTTGACTAATATTTGAGCAGTAAACACTTGTTCTGCTTGATATAACACCAAGGGTACCAATAAAATACCTAATTTTGGATTATCTGCACCATATTGGGATGTCACTAACAGCACCCCCAACGCAGCAGTCTTAGCAGGACCACATAACATCACTGCTACGGTATCTTTCTTGTTATAATAAAATGGTTTAAATATAGTGTAAGCTAACTTATATGACCTACTACTTGTAGCATCAGGTTCTTTTGCAAATATTCTAGTTATAAATAATGGTCTGGAATAAAGGTAAGCTAAAATGGTAAAGAAAAGATAAATTGCAACATTGAATAAACAGATAAAAACCATGGCAAGATGACTCACTTCGGTGAATGCATGTTGAGCAAAAGCTGTAGAGAATGATTGCCACATAATCATGATTAACATAAACGAACCAACCTTACTCAATTTGAAAGTTGTGAGTGTCCACTTGGTCTGTTTGGGGAAGACATTTTGAATCACTTGACCCACAAAAAGTGGAATGAAAACCGACAATCCCAATTGCTTCATAACATTTGCATACAATTTTTGGATGGTGATCTTTGTACCATCTGGTTGATTACTTGGATTACCAAAGGCCCACGTTCCAGTAAGATACATCTGTACTAAAGCAGGAGTTATAAAAGCACCCAAAATATTACCAATGAATACCTCACAAAGAGTCAAAATATCATTACCATGTGCTTGCTTTGTCATAACAACATTTGATGATACAGTTGTAGGACAAGCATGCGTTACAATTAATCCTACAAGAAGGTAATCATTAATGGTTTTACCACCATTAGCGGCTTTGATACCACAGGCCAAACCATAGATAATGGCACTAGTTATAAGGAAAGACATTGACAATACCGTCAAATGAGCTCTCCAGTTAAGCATATTCTTGACCAAGTCTTTTGTGCTCATACTTAAGCCACTGATCAAGAAGATGACAGCCACGGCTCCGTAACTTATAACGTATTGGGCTTTCAAAGTTCCGTTCTCTTTAGCAAAGTTTGGGAAGAAATATGCTAGCATGATAAATATTCCTAGAAATACAAAAAACCACTGGGCTATAAGGAACCCTATTATCTGGTTTAGGAATTTATACCATTTCTGGGATTTTATATTTTCGGAAATCATCTATTAGGATAATAACCAAGTAATTTAATTCGTGAAAGGATGGTGTTCCGAACTATAAGAATAACAATAATGAATGGAAAGGTACTTCCGAGTAAATTAGCAAAGGCCTAAATGAATCTTCGAAGAAGTATAAATAATAATGGAATATCTGGACTTAATAGATAGTGCAGCGTGATGGAAACTTTGACAGATTTAAGTGAGCGATTGCGACATCTTATGTGGCAGAGATATTTAGAATGTGGAAGAGATGGAACCAGTAACGACAAATTGGAAATCATCCGACACAGGAATGATGTTGAGAGATTTTTTATCCGAAGACTTCAAACATATAAGTTATTGAATCCTTGGAATGTCTTTGGTCTTTAAGATTATAACGGAGAAGGATAATCTAATAAAAGGAAAGAGTTACCCGGAAATATATCCTCAAAGTGTTTCATTACCCGGATATGCAACTACCGTCAATTAGGTTTCCTAATTAAGTAAGACGTAAACAACCAACATGAAAATGTATACATTAAAACCATCACTCAAAGTCGGAAATTATTCAGATACAGAGATATACATATACAGATATTTTCAAATACCTATTACCCCAAGACACAAAAACCATTAACAGGTATATATAAGTAGATACAACCATTAAACGAATAAACGAGACAGACATAAATAACGAGAATCAAACCACATACAAAGACAAACAACTAATAATGAAAGACATTAACTTCGTTAATAATTTCTGGGATAAAGAGAACACCGGTTATAAGACCATAGTTGAAAGAATTAATCATTCCCTTACAACCCAACAAGAGCTTTTAGACTATTACCTTCAAAGAATAGAGCTTGAAAAAGAGTATACCAAGAAGTTGGAGAAATTGAACCAACGTCAATTGGGAAGTTATGAAACAGGAAGTTTGAAGAAATCATTGAACAAGCTTAACTATGAAAATATGGAAATGGTCAAGTATAATCAAAAATTCGTTAAGCTGGTGAACCAAATTAACTATGGTAAATTACAAATATTCTACCAAATGTACCAGAAGCGAACCAAGAAGATTCTAGGACATATGAATAAGATTGTCGATAAAAGAAATGATACATTAAAGAGTTTGAACCTTACCAAGAAAACTTATAAAGACAACTGTTCTAACATAAAGACCCTTAATTTGGCTATCCAAACAACCTGGGGGAAAGAATTAGAACAGTATGAAAAGAAACTAGCCAAACTCAAACAAAGTCTTGCTACAAGTGAAAAGAACTATAAAATCTCTGTTGACAATTTCAATAAGATCAATGAACTTTTCAAACGGGATTGGTTTATCAGTTTAAAAGAGATATACCAATTGGAGATTGAGAGGATACAATTGATCAAAGTCAATTGCTTCAATTTTTGTAATAACATTGCTACTTATTGCGTTGATATTGACCAATCGACAGATCTTGCAAGAGGATTCTTCGCAAAGGTATCACCACCACAAGATTTACAAGATTTTAGTAATAATTATGGACTGGGAGATCAAATCTGTGGAGATTTTAAGTTCATAGATTTCATGGAAGGATTGGACGACGAAAATGATTTCGGATTACAAACAGCAGAATTTGAAACTCCTGAATTCAATCATTTATTGGCAAGATCTTACAGTACTTATAGTCATGCAGCTCAACTGGTGACACTGGCTCAACTGACAGCAATATCACATACTTCTCAAGTACCTCCTACACCACTGCAAACAACCCAATCTCGCCAATCCCCAGTTAAATCTACTCCACAACAAATATTCAATTCTGCCTTGACTAAATTGAAATTACCAAAGCCTGAGGATACAAAATCTTCAACTAGCAATCAAAGTCCTGATGAGAAAACTGACATTTTCTCGATCAAGTTCAATAGCAGTAATGGGTCATCTAATTACTCCAATCCAACACATTATTCCGGTAATTCCCAAGTTTCAGAAACCGTAGAAACTGAAAGGCAACAAATACAACGTGAGCCTGAATTACAAATAGAAGACCACCCTGCCGAAAGAACATGGTCCAGTCCTAGAAGAAAAGACAAACTGCTGACACAGGAAAGAATTAATTTACGTAGTAAAGAATTGCCTAGTTTGAATAGGACATCTTCTAATCCTAATATTAGCAAAATGCCAGCTATGAAAGATTTCTCCATTGACTTTATAGCCAAAGCATTAGAAGATTTGAACCAGGGTGGTAATGGTGATATCGATCAGTATAGGAGAAGTGTTAGGGCCAGACAAGAATCAAAGACTGTTCCAAACACACCAGGCTCAAGACGTGACGATGATGAAATACCAACGAGATATGGAAGTATAAGTTTTAAGTCTCCTAACTTTACCAAAACCACGTTAGAAGGCTCACCAAGGAAGACCAGACCTAAATCCATGTATGATTCATTTGCATATTCCGAAAAACCCAAAAGAACCTTATCAAAGTCTCCTACTAAGTCATACACTAATTTGTATTCAATAATCGATAGAATAACCCCCATAGGAAAAAAGCCATATCTTACCAAAGCTATAGCTAAGTATAACTATAAGCCACAACATCCAGGAGAACTCCTCTTCCGCAAAAACTGGCAAATTTATATCATCCACAAACAGGAAGATAATTGGTATTTATGTGAATTGGGAGAAAATACTCAAGATCAAAGAGGTAAGATGGGTCTAGTACCAGGGAATTATGTTATTGAGGGTGATGATATTTTTTAGATTCACACCTCATAACTCACAATACTTATAGTTTATAGCTTTTATAGCTTTCATTGTAATTTTACTTTATATACATATTCTTATGTTATCTCCTGTAGTATGAATTCTAGAACATATAAGTTAGGGCCTGGAAGTATTTAGGCAAACCTCGCTCGAGTTTGGTGGTTGTGTACAAACCATTACCATATTGCCTCATTTCACAACCCCTATACACACTAGACTCTATTTCACTCCATGCATGTGGTTCGGGTTAAGTTGATGTGACCTGCAGCAAGACTTATGCTCCTGTAGGCGAATTTTTGCCATCAGCTTATTTCCATACCTATGGATCGGCAGTTCCCGATGGGCCCCCTCGCATTAGCTCATCGCTGTGGTTGCAAATCGCGGATTTTAGAACTTTCTTTGCATCTGAGAAATTGCTTAGTTATCAAATCTTCAATGACTATTATTGATTCACCTGTGGGCCCCATAACCCCTCCACATCCTTGTTCCATCACGGACTTACCACCTTTAATAATAGGGGGTGCTGTGTTTAACTACCAATACACTTCAAACCCAGAAAAAACACCCATTTACGAAATTTTAAACACAGCCTTTAGTAATGGTCTTATAGCCATTGATACATCTCCTTATTATGGACCTAGTGAGATTCTATTGGGACAACTGTTAAAAAAGTTACATGATGAAGGTCTCTGGTCAAGGGAAAATTATTTCATTTGTACTAAAGCCGGTAGGATTGAATTAGATAACTTTGATTATAGCCGTGACTCTATCCGGAAATCGGTTATGAGATCATTAGAAAGACTTAACACCACTTATCTTGATTTAGTTTACCTCCATGACATTGAATTTGTCAAGGAAGATGAAATTTTAGAAGCTTTGAAAGAATTGAAATTACTCAAATCTAGAGGTGTCGTCAAGAATATCGGTATCTCCGGTTATCCTGTAGACTTCTTGTACAAAATGGCACGTTTAGCATATGAAGATAAAGAAATACAAGGTTTGGATGCCATCTTATCTTATTCAAATGGTTGTATACAAAACATACGATTATTTGAATATTATGAGAAATTTAGAATTGACTGTGGAATTAAAAAGATTATGAATGGTTCAATTTTAAGTATGTCATTATTAAGATCTGGTACTACCCATGCTTTCCATCCTGCTCCGGACCTGTTGAAAACGGCTGTTGATGATATAGCTCATGATTTATTAAAGACAGATAATCTTGAATTAGCCGAATTGGCTACAAGGTTTGCATTCAAACATTGGCTCTTTGACACTATTGAAGAGCCTACTCGGGATTTAACTTGGAATAAGCATACTTCGGTTGTTTTAGGAATATCGACTCTCGAAGAATTGAACCTGGCCATCAGCAACTACTGGAAAGTTAAGATGGATGTAGATGGTATCAACAAATATGATACTCTCAAGTTCAATGAATTTAAGAAAGCTTTGGGTGATCATTTTAATGAAATTTGGGATAGTGGTATTCCACATGAAGTATAGGGAAAGTGCTACTC
The DNA here is from genome assembly GCA_030563265.1 of Yamadazyma khao-thaluensis. Lineage (NCBI taxonomy): Eukaryota > Fungi > Ascomycota > Pichiomycetes > Serinales > Debaryomycetaceae > Yamadazyma > Yamadazyma khao-thaluensis. Next base: position 414,196 of record JAKUBQ010000006.1, on the reverse strand, counting down.
CACATGAAAAATAGGCAAATTAATTGGTTTTGATATTCGAGGTACAAACGGGAAGAAAAGTCCGGATTGTCACTCGTATCGACTAGTATTATTTGAATACAGACATACATTTAAGTTGAAGTCATACGAGTATTTCAAGTTGATATAAATGATTTCACTCACTTGCTTTGAAAGCTAGGTGAGTTGCGTTGAGCACTTATGTTATAAAGTCTACTATGTAATGGTCGACCTGGTCAACTAATGAATATTTTATAACTACTAAATCTTCTAAGTTGTGATTAAAAAATTTTAGACAACTTTTCTTTTTGAATTCTTTTTTCTTTACCGAACGTTATAGAAACTGCAGAAGTCAGGATTTCCGAAATATTAACATGCCTCAAAAAATGTAAAAAATAAAATAAAAATAAATGAACCAATAGATCTAGAGTAATAAACGACAAAAGTTAAATAATTTGGGTTTGGGTTTGAACAAGCTTCGAATCCTCGTTTATGAAAAGATTGGTTTAGAAGAAAGACATAAGTGATACCATTCATTGTTAATCAGATTAATACTTGATAACTTGTGTAAACTCCTAAGTACTGTATCATCATTGAATAACTTACCAGCCAGAAAGTTAATGCAACCATATCCATTGCTTAAAGCCTTTTGAGCCATATATTTGAGCAGTCCAAGGGCTTTAAATCCTCCGCCCTTGATCCTAACTTATGGCCATCAAATTTAGTACTTTATAAAGTATTATCAGAGTGAAAAGGTTTAGTGATTAAGAGTTAATAGCTGAAAGAGTTGATAGGTGTAAGTAGAAGAATATTCAAATGTGATTTTAAGTTTGAACGTTTTTAAAGATCTACAATATTGGTAACTGAAAATAGTAAAGAGCCCTGAACTGTTGATTCATTTCTTTTTCGGACTTAACTTAAGATTCAGTACTCCCCCAGCATCCTCAGGTGATTATTCAACGGTCGATCTGAAATCTTCCATCTTATGCGATGGCCAGCCTATATGGAATTTGTTGGAAAACTTTCTTTTCACTTCTTGCGGCTTTAGGCGGCAATATTGCAGTAACTGGCGTCTACTTATTTTAAAGTATATTTTCTCCCCATGAAACTCAATACTTTAAAGTTTCAGGATATAGGAGTTAACATAAATTGCTTTTATTCATTTTACTCTAAATTTTATATTAGGGAGAGAAGGAAATCCTGTTTGGTTGATCACGAAAGTGGTTGCCCTGATCTATCCAACTAATAGTGAGGAAAGCTGGAAAGGACCGACATCGTTGCCGCGAAACAGATCTTTTAAGGAACTGTATTTATATTTAGCACCCAAAAGATATGCATGGTTGTGAGCATTTTTGATCTAGTCCCTTGGCACAAATCTTTAATGCTGAATTGAATATCCATGGAACCAGATAATTAGCTTATTTTAATTCACTTTACATCTAGAGGTGAGATATCGTTTCTTGGTTTCTACCATTAAGCCCCTGTGCAATGACCTGTCAATAGAATAGTATAATTTTTAAATGAAACTTTACCCTGCTTTTCTAATTTCCGCCGCAAAGAAGATGAGCAGGCATGTTCTTCGTTTCTTACATGCAGAAATTTCTCCTACTGCATTTCCTACTAAATTGCGCAGTATTCTTTCTAATACAGAGACTATATAAGGATGATTAATCTCGTTTTTTTCAATAATTATGGTTAACGCTACATTGAAGACAGAGATTAGTAGTGGGTTATTGACCGGGAAAAGGGCGAGGACCAAGGAAGAGAAAGAGGAGAGAATGGCCCAAAGGATATTAAGGAATAGACGCGCCGCTAATCAGTCAAGAGAAAGGAAAGGGAAATATCCTGAATACTTAGAGGCCTACAGCCAAAATTTGGTAACAAGCTTGCATAATTATAAGAAAGATGAACTTTTTTGATGTCAAAGTTGGAAAACCCCAGCTTCAAGATATATTCTCTCACTTGAGACCTGTTGAAGACTTTTCCAGCTACCAGATTTTAAATTCCAACCAAGCAATAGCAAAGCGAATCAAAATTCAGTATCAGAGAGTCCTGAGTTGATGTCTTCTCCAATATTTGAGCAAGTTTTAACCCTTTCTGACGTCGATCCAATATTGCTACTAACGGACCCAATTTGTACTGTCTCTCAAACAGAATGTTCTAAATTAGAAGAGAGTAGTGTGGAATCTGTCCATGATCTTCAACTCACTTTTTTACCTGATTTTCCGCTTCATTGGAATAATCTGGTTGAGCCATCCGCATACCCTTGGGATCCCGACAATGACTCCTTCTTATACGAATACTGAATTAAAGACTGTGTAGTTTGAAGTTTATAAATATTTATTAAATAACATACTACTCGTTACTTTTTTGACATCTATAAATGTGGTAGCTTTGTAAGGCTTCTAGTATATATTCAAAGTCAAAAATAAAAGAATGCCATTAAAGACTTCAGGTGATCTGGGGCATATATAATAAACTCTTGATCCTAGGTCCAAACATATCATATATTAGATTCAGGAAAATGGTTTTTTCACTTTTATTTAATTTACAAGACATTCTAATACCTTCAGGCTCATCATCTAATAATGGGATTTTGAGATCTAACTAAAAGTAGAAGGAGCAAGTATGGCTAATTGTTACCTAGAATGGAATACAACATAAAACTAGAGAGGCCAAAACAACATGCTTAAAATGAACAATCACCCTATACTCAATTCTAACTTCACGAATCATAACCTGTATTATAACTGCTCAATTGTCAAATTGTACCAAGAGCAACCAACCAAGGTTATCCGAAGGTTATCAATGTTTACTACTATGCGTCTTCGTCACATCAGCGGTTTCCAATAAAAATGTGTTCGTTTTCTATTCGTCACTCGACCATTTGATCCACTGTTCCCAACTTTAACCTATGTCCTTTAACTTGGAAATAAGTGCGCTGTCATTTCAGTGGGTTGAAGTTGCCTTTATGATATCTTAAATCCACCTCATGATTTCTTTTCTTACAAGAGTAACAAATTAATTTCTTTTTTTTCGTTTTTATAACCTAACTTGAAACTTCTAGTGGCAGATTTCAATTTTGCCAGTTCTTGTAATGATATTTAGAAGAACAAAAAGATTTTTCACGATACTTGTTTTCACCACCACCAGTTTGGTTCTATTATTGTATGTTAATAACTATACTCGATATAGATCCTCAGTTACTTCCCATGAGAGCCTCTTTGGTAATATAGTTAGGTGTGTCTTTGAAGAAGAGTTCTTAAAGCCCTGGAAGGGCCAGACATTGAAAAAAGATGATGAAAAGAGAATGTATTTGATGTCAACCGAGTTGAGTGATGATAACTCTCAAGTTAAGGTGCCAAAGTCTTTTTTGAGTTTTAGTGACAAATTCAATACAGAAAATCCAAATTCGGCTGTTACCATCTATAATCCAAAGATTACCACGGGGATTCTTTTAATTTACTTGGCTAACAGAATACAACAAGAAGGTTCATTGGAGAACTTAGAGATTCCGTGCTTCCATTGGAGTGATTACGTAGATTTGCTGGTTTTAAATGAACACTTGGTAAAACCCAAGAAGATTGAGTGTTCTTCATTCAAAGTTGAAGGTGATGAACGTTTACTTCCTGATGTTCTTAATCCTGAAGTGTTTTGCATTGATGATGAAAACATCGATAAACTCTTACAACAACCTGATATAACTTCAGAATTCAAGAAAAGTCTAACAAGTATAAAGAATAACAAGCTCAGTACAGGCTTCCATATTTGGAGAGATGGTGGTAGATCTACTAAACCAAATAAGATCTTACAAGGGAAGCTGTATTTAAACGACTTTATGCCACCTCCTTTGTCAGTAGTTCTCTTATTACCGGCCAATTCCAATAAGTATGGTGCCATGAAGTCTTTTGATAATGCTATCAAAGTCAAAGTGAATCAAGGTGATAGGAGCAAATTGATTCAATCAGGTTTATTCAATGATTATGATAAGAAAGTCGATTCCCTGGGGAATTTAGTTATCAATGTTAAACAGAACTTGGATGCTTTATTGTTAGCACGGAATAAAATCAACAAACGTAAAAAAGAACCCGCTATACCATACGAAAAGTACCTTAAGCATGAGTCATTCATTGACAAGTCCCAACAGATACTAAACCTGTTAGAGGAAGGTGATGATGCTCATCTAAAGAATTATAGAAAAGCATTGCATGTTTCGTTGGATACTTCTTCACCTCCAAGATATTTTCAAGAAGCAAGACTATTGAGAGGCGATAGGTATTCCCCTCTTGGAGGCCATTATGATTGGAGGTTCTTCAATGGGTTGATCAACTTTACAAAGGATCAACCTCCTGTCTTGAATGGAATGATTAAGGCTTGGTTTCAATTTATCAACAGTTATAATATTAATAGTTGGATAGCTCATGGTTCCTTATTTGGTTGGTATTGGAACGGGATGTCATTCCCTTGGGATCCAGATTTTGATGTTCAAATGCCAATACATGATTTGCATTACATGTGTAAAAACTTCAACCAAAGTTTGATTATGGATTTAGGAAATGATTTAGGAAAAGGTGAAGTGAGATATTCTAAGTACTTTTTGGATTGTGGTGCATCTATAAGTCATAGAATGAAGGGGAATGGACAAAATAAAATTGATGCTAGATTCATTGATACTAGTAGCGGATTATATATCGATATCACTGGGTTAGCAGTTACAGATACTGAAACTCCTGATAGATATTATTCTAAGTTGCCAGAGAATATGAAAAAAGAGTCAAAAGAATCGCTAAGAAATGAATATTTGAAAGCATATAATTGTAAGAATAATCATTTTCAAACATTAGAAGATTTAAGTCCACTCCGATCGACCTTTTTTGAGGGCTACATTAATTATATTCCCCATAATTATGAAGCTATGCTATCCAGTGAGTACAAGCAAAGCTTCAAAAATCTTAAATATTTGACCTTTACGTATGTTGAGAAATTAAAACTATGGCTACCTACTAAAAATTTGTCGGATTTTCTTATAAAAAAATATCCAGAGGTAGCAGAGAATCTCGAGGTTTACCAAGGTAATACTGAGTCAGGGTCCAAAAACCAAGATAAAATTATAACAGAATACTTCAAATCTGATGAAGATTATATCGAGTTCTTAAAGCAGTACAAAGATTTTCTCTTCGAGTATTTGATTACCGATCAAGTAACCGAGTTTCATAAGAAAGAAATGGAAAGATTAGATAAGGGTGAGAGTACAAAAGGGTTAATGTTTCTTGGCAATATATTAAATAGAGCATTCAGTCCCATAAGACATGAATTTTTCAACTTCAAAACTTTTAATAATGGCTAAGATTTATCTAAGAAGAAAGAGGGTGAAAGTACGACCGAACATCTAGATTTGTGTAATAGATATTTTAAGAGTCCAATATCACGAAGTAGTTTCTTATTTCAGAAGACTTGCATTGTGTGTTAGTTAATGTAGGGAACAGAAAAATACAATAGACTCTATTTCCTCTCTATCAATACTCAAGATGATGAAAGGCTACACGCGTGGGAGAACCCAGTCCGCACCAAGACCCATTTATCGGTACACCCATGTCCATTTCTCAGCACCCACCCCTCACCAAATCCCTAATGTCAACGCCCACGCCAAATCTCCAATAACCACATTCACTCTCTCTTACTCAAAACCCACAATAAACAACACGTTCTCTTTGAAAGATGACAATTAAAACGATTGATTTATTTTCCAACTGCAAAAGTCACAGAAAATGAAAAAAGTTACAAATATGTGAGTAGTGAAAAACAAAAAATATTAGAGATAAAAAATTAAAAATTAAAATTAAGCTACTCAAGTCCTTTAACGGTACTTGTAGGCTCTCTTACTCTTCTTATATATTAAACAACACTCCCTTTACCATCAGGGAATTTAAACTGATTTATTTTTTTTTTCGAATTTCGAAATTGGCAAAAAATGAAAGAAGTAACTAAACTTGCAAGTTGTACATATTGTATAAAATCAAGAAAACGATTTTTTAAAAAGTTCATTTAATATAATAGTATTAAAAGATATATAAATGCAGAGAAAATGGCGAGAATATTAAGAATTCGATTAAAAGTACTTGAAGTATAACGCGACTTTAGAAGTACATTAATATAAATAAACCAAACTACAATAAAAATAAAGATGAATAAAAACAAATTTAAACAAGAAGAAAGTTGAATAAAATAGAAAACCAGACTGAAGAGTAACAAAAAATATTAATAAAAGCAAACACTAGTAAACTATCATCTAATAGTAAGTTAATTGAAAGTAAAAACAAGATTAGTATAAAACTAATTAATAGTAACTTAATAAAAAGTAAAAATCAATAAAAACAAAGGGTGAAAAACTTAAACAAATTTATTGAAAATAAATTGAAAATAAACAAACAAGGAGAAAACTTTACTATAAAAGTTTAATAGTAGGCGTACTCACTCATTAGTGTACGAAAACGGTAATCTGCAACCTTAATCGAGGATCTCAGAGCGATGAAACTGAAGTTAATTTTTCTATCAAATGGGATTACACGACCCTCTTTGCAGAATGTTTTGTGTAGAAAAGTGTCTCGGTCAAATATTCTACGGGTTAACAAATGCACCAGTTGCAACTTTGAATCCCTTTTTTGATTTTCAGGACAAAAGTTGCAAATTATACCACGGGCTTCAAACACAGAATAAACTATACACAGGACAAGTTTTTAAATCAGATTAATTAGACTTTTTTTAAATTCGTTTATTTTTTCCACACTCATAGAATGTAAAATAAAATGAAATAATAATTAATTATTCAGTCAATTATAGTTACTGTAATGATCGATTCAAAATATAGAGACATCTATAGAGGACACAACATTAAAGAATCAACTTTTTGTTACAAGCAGTTCTGGTCCGTTACAAGTTTTTTTACGATATATGCGAAATACTCTACAGAGAATCTACAAGGGCACATAACGAGATTAAGTACTTTACAAAATCGTAAGATCTTACTATGCATGGATGATTAAAAAGGGCTGCCACTCGTGGTTTTATGCACTTTAGTAGTTCTCAATTCCCTTGGGCATAAGCAAGATGTGTTGACATGTGCAATAAAACGAAAAATACGGCTATTGAAAACTACTAATTCTAGATTTTTACAAGTCGTACATTCATTGGTAAAGTCTAATGTAAGCCAAACAAGCATCAATCTCGGGCTCAGGAACTCAAAACGAAGAAGCGCAGATGTGGGTCAAATTCTTCAAAGACGAGATCCAATAAGGCTTAAAGAGATCCTTCGCATAAACGAATACTTGGCGTCTGCTTGGGGCTCGAAACATTGTGTAATACATTTTCGCCAAACTTATTCGGCCCCGAACACACAATACCGATACAAAGTAGCTTTATCTTCGAAGATTACGAGACAGTTAACAGCACTGAGATTGATCTTAGCACTTTACAAAGAAGGGGCGAAACAGATGAAGGAATTAATTCCCTCTTAAACATGTGTCAGATAAAGAAAATGGATATAGGCGATTGGAGTCAGGACGAAAACATAACCCTTACCTAACGCAGTGATCCAGAGGTGTACATTCTTCCACGGGAAGAAAAACTGTAAAAAAGCTAATATATAATTTAGAATACCATTATATTTTTTTTAAATCACAGAGGTTTACTTTCACATCAATAGTTAAAAAAATTTCCTTTTTAAAACGTATAATGATGAGTACCTTCTTACTACATGAACACTACTAAAAACATCATTTTAATATAGTCATCATTTACATGCTCCATTATTTTTCAGCATTTAAATCTACAATATTTTTCTGAGCAATATTTGACCAAGCCTATAAACCCAACTAAGTCTTTTCACACTCTGTACTTCAATCACACATTAAATACCACGTCTCTTACCCATAAAAAATATATATATATATATATAAAAAGATTTCGAAAAAGATTATTTGTAAATCTTCGTGGGTTATTCAGACAAGCAAGGTTTTCAGTAAAAATCGATAAATGGTTTAAGTGTATAAAGTGAAAATGGGGAGAAGACTTTAAGAGCACATCAAGACATTAAGTAGACGAGATTTAAGATAAAATTAATAACTTCAATAAGTTACGTGAAATAAAATACAGTTGAGTAAAACGAAGTAGATTAAGTACTTAAACAAATTCAAAGATAAAAAGTTGATTAATAGTAAAGTCGATTAAAAAAGAATAAACACATTATAATGCGTTCTAGTATTTAATAATGGTGTTTATGTCATCCAAAAGAACGAAGTTAAAAGAAGGACAAGGGCGAAATAAATTTAGCCACTGCACCTTCATAACTTGGGATACTAACAGCAGATGGACAAGAATATCGAAGGTTGTTAGAACCTGGAGATGATCCGCCGTTAAAATTACTCCAACTGTTGTTTCCCATTACCACTGTTCAATGAGGTATTACCTCCAACAGTAGTAATGTATGAATACCAGACACACGGGGACACCAGAGTCACCTAGAGGAAGAAGGTTTTCTGCTGGTGGGGAATATGTGCTACTTCTGATAACCTAAGTACCTGGACCATTTGGTGGGACAGCTGTTGTAACTACAGTGACTAGAGTTGTTGGACCAGTTGGTGGGGTTAAAGAAGAAATTGGGTAAGTTGATTTGGAATTACCATAAGTTAGTCCAGGAAGTGGGTCAGTGGTGGCAATACAATAGCCAGAAAATGAGGTATCTGGCATTGTACCATTTATGGCCCTTGTGGTAGTAGCAACCTTAAAGGAGGCGTGAACGCAGTGCAGATAATAGATTCACTGTCACAGATTGTATAAGGAAACAAGGTGGACTTCCTGGATTTAATAATATTAGTAGAGCAATGCTTCAGAAGTCAAAAATTGGATTTTCAAATTTAGAAACTAGAAAGCATTTTTAGTTCGGATTTACTTTGAGTCGAATATGAACTCGGATATATATTGGTTTGACTTGAAGTATTTTAACCGAACCCAAAGCCAGTTATTACTTATTAAATGTATTCGCTTTGACCTCTATGTACTCTTCTCACAAGCCCTGTTGATTATTTCAAGTTGCCGGAATGTTGTGGATGATTTGTGTTCGCTATCGAAACGGGGGTTCTTGTTTAGTTTAACCCTCTGTTACATTCATTGATGTTATGCACACTAAAAATAGATGAAATTATGAACTGGCTAGTTTTTGTCTGCCTTGAAATGAGAGTCAGGAGAGGTATATCTAGCAAAAGCAATTTTTATGATTATGAGCACTCATGACGATTATAAGATAGATAAACGCAGATTTATCATCTTATTTGCCTGCATATTAGATCATTTCTAGTGTTTAATATGACTAAAAAGATAGTTTCTTACGGTTTCGAGTGTCTGAATTTTCATGTATCCCGTATAGAGGACTTCTACTCATCAATAATTTCTTTTTACTTTTTATCGTAGGAACTATATAAAGTGCTAAACTTCTTAAGTAGCAGTATTTCGTAGGTTAATATCTTTACGACTATGTCACTCGCCACAGGGCTCTTGCCGAATAAAAGAGCAAAGACTAAAGAGGAGAAAGAGGAAAGAAGGGTGCAAAAAATAATGAGAAACAGACGAGCTGCACGTCAGTCCAGGGAGAGGAAACGTAAGTACCTTGAATATCTCCAAACTTATAATGAGAAGTTGATTATAAACTTGGACAATTACAAGCAAAATCAGGAGTTTTTGCTATCACAAATTGAAGAGAGTCAACTTCAAAATATAATGGGCCATTTGATATCTATTGAAGATCTTTCAAATTACCCTGAATTCCAATTTGGAAACCAGGAATGCCAAACAGCGGAAAAGATCGTGTCAGAAGTTATTTCTTCTCCAAGATTTGATATGCCCTTAACACCTTCTGAAACTTTGGCTAAAAAGGACTATTGTGACGTTTTTCAAGGGGAGTTTTTTGAATTACAGGACAGTTACCCTCCACCAGCTTTCAACTTCTTTTCACCTGATCTTCTCCTCAAAAGCTCAGATCTGACAGTCTCAAGCTTCCTCCTGTGGGATTTCGAAGCTGACCCGTTCCTTTGAACGTGGAATTGAGGAGTTCTGTGATCAATACTCGTTATTTGTAAATAGTTTGTTTAGGACTGCTCTTTGATCATTCACTAGAATAAATAACCTTAATAATTTTTATTGCTGTAACATATATGCGAAGCAATGTGTTTTTTGTTGTTTCTGAAAACCTGGAAGAATTAAGGAAGACATATGTTAATATCAATTAGTCTCGCGGTGTCGGAAGTGTAGTAAACAATGTAGGATCTTTTAACAAGGAAGATAGAGACGATAACTAGAAGTGAATTATGTGAAAGCATTGACGAGGGCACCAATGATATATTCAGTTCATAATCAGAATTCAATGTAAAGAAACTATACTCTAATCTTTTGAAGATTTTACGGTACGGGTGTTGTTCAGATGTTGCTATAGGTACTTCTTCTTCCGATATTACTGAGGGTCTAGCACTTCAAGCACCACCACGACAGGTATTAATACGAACACTACAGGTGCCATCAAATTCTACCACATTGATTTCTACCACATCAGACTCTACCACTTCAGATGTTATTTGAACAACTTCTATCACTTCAACAGCTGCAGGCACTTTAACAAGTTCATCCGTTTCAGCTACTTAAACTACTCTAGATTTAACTGCCACATTCATCACATCAAATTTATTGACTTAAAATGCAGCTGTAGCTTCATCTTCGCAAACTGAATCAATTATCACCAGTATCTCCAAAGATAGTTGAGTCCACTGTCTACATCTTTTTCACCTATCTCAGAATCCGTCGAATGTAATGTAACCTCACCAATCAGTGTCGCAAATGCCGTAGCTCAATCAGGGGCTACTGGCCGAGTGAAAGTGACCTACTGAAACTAACCCTTCTGAAGCTAACAATATGTAACCTCAGGTAAGTACTTTAACAACAGCCCCAATTCATCTATCAGTATCTCCAGTTGCAGTTGATTCAAGTGCTAGCGCAGAATTTAGAAGATATTTCTTCAACTTCTAGACCTTGGTTAATGACTGCACTTGTTATTTTCGGATTATTATCCTTATACCTTTGGGACATTGTACCATAAATCATGTATATTAGATGTTTTTCGTAGCCTTTGGGTTTATTATACCATTATAGACTTTATAGACAATGCCGTATATTATTCATTATACATGATATGAATTTCTTTTGCTTTTCTTTTTTCTCTCATTTCTATTTTTGATTTTTAATAAAGAGGAAGATAACCTCACAAAGCGTACTATGAGCACCGGGATAGGTCCAAGACAAACATATTATTTTTTAATTTTATTCTTTTTCTGTGAATCTTTAGTAATTCAACATTCTTTCCACTAACTTTGTTTTAAACTTGAGATGCGAATTTCAAATCTATGCTAATGTTTTGATGGAATATTATTATTATACATTTGTAAGTTATAGCAATTTCATTTATAGTTGATGTTTGGTATTAGAGTCACACGACTATATAAAATTTTTTCGCGATATGCGTTTTATTAACGAAAGATGCGTCATCTTTAATGCGTGAAACGATAAATACTGTGTGTTGCATATTTTTTTAGTGATAATCTGGCTGCAATGAGCTAGTATTCTACCAATGTAGGTTAAGGGGTGACGTGGTATAATTTTTGGGACAATCCTGAATAATCATACTATTAATGAGGTTAGATGCTTTTACTGGGGCTAGGTTAATTCATAAGGTTAAAGTTTTATTTCGATCTCAACGGAATATTGAATCTTCAAGCTTAAACTAAAATTAGTTTAATTTTCTCTATTCTCACGTAGATCTCTTTCGCTTAAAATCGCATTCCGTATAAACCCTGATATAACGAGATATACAAACTATAGGACAATGCAGTGATCAGAAGATTAATTGTCTGAGCTCTCTATAAGTTGCGCGGGCTTCTCAATCACGGATGCTCCTATGATCTGATTATCTTTTAAGCTTTTTTTTTACCATGGTTGGGTATCCCGTAAACTTAAAAAAGAAATATCTCTTGATGGTTAAAAATTTCAGCCTACATGCGGCTACGAAGATGTTATAAGGGAGTGATATCGCTTGTAAATGAATTATTCAATCGTTCATCATGAAAATTACTTCAGGGTTGTCATCATTGTTGTGGATAACAACAACTTTAGCAGCAACTCACATAACTGAAAATACAATCACTCCCGATGATAGTATTACTGCATGGGGAGAAACCTTAGTAGACGCTGGGGTATGGTGGTATATCGAGGACAACAATAATGTGAACTTTGGATCTCTTACAATCAATGGGGAGGTCTATATTTTAGCAGATCTAGCTTCTATTAATGGAATGGTTATCAGTGCCGGTACTGGGATATCTACCACTACAATTACCGGAACCTGGGCCATAGATGGAGGTGGAACTGTCGCCTCAGTTTATCCCCAGTACAGAGTTACGAGTCCTACATTTATCAACCAGGGAAAGGTAATTTGGACTGGTAATGTGTTTTACGGTAAGGCAGTGATGGAAATCACGTCTGACTCCTTCACTAACGAGGGAACCTTGGTTTTCATCGATGAAGAGTATACTGGAAGCTATATCAATTTAGGGAATTGGATTCCGAATGCTCGGATCACCAATGATGGGGTTGTTTGCTTAACTATGATGACATATACAGCAAAGAGTAGTGTTGAGGGGACTGGGTGTATTGACATAGGTGAACGATCCACTGTTTTCATTGGTGAAGCCACGACATCCTTTTCAAGCGGCCAAACCATTATTTTTAGTGCCAATAATGGGGCTTTAGTATTAAATAATGCTGATACCCAGCGTGACTTTACAGTGGTTGGTTTTGGTGATAATAATATCATTGGTACTAAGGGAACAATTGATACCTTTGAATATAATGATCCTATATTACTGTTCACTTCGGGTGCTGATACTTACAATATTCATATTGGTTCTGGATATGATGTGAGTTTGATTCAAATTACAAACGGAGTGTATGATCCTGCGACGACTCCTGAGACTTATACCAATGGTGCAATCATCTATAAAGATGCGGCTGTAAATACTGAACGACCAAGCATGTGTTTAACTTGTGAAGGGCTTCCTCCCAACCCTATCCTTAGTTCAAGCTCAGAAACTTCTTCTAGTACCCAAGCTCCTTCTTCCTCTAAAAGATCATCGTCCAGTGAACATGTATCCTCCATTGAATATCCATCAACTTCATCCCGTGTATCTTCAAGTTCAATAGAATATTCTTCTAACCATGCATCGACCAGTAAATACACATCGTCCAGTGAATATGCATCATCATCCTGGCAACAAAGGTCATCTAGCCAATACGCGTCATCAAGCGAATATCCTTCATGGAGTGAATATCCTTCATCGAGTGAATACCCTTCATCTACCGGCGATAACATTGTCACTACTACATCCACCTGGACTGGTTCGTACACAACCACTACCTTTGTTCCTCCAGCTACTTCTGGTGATCCAACAACTGAAATTATTATCGTCCCTACTGAATATCCTTCATCTACCGGCGATAACATTGTCACTACTACATCCACCTGGACTGGTTCGTACACAACCACTACCTTTGTTCCTCCAGCTACTTCTGGTGATCCAACAACTGAAATTATTATCGTCCCTACTGAATATCCTTCATCTACCGGCGATAACATTGTCACTACTACATCCACCTGGACTGGTTCGTACACAACCACTACCTTTGTTCCTCCAGCTACTTCTGGTGATCCAACAACTGAAATTATTATCGTCCCTACTGAATATCCTTCATCTACCGGCGATAACATTGTCACTACTACATCCACCTGGACTGGTTCGTACACAACCACTACCTTTGTTCCTCCAGCTACTTCTGGTGATCCAACAACTGAAATTATTATCGTCCCTACTGAATATCCTTCATGGAGTGAATATCCTTCATCGAGTGAATACCCTTCATCTACCGGCGATAACATTGTCACTACTACATCCACCTGGACTGGTTCGTACACAACCACTACCTTTGTTCCTCCAGCTACTTCTGGTGATCCAACAACTGAAATTATTATCGTCCCTACTGAATATCCTTCATGGAGTGAATATCCTTCATCGAGTGAATACCCTTCATCTACCGGCGATAACATTGTCACTACTACATCCACCTGGACTGGTTCGTACACAACCACTACCTTTGTTCCTCCAGCTACTTCTGGTGATCCAACAACTGAAATTATTATCGTCCCTACTGAATATCCTTCATCTACCGGCGATAACATTGTCACTACTACATCCACCTGGACTGGTTCGTACACAACCACTACCTTTGTTCCTCCAGCTACTTCTGGTGATCCAACAACTGAAATTATTATCGTCCCTACTGAATATCCTTCATCTACCGGCGATAACATTGTCACTACTACATCCACCTGGACTGGTTCGTACACAACCACTACCTTTGTTCCTCCAGCTACTTCTGGTGATCCAACAACTGAAATTATTATCGTCCCTACTGAATATCCTTCATCTACCGGCGATAACATTGTCACTACTACATCCACCTGGACTGGTTCGTACACAACCACTACCTTTGTTCCTCCAGCTACTTCTGGTGATCCAACAACTGAAATTATTATCGTCCCTACTGAATATCCTTCATGGAGTGAATATCCTTCATCGAGTGAATACCCTTCATCTACCGGCGATAACATTGTCACTACTACATCCACCTGGACTGGTTCGTACACAACCACTACCTTTGTTCCTCCAGCTACTTCTGGTGATCCAACAACTGAAATTATTATCGTCCCTACTGAATATCCTTCATGGAGTGAATATCCTTCATCGAGTGAATACCCTTCATCTACCGGCGATAACATTGTCACTAGTAGTGTTGAGCCAATCACGGATACAAATAGCGGTGTTCCTACAACTACTGATACTGACAACCACGTCTCCACTGGCATCACCAGCTTCCTGGGTACGTCCTCCGAAACTGAGGTTTCCACAACTATCATCACCATCACTTCCTGTTCATCTGATAGTTGTACAGAATTTCCTATCACCACCGGTGTTACCACTGTAACTAATGATAAGACAAGCTACACTACTTATTGTCCATTACCAACAGCAACCGAGACTGAGGTTTCCACTACTGTCATAACCATTACTTCATGTTCATCTGATATCTGTACAGAATTTCCTATCACCACCGGTGTTACCACTGTAACTAATGATAAGACAAGCTACACTACTTATTGTCCATTGCCAACGACAACCGAGACTGAAATCTCCACAACAACCATCACCATCACTTCATGTTCGTCTGATAGTTGTACAGAAGTTCCTATCGTCACTGGAGTTACCACCGTAACTGATGATAATACTATCTACACCACCTATTGCCCATTAACTTCTAGCAATACGGCTAGTGGTGATGAGTCGAATAATTCAAATGATGCAAAATCAATGGGATCTGGTAGCCAAGCACCAGTTACTACGATGAATATTATCCCTTCATCAGACGTTCCACAGCTAGAAACTGCTGCTCCTTCACTGATATCTGTGTTACAAGGTAATACGTCAATGACCAAACCTTGGTCACTTCTTCTCAAGCTTTGCTTGTTATTATCATTTTTCTAATCCTGGATAGCTGCTTTAGTTATCTTTTCATAATTGAGATTTTTTTGTACATTCTACAGCCTGTTGGTTCGAAATATTTCTTGCTTTCCTTTAATTAATGTTTGATGTTTATAGAAATTGCATATAAGTTTTAATATATACTTGATTAATTTGCCGCCCTCTATTTTGAATATTTCTCATTGGTGTCCTTGTTTAGTGTTGGATACGCGCCAGAATGAGTTTAGGTATTGCTCGATTCGCTAGCACCTCTTGATGACCCCAACTCTATAGAAGCGGAATTATCATGACCTAGTCGTCTTTTGGATCTTTTGTTGGCTTTGTAATACAACAAATATAAAAAGTAAGGTGACTATAAAATCAAAATTGTGGGATTTTCATTGTTTGGCTCTTATATATCTGGTGGGTACGTAAAATGTTCGATGCAACAAAACAATGCTATATGCAAACACACACAGTGCACATACAGTAGCAAGAAGATAATAGAGTAATACAGAAAAGTCAATGCTTTAGTATTCTATAATTTGGCTAGCTATAATCGCCTGACGTTTTACGAGTAAGCTCGATAAGGAAGTAATGTTTGTCTGGAAATATCCTTAGACTTTCTCCTATAATTTGCTTCGGATACCCCCATTAGTGTATTTTAAATAGTAATAATGAACTTCATTGATTTAATTGATTTAAAAAAATTTCAATTGTTACAATCATATTTTTTTTATTTCTCCAGTTTTTATTTATTGTTGCAATTTTCTGATATCTACAAGAAAATCAATTATTAAAAAAAATGAAAAATGAAAAAAAAACAAAAAGTGATTAATTTCATTTAACAAAGATAGAGTGTTTTAACGACGGAACTGAAACCAGCGTAGAGTATTATGGCTTTACATTGCAAGGGAAAAAATTTATAGAACCAATCATAATGGCAGTTCATAGAATATTTTCACCGTACCTGGAAAGAATTAGATTCCCCTAGTTCATCAAATCAAAAGACGCATTGAAATAACAAGAAGAGACGTTTAAGATGTGTCTAGACCATCATATAGAGCAGTTTAGAGGAACATTGACCGGAAAAACACTGGCTCGTTCAATAGTATTTTCTGTTGGAAAGCCGTTCCATCTTAGGTACGATCTTCAGTTAGTGGAGGTTTATTTTTTGTCCTGAAAATAGCCTTTAGAGTATCTGCCAAACATATGACCTCTTCATTTTTTAAAAACAATAAAAATTCTCATAACGAAACATACATCCTTCTACTAATTCGAATTACTAAGCTTGCAGAACCAGTCATCAGCTTTATTAATTCAGTATTCCAAGAACAAGTCATCATTTATTTTACAATGTCCTCGGTAAAAATTTTTTCCGCGTCAGCAAAAATTTTACAAGTTATGTTTCGGTTAGAAACACGGCATTGCCCCATCTCAAACAAATGTGGGGTCATTCCACAAGTCGATCTTTGGACAACTGGCATGACATTGGTTAGAAGTTTAACCGTTAGAGAGGGTTATTGGCCTTGGTAGATTGAACCATTGATATATTTTTCTTCTCTCACTTCTAGGAGTTAATTTCGAAATGTTCCTAAAAAGTCTCAAATGTATAACATCGTCTGAACTCGTAGAATAAACACGAATATCCAAACAATGAAAAGACTTTTCGGCATGTCATTCTGTTACATTTCAAAGTTTAATGTTTTGTGCCACGAACGACTTTTCTCCTCGCCTTTCTAAGGCTAGCCAAACTTGGAGTAATATTTTTACAGGTTAACAAATTTGGGCACAGGATCATGCAGGGCGGAATAACTTTTCTCCAGAAACTCAAAGTCTGGGCTACCAAAAATGGATGAAAAGTGGGAAAAATGTGGGACAAGAACTGGAAGCAAACCAAAACAAAAAACTATAAATAAGAGCCTGATTTCCTCAAGTTTTGTTCTTTGTTACTTATAAGTTTATCAATATATATAAGAAAGTTAAAATGGGTTTAGCTGACAGTGGTTTTATCCGTAAATACATAAATGTTGACCAAAAAGGGTCAGGCTCAGCCAAAATGGGAATCATTGTTGGTTTATTTGCAGCTTTTGCTGGTATCTTATTTGGATATGATACTGGTACTATCTCAGGTATTTTAGGAATGGAGTATGTTACTGGCTCCTTCCCAAAAGATAATAAAGCATTCACATCAGGGGAAAAGTCATTAATTGTATCAATTTTGTCAGTTGGTACTTTCTTTGGTTCCCTCATTGCTCCTTTATTTTCAGAAAGATTTGGTAGAAAATGGACTATTATTTTTGCATCATTGATCATTTTCAATCTTGGTATTGCCTTACAAACTGCTTCAACTGGAATTCCTTTATTATGTGCTGGTAGAGCTATTGCTGGTTTCGGAGTTGGTTTTGTTTCCTCATGTGTTCCATTATATCAATCTGAAACTGTTCCAAAGTATATTAGAGGTGCTGTTGTTTCTTGTTATCAATGGGCCATCACTATTGGTTTATTCCTTGCTGCTTGTGTTAATCAAGGTACTAGATACAGAAAAGATTCCGGTTCTTACAGAATTCCAATTGCCTTACAATTCTTATGGGCTTTAATTTTAGGTATTGGTTTATTATTTTTACCAGAATCACCAAGATTTTACGTTTCTAAAGGTAAACACGAAGAAGCTAAAAAATCATTATCTATCTTGAGAAAATTAGATGTTGATCACCCAGAATTGATTGAAGAATTTGAAGAAATTAGAGCTAACTTTGAATATGAATCAGCAAACACCGCTTCAGGTTGGTCTGCTGTTTTCTCTACCAAACACAAACAATTAAAGAGATTAATAACCGGGGTTTGCATCCAAGGATTCCAACAATTAACTGGTGTTAATTTCATCTTCTATTTCGGTACCACCTTTTTTACTGATGCTGGTGTTCAAGGTTTCACAATTTCCTTAGCTACTAACATTGTTAATGTCGGTATGACTATTCCAGGTATTTTCTTGATTGAAGCTATTGGTAGAAGAAAATTATTATTAGGAGGTGCTGCTATTATGGCCCTTTCTCAATTCATCATTGCCATTGTCGGAGTTGCAGCAGATTCAGATTCTGCCAACAAAGTTTTGGTTGCTTTTGTCTGTATTTTCATTGGTACCTTTGCTGCTTCTTGGGGTCCAACCTGTTGGGCAGTAATTGGTGAAATTTTCCCATTAACTACTAGAGCTAAATCCGTTGCTCTTTCCACTGCTTCTAATTGGTTATGGAACTGGGGTATTGCCTATGCTACTCCATACATGGTCGATAGTGGTCCAGGAAATGCCAATTTGGGTTCAAAAGTTTTCTTCATCTGGGGAGGTTGTAACTTCTTATGTTTCTTGTTCACTTACGCTTTTATCTACGAAACTAAAGGCTTAACTTTAGAACAAGTTGATGAAATGTATGAAAATGTTGGTCATGCCTGGCAATCGTCTTCATTCGTCCCATCTGAACTCAGTTACAAAGATACTATGAATGACATTGAATCAAAGACCCAAGTTGCTAATTTAGAAAACACCTCATCTGGTGCTGATGCTGAAAAAGTTTCTGTTTAGTTTAATTCTTAATTATTATGATTCACGATTAATATATGATAATTTAATTAAAACCACAGCGAAGAGTTGAACTCTAAAAGATAACCTCTAAAGTTAATACACTATAATTATGTCCGGAATCCCCTTAATATATAAATACTATTTATTCTACAAATTCAATTACCAGTTGAAAGATTCAGTATGTAAGAAAATTTCCTCGACTAAACTGCCACGAATATCGTTATTGAAAATTTGTGGTTGGAATGTTGAGATGGTATTACTTACAGCCAGTTTCATGGAATTACTTCCAGATGAAACAAACATGTTTCTCCTCTTGAGGTTATATCTGAAAGGTATTAAAAGATCTTCTATTATTGGTTTGAAGTAATGAACATTAATGCCATCAGTATTCTTTTCTAAGGTTTCAATAGCTGATTCAGATTCAGAAGGTTTTTCAGATTTCTCTGAAACCACTGGTGAATCTCCAGCCACGTAAACATTAATGTTCACTAAGGCTAAAGTTGAACATTGTTTTAATTCAGTCTTGACCCATTCAATGTCTTCAACATGTCTGACAACCCATAAAAAGTCAATTTCCTTAGTGACAGTATTAGCTCCACTGTTGATTTTTTCAACTAGATCAACCATGAATGATAAAGTGGCAGTTATTCCACTTCCTGTTGCAATAAGAACA
The DNA here is from genome assembly GCA_030563265.1 of Yamadazyma khao-thaluensis. Lineage (NCBI taxonomy): Eukaryota > Fungi > Ascomycota > Pichiomycetes > Serinales > Debaryomycetaceae > Yamadazyma > Yamadazyma khao-thaluensis. The sequence goes on along the minus strand of JAKUBQ010000006.1, from coordinate 394,278 downwards.
ACTTTATCAAAACTATGATGATCTCTTGAGCTTCCTCCGTAAGGACCATCGAGGAAGACATTTTTCTGAGTAACATTGCTGGTATTGTTTTCAACCTCTTGATATAACTTACGAGTCAAACCACCTTTTGGTATGACAATAAATTTCAACTCATCTTCTTCGGAATTCGGCAAGTTAACAACAGAGAATGGATGATTATCTAAGATTCTACTGGTGAATCTAAGATATACATGTTGACCAGGTTTCCATTTAATCTTATTATTTGGGACATTGATTTGGAAAGCATTAGATCCTGGTAACTTAAAGATTTGGGCTTTTCTTGGTCTTAAGAATAATGCATTTGGCCTAAAGCTTGTTTTGACGAAAATCCTATAAAGGACTTGGAATCCCCAAAATGCTAATGCTGCCCACATATAATTAGTAGTACCTAATTGGCCAAAACAATGCCACATTAAAGTAGCAAAATAACCAGCCCCGAGGATCCAATGACTATGCCAAAATGTTTCATAACATTTATTACGGATCCATGACTTTGATAACGTACATAATAGAACCAAAATCACCAATGGGGGGATACCACTCCAATAGTAAAAGTTGGTATGGTAAGAATTATTCAAATTCAGTTGACCACCTTCAACCAAATCTTGGTAGAAGAATGGGATGGTATGAATTAATGATAAAATCAAAGCCATTACCCCAACAAATTGATGTATATAGTTCAATTTCTCATAACTTATACCAGTAACAAAAGAAATGAGGTTAGCTTTACCAGCCAATAAATAAATAAATGGGGTTAATGCTGTAGCCATTATCCCAGCTCTGACGGCTAAGGGAGGCGAACCAAACCCAGCACACCCTCTATACCAAAAATGAGGTAAAAATACATATAAGCTTAAATATAATGTTGATGCGAAAATAAATATTATAGACCCTGCTGATGATGGTAATGATGTAATTGTACATAAAGCAACTGATAATCTTTTATAACCAAAGAATCTCATATAACTAGTAATGACATCTATGAACCCAGTAACATAATTGGAGGTTTGATGTTTTCTATAGGAATGATCTCTATAAGAATAATACACATGCTTTAACAATGCAACACCTATAAAGGCACACCCAAAATATACCGTGTAAAAACCGTAAACAGTTTGAGATGCCCATGGCACTTGTGTTTGCAGCTTCGTATATGCATCCATAAAAGCATGGGATTCCAGGTCTTTGAGACAATCCATCCCTTCGTAAATGACAGTCATGGTGTAAGGGTGTAGATATGATCAAACTGAAAAAGAGCCAAAGAGATTAGTTGGATTATTTATACATTTGTTATTTTGTCGTGCTTCCATTGTTGTAATCGCCCGTTTAAGAAATTCGAAAATGCTCATCCCCGACTTTTCTGTTTTGATCGATTTAATTTACTCACCTACGAAGAAATCTGAAACTGACAAGTGGCTCAATCTCGATCTGGTACTAATTGAGATCTGAAGATCATATGGTCTAGTGACTGTTATTAATTACTAAACTATTACTAATTACTAAAGAAACACCGTGTCCATTACTAGGAAAAAAAACCTATTATTTATATTATGCTAATTATGCTGCTATTTACATTATGTGCTCATACACTTAAATTACAAACTAACGACTTTGGTCAATTTACCTCCTTCCTGTTCTTCCTTTTGACCATTTTCACTTTCTCTAAGCTCCTTCAACATGTTTTGTGTCCTAAGCATAGTACTATCAACCAACGAAACCGAGCTATGATTATTTCCATCTCGTTTCCTTGAAGTCAATCTCCTCTTTAAATTATTTACACTGGAGTATTCAGCATCACCCGTCCCACTAGATGCTATTGATTCATCATCTTTCATTAAACTTTGTAAAGGTTTATCTAACGTGGCTGAGGAGTAGAATGATAATGCTTTTTGTCTCCTTTCTTCACTTTTACGTGAACTTAATGAACTATAAGAAGGTACTGTGGATCTTAATCTTTCTAATAAAGTATCCATATTATTTTCAGGTTCGTCTTCTTCATCTTCTTCATCATCTTCTCCTCCACTATCTTCTATACTGTCATCGCCGCTTGTCCCTTCAACGGCACTTTCATACTTGGTGTTATCCAAAGAATCATCAACTTCATCTCTCTTTTTATCGATCTTAAGTTTTCTGGATTCTAATATCGCTTGTTCTTCTTCCTTTTGAATGTTCTCTATATGGGCCTTTTTAAATTCAGCAACAAATGTCAGAAACTTTTCAAAAAACGAATTCCTACTCATTGAATCCTTGTAATTTTCTCCAAAATAAGTCATTAGCTCATTATTCTCTTGAACGGTTTTCTTCAAATGAGATTGCAATAAAGTATTCTTGATTTTGGCACTTTCTAAAGGTGATTCAACAACAGTTAACACCTTATCCTTAGGATGGAAAGTGCTGGGCTCACTTAAATTTCCTCTCAATACTGAACTTTGTATTGCTGTGATTTGTCGATCAAATTCGCTACATTCGGTTTCAATCTGTTCAATTGAAACATTTTGCATATGTAACAATACATTCAACTCATCAACAAATGATCCATATTCAGGAAATGTATTTCTTATAATTTTTTCAATATAGTGTAAAAATGTCATTGAATTCAAGTCGTCTTTCATAAACTTTAAACGTTGCAAAGTTCCTAATTTGAACCCTAATGCTCTTTTAGAGTCTTCATTCATAAAGTTCCCAACAGATCTAATAAGTCCTAAAACATATTGCAAGCTCTGTGATTGTTTTATACACTTATTGGCTTCATCTACAACCCTCAACTTTCTCATCAAGTCTAAATAGTCTTTGCTATAGGTGTGAACCATTAATAATGCTCTTGATCTCAGTTTCCAGTAATGTCTAAGATTAAAGCAAAGTTCTAAATATATGTGATCTGGTCTTTCTAACTCATTAGGATCAAGTTTAGGCACCGACTTCTCGTCAGAAACATCCCGGGAATACGGCTTAAAATTCCTAATAGTGGTTTCAGTAATCTCTGACAACAAATCAGTAGTGAAAAACTCTAACACGGTGACATTTTCTAAAATCTCCTTGTCACATGTTAAAACTTTATCTATGAACTCTTCGGGCTCTAAACTTGCAAACATATGGAGATTTATACCAAACTGTTGTGCCAAATCTCTTGGTAACAATGAAAGTTTCTTCGATTGATTTGAATTTCCCGTGGAGGTAAAGTCCTTTTTAAGTTTCATGGCCGATGTCTTGGCCACAAAATGTTTTTCTACTTGGTCTAAGATCCCCTTTTCTTGTAATTGTTGAGACATCTTATCATGTTCAATATCATACCAAAAAGTCTTGTCAATATCATCAATTTTATCCCAATGCATTTGTTTAAGTTTATTTTTGGGTTTAATTGCTGGAATTTGGGTCCTAGGATCAGGAATTTCCATACTAAGATCCTGAGGAGTACTGATGCCCAGTTGAGTAATTAAAGAAGATGATTGTGGAGCTGGTGGTGCTGGACTTGGCGAGTTTGGTTCTGTCTTTATAAAATCAGGAACTGGAGGTGGAGGAGGTGGTGTACTTGTTCCAGAATTGAGGAAGTTTGGTACTGGAGGTGGAGGTGGAGGTGTACTTGGAGTACTTGAGGTAGTATTAAGGAAATTTGGTATTGGGGGTGGAGGAGGTGGAGCACTAGGAGTACTTGGAGTAGAATTAAGGAAATTCGGTATTGGTGGAGGTGGAGGTGGTACAGAACCAGTTGTACTATTCAGTTTCATGAAATTAGGCAATGGGGGCGGTGGAGGAGGTGGCGGAGGTGGTGGCACCATAGAAGAAACATTTACCCCAGATCCAGTTGAAGGTTGAACAATTGTAGAAGAATTATTCAAGAACGAAGGAAGTGGTGGTGGGGATGGCACCGCTGATGGTGGTTCTGGTATTTTTGAGACGGGGAGCATACCCTTATCCTTTCCATTAGCAGAAATCGAAGATTTCGAATTTTCATTGTTCTTCTTGACAACGTCCTTCGAAAAATCAGGTAAAGGAGGTGCTGAGCCTGAATCAACTGGGCCAAAATTCCTGTGACTCTTAGACATTTTGGGTGGGGTAGGAGGTCTTGGAGTAAGAAAAGAATCCGGTTTATCTTTCGAGTTAGCTGAGGTTATAACAGGTCCATAATTCTTTTTTGAAGAAAAGTTTGATTGTTTGACAACATTTTGGTTAGTTTCAGAAGTACTATGAGAAGTACCATGAGAAGTACCATGAGAAGATCCAGTTAATTTCAAATTTAACTCGTCAATCATTACATTCTTCCCATTTTGAGCAATAAATGAGGATTTGATAGGTGATAAACTCAGATCAGATTTAATTGATCCGCTTAAAGAATCTTTCAACAGACTTAATTCCAATTTTAAAGTCTTTATCTCTTTCTCTTGTTTAACAATTCTATCGGCACTTAAAGCGTTTTCAATCTTCAATGAGTCTAGGTTTTCATTATATGAATTGAATGAATTTTCATTCTTCAATTGTTCAATTTGTTTCCTTAAAGAAGTCACCTGGTTACTTAATTCATCATTTCTCAATTGCAACAGTTTAGAAAAGGTATCATGATCTTCAGGACTTCCTAAAAGGTGTTGAACAACTGTGGAAATATTTTTCAAAAGCTTACGAGTATCATCAGATGATTTATCTGTTCTTGATTCTTTGAGTACCAATAATTTACTTAACAAAACCCTTAATTCTGACTCAGATGGATCATAAATTTGTGGTTCTTCTTCGTGATCTTCAGGTGGAATTTCGAAATATTCATTATAATCATCTTCTCCATGACTTTCATATAACTCTATTTCTTCATTGATTCTTTGATCTTCTATGCTTCTTAACTTATCGAAAATACTGCCCAATCCACAATCACTTAATTCCCTTCTTATATTCATTCTCAACTTAAGCTCAGCTTTGTCAACTATAGCATTGACCAATAATAACGTAGTCAAGCAATAATTCTTTAAACCAGCATACAGCAATTTAGAACCAATGTACTTATCAAGAAAAGCCTCAAATGAATTTAACCACGGTTGGAATCGAATGTAGTCACCCATCGTATCTTGTAAACAAGTCATACTTTCTAATATGAGCGATAAAGATTCGGGATCTTTATTATATGACAAGTATATCAATACTTCAGTTACTAGGACTCTTGTGGCTAACCTTGGGGAAATCAACGAGAAAGTAATGGACTTTATTATATGTAATTTATTGGAATATCCACTATCAATGAAGGGTGACTTTGACATTTCCCCTTCATAGTGTTGACTAACGATATTCCCAAGACATTTTATTATTAAATACTCTTTATCAAATTCATCATTGGATTTTATACTTTTCTTATTAACTCTGGAAAGAATAACTGATAATGCTGCTTCTCCTTGTTCATTTATAAAGTCGCTGGTCCATTGCCTTATATCACTATTTTTGTCAGACAATTTCTTTTCTAATTTGTGGTAGTCTTTGATGGTTAATATATCAGCAAAGATTTTATATACGAAATATTCTGGAGTACCATCTTTTGGTTTTCTTTTTGTCTTGGTCACGGTTACGTTATTAGAAGTAGGAGAAACACCAACTTCAACTTCAGTCTTTTTCAATAAGCTTTTTAAATCAAATTTATTGTTGGTTTCATTTTCTCTTAACAAGAGTTCCCATTTTCTTTTTAAGGAAGAATTTCTTAATTGGGAAACTGCTTCTTCGGGAAACGATCGTATACTTAATAATCTTTCAAATAACAGATTCACAATTGAAGCTTCAGGTACTTGATTTATATTAGAAGCAACAGAATTAAATGACAGTAATAAAGGACTTGAGAACTTGTTTACTTTTGGCGAACCTTTTGAAGATTTTGAAGGGATATTGGTATCAACTGGTGGTACAGACTGTGGAATTGAATGAACCGTTTGTGCTGCCGAATATATTGAAGGAGGAACCGAATAAATTGAAGGAGCAGGTGCCTCATCTAATGAGCTCCTCGAATCATTAGAGAACATTCGGGAATTCCTCCTGGAAGACCTCATCCTAGGAGGTTGCTGAGGTAACATATTCAAATCATCAGTTGATAAACCATAGCCTGCTAAGTTCAAACCAATTGCTGATAATCCATTCATAGGTTCTTCTGGTCCTTTGACATATCTCTTAGGGTCCAATGACGACAGTAAACTCACCAATGAATCACTGGTCATACTGTTATTTCTGTCACTGATAAAATGCCTGTCATTAGAGGATTGGGAACCATTTGAAGTCTTTCTCGTTTCCGTAGGAAGGTGCATCACATGTATAGGTTGTCTATTATCCTGGGGGATCTTGTCATACTTTAAGGACTGGAAATCCTCTACGGTGCTACCCACATCGGTACTACTTCCTGATTGACTGGAATTGGAGCCTAGCACTGAATTGAAATTCAATATGGAAGTAGACTTTGAAAGTTTCTTGATGCTTTTGGTAAATACACTAGGTCGTTTCGGAATTTTGAAAATTGGATCATTTGTATCGAAATCTTTAGATCCCTCTAGACTTTGGCCGGGTATCATTCTTGTATCCTATTATATGGGAGACGAGATAATGGTTGGTCACAAGGTCTATTTCTGTGTCATACAATTTCGCGTTTAGAGATGCCACTGACAACCACTATTACCAGAGACATTTGATTAGATGTTTGGGTTTGTGTAATGTAACTAGAGATCATATGGTTTTGTGGATAGTGAATAAGTTACAAATGACTTGCAAGCACTTCCAAAATTAAAAAGATAACTCTGTGTCTATGCTCCCTTAATTAAGAGAGTCAGCCACACGTAACAATTTGCAACCGCGATTTTTTGTTTACATTCTAACCAACTTCACTATGAAATCCCGTGATTCTAAAGGGAGACAGGCGTCTATTCATAGTTTCTTTGCTCCTAGGGCTCCCAAAACCACCAATCCAATAACCATATCAACCCCTGAAAAATTGACTGTAAAAAGATCAGATTCGGTGTTATCAAAGACTAATGCAAATGATGGGTTTGATGAATCGTTTGGCAGCTCAGATACTTCCTTTGGATCTCCAGAGTTGAATAACTTTAGAAATCCAATGTTGGAACGTACATTATCGCTTCAAAAGAGTCAAAACACGAAAAAAGTCATGGTAGACCTAACAAGAAGTTACAATAATATCGATAATGGAAGGAAACGTGATAATTCTGCCTTACTCGATACTCTTGATTCCATGGGTAAGAAGATCAAGCCTAGTTATACCCAGATCGTATCGAAGACACAAAAAACCCACCCAATGACTGGTGACGTTGAATTAAGTAAAGAACAATTGTCAGTAATCTCTCACGTAGATAACAGAAAGAATATCTTTTACACAGGTAGTGCAGGTACGGGTAAGTCTGTAGTATTGAGAGAGTTAGTTAGAAGATTACAGGCCAAATATGGTTATAATTTGGTTGGTGTTACTGCTTCAACAGGATTGGCTGCTTGTAATATTGGAGGACAAACTCTCCATAGATATCTAGGTATAGGGTTAGGGGCAGCTGAGGCTCATATATTGGCGAAGTCCATCAAGAGTAAAGCACCTTTATATAGGAAATGGAAGTTGATGAAAGTATTAATTATTGATGAAATTTCCATGATTGATGGGAGATTGTTTGCCAAGATTGAACACCTTGCTAGACTCTTGAGAGGAAATGATGCTCCATTTGGGGGGATTCAAGTTGTTTGTACTGGAGATTTCTTTCAATTACCACCGGTAAGTAAAGGAGGAGTAGCACAATATTGTTTCGAAACCAGCATTTGGAAAGTTGTCATTGACAAAACCATTTTACTCACACAAGTTTTTAGACAAAGTGGCGATACTGAATTGATCGATATGTTGAATGCCCTTAGATTTGGTAGGATGGAGAAAGAAATGATTGAAAAGTTTTTGAAATTACAAAAACCAAAAGTCTATGACGATGGAATTGAGCCTACCGAACTTTTCCCCACAAGAGAAGAGGTAAAACTGGCTAATAATAAAAGACTTAGTAGTATAGATGCCAGTGAGAGGATTTATGATGCAATTGACGGAACTGAATATGAAAGTGATGGGAAATTATTAGACAATTTGATGTGTGAAAAGAGATTGATCCTTAAACCCAATGCCCAAGTGATGTATTTGAAGAATAAAGATGATAACGTCGTTAATGGGTCAATTGGGAAGGTTCTCTTTTTTTGTAGTGAAGATTTATTTCCTCATATTCAAGAGATTTATGATGATGCTTATTTATTTGATGAGGCTATTTTGCAAGAGGTGATGTTATTGACTAATAAGATTGGGAAAACTGAGGAACTAAATGATGATGAAAATGTGGTGTATAACCAGATTCCACCAGAAAGGCAACCAAAATTTGATGCGTTACTCAAAGAAGCTTCAATGCTGTCAAGTGAGGTATACCCTGTAATTAACTTTAAAGATAAATACGGAGACCATGTGCTTTTGGTTATCCCTGAACCGTTTACTATTGATACCGGAAGTAATGGGAAGAAGAGGGAAATCACCCGTACACAATTACCTTTGTTATTATCATGGGCAATGTCCATTCATAAATCCCAAGGTCAAACCATTCAAAGATTGAAGGTTGATTTAAGAAGGATTTTTGAAGATGGTCAAGTTTATGTGGCACTTTCAAGAGCAGTCAATAAGGAGAACCTTGAGATTAAGAATTTTGATGCCAATAAAATCAGAGCAAGTGATAAAGTCAAACAATTTTATTCTAGTTTAGAAACCTTTGCTTAACTTTGCCTTTAGTATACCAAGAATGGGAAAAAATGGAAAGAAAAATCGGGACTTTATATGGTTCGTAGTAACTTATACTAATGTACAATACTACTATACTTGTAAACTGCTCTTTATTAAACCATATGTAAATTAGTCAGCAATGTATGGTGAATTCGCATCCAACTGCTTGGCTTTAGGTGATGATTCATCGCTCTCTTTCTCTTGTGCGACATGTTCAGTACTAGGCTGAAAGCAGACCTAGGCCATAATGGGTTTCCTATAACCCTCAGTTACTTCACAGGACTTCCAGACCCTACCCAAGTCCCTTCGCCACAGCTAACAATCATTTTCAAGTCCCTTATGAAAAAAGACTCAACCACAAAAGAGAAATCCCTCGCAGATTTGAATAGTCTATTTCCTAATGATGATTTAAAACAAGAGATAGTGATCCATTGTTGGCTTCAGATCTTCCCCAAACTAGCATTCGATAATTCAAGAACAGTCAGATTATTAAGTATAAAAGCCCAAGCAAATTTCCTCAATTTGGTAGGAGGTAAGGCTTTTGCTAAGTACCTCAAGAGCTCTTTGCCTATATGGTTGGCCTGTCTATATGATACTGATAAACAGGTATCTAAAGAGAGTTATAACCTGTTGGTAGAAAGTTTTCAAGATAAAGAAAGAGTCGAATCAAAGATATGGGAAATCTTTGCTAATGAAATCTTAAATTACGTCATAGTCAGTTTAACCTTAGAATCTAACAAATCTTTATCAGATGAGCGTAATACCACGGACTCGGATGCTTTGGCCAAACATGAGAGGGTTATTAACGGAAGTTTAAATTTATTGAATAAATTGATAAGTGTGATCAATCAATCGGAGATACAAGTTGAGCCGGAATTAGAGGAATTATTGGATAACGACTTGGTATGGGATAAACTTATTCCAAGTCTTACTCCTAAAACATTTAATTCTTCAATGACCAACACTTATTTGGTACTTTTAAAGAGTATATTTCAAGAGAATAAATTACAAAAAGGTCATCAGAATCGATTATGTATGGAGTTATCCAGTGCGAGAAGTTTATATAAGCATTTACTGAAAAGGTTGTTAAAGATAAAGATCAAAAGCTCATCCAGAAACATTGTTTATGGGTCAGTGATCCTTCAATTCTGGGGGACTTTGATCAACTTGACAAGATTCAGTTCTTTAGAAGGCAATAAAAAGCCAAAAGAAAATTTCTGGGATTATGGAAGTTCCAATAAGTTGTTGGACTTCATCAAGTTAGGAGATTGTAACCTGGATCCAATTTATTATATCTTATTAAAGAATTGTTTATCATTAGTTTTGAAAAACTCAAAACTCACTTTCGACGAAACTCTAGTTTCGGAAATTGTAGAAGTGATTACTTCAAGGTTATCAAAATTAAGAACAGCCCAAAAGGAAACAGCATTAGAATGTTTAGTAGAGTTTACAAATGAAGTAAACCCTCAGGTGTTGGTTGACATTTTACCCACCATTTTGAATGAGGAGTTGTCAGGTAATTGTATTGATATTCTTACTAGTTCTTTAAAGAGTGGTTCAAACACCGCCACACCCATAGATCTGAAAGTAAGTGAATTGATAGAGAATTCCATTCTCTCTTACATCAAGGATGGACGACCAGCCACCGACTCATATTTGAAAATTATGACAGTACTTAAAATCGATGCTTCTCACTTAGTAGATCAAATCATTGAAAACCTAGCAGAAATTGTCGACGACCAAATTGTAAATAGAAGTTTTGATGTATTGTCCAGTATCATCAAAAGTGACCTCACATACAACAAAGAAGAAATAGAAGAGTTTACCTCCTCGGCCGGTATGTACCTAGAAGAAAACTCCCTCACACCAGTAATCAACTATTTGTTCACGGTATGGGAGTCCGATAACATTGATGATAATATCGTTGAAGATCTCTTATTAAAGTTTGATATGTTAAAACTTGATGCCTCAGACTTCGTACTGAAGTTTGTCAGCAGATTCGGAATTAAATCCGAAGAAGTGAAGTCTTATATCGATAAAATTGTTGTCAAACCAGGTAAGTCAGTTCAAGAATGGGAATTGGTTTTACAGTTCATAGAAGATCCAGATATATTCCATAAATTACTTAATGCTAGTGAAATCCCGGAATTTGTTGCTCATTTTAGGTCACTGAAATCAACAACTTTATTACAGTCAGATGAAGAACTATTAATTAAATTTTTGACATCATCATGGAGTAAAAACAAAAACTTCATCGACTTCATCGATCGATCTAATGGGGAACGATTTATTGAAGATTCACTTTGGCAATATGTACAAACAGAGCAAGTTACTTGGGAAGATGTAAGCCAGGAAAGACAAGCCTTCTTATGGAATAAATTTGAAGAATCACTTTCAATGTTGCCTATCAATAAGGATATGTTGGCAGTATCGAATTCCCTAAAGGGTAATATTCATTTAATTGATGATGTTGATAAGGGTAAGTCATTGGCCGTTAATGTGGTAAAACAATTAAGTAAATTGGATGATAATGGTTATTTTGGGTTAATCTTGAACCAGTATATTGAAGATTTGATATTCTTATCCAATAGAGACTCAACTATTGATATTGTTCATAATAAAGTGAAAGTAGATGTCGATTTAGAAACGGCTCTTCGGGTTCTTATTTCAGATGATACCACTCCAGACCCTCACGATAGCCCCCATCTCAATGTTTTCAAGAAGTTAGTTCAACAGTTGAATTCCAAAGGAACTCTTCAATCATGTATCTCAAGAATTATAAGAGACATTCTAGAGGATGCCAGTGAATCCATCAATTCGAAAATTTTCGAAACTTACGATCTCGAATTCAATTCCTTACTCAAGAAACCTCTCAGACTAGGAATCGTTTTGTCAAGTTTGGAGCCATTCCTTGCAAGTACGAAATTTGATAGAATTAGGAATTACGTTGTATCTGAGATTCTAGGAGTTAAGGTCCCAACCTCCGCATTACACTGGTTGGTTCTTAGTCTTAATTTCTTTATTGACAAGCCTGATTTCGTACCAATTCCTCAACATAGATTGAATTTGATTATAGTGCAATTTGAAAAATGGTTGGATGGTGAATATGCTTACGAGCCCGAATTTCTTCCTGTTCGTACTCAAATCACAAAGTTACTCACTTGGTATAAGGATACGAATCCGGAGTTAATAGAAAGACTAGTTTCTGATAATTTAGACCTAGTAAGAGTGGATGGTGCTACGACTTATGAGTTGAGATATTTTACTCTTCGGTTACTTACCAAGCTTGATGCTAAGTTTGACGTTGTAGATTTTCTATTTGACGAGAAAATTAATGAAATTGACAATAACAGTAATAACCTGGTAGTCAATATGTGTCAAGATATGTTGGAAAGATGCTTATCTGGAGTCAGTATTAATGAACCGTTTGAGAAATTGTTAGGCTTATGTTTAAACACGCATTTCACTCAAATCAAATTGATTTGTTTAGAGCATATGACTAGTCATGTGCTTAAGACCCAACAAGAAATAGTATTAAAGTATCAATTCAAAGAGGAGGACGAAACCATTGAATTGCCCAAGTATCTTTTGGAACCCTTGAAAAATTATGATTATAATAAAGACAACGATAATTATTACATACTTTGGTACTTGCTTCTTCTTCATTTCAAGGATATCAATTATTCTTTAAGAAACCAATACTTGTCACAGATAAAGAACGATAACTTGTTGAACATTTTCTTGGATATTATTTTTGAGGTGGAACAGATCGATTATGAGAAGGTTGGAGAGTTCGATGGTGCGATTGAATTAGGACATCCTTTGATGATCAAACTTTACTATATGAGTAGTAAGTATCTTGGAAGTGAGGTACAGTCCTGGTATAATCACTTGAGAAACGTGCAAATGAAACAACACATAGAAACATTCACAAAATCTCATATATCCAGTGTTATAATCAAGCAATTATTAGACCAGGTTGAGGAATCGAAAGCCAAATTAGTGACTGATATAATGACAATTAAAGTCAATAGAGTTATCAATGAAATCAGATCTATCTTTGAAATTGATGATCAAACCATGGAAATGGTTATCAAGATTCCTGCCAACTTCCCATTGGAAAGTGTCACAGTAGAAGGTCCTAAACGTGTAGGATTAAAGGAGAATGAATGGAAAGCCTGGTTATTAGCTTCCCAAAGAGTTATTTCTTTGACCAATGGTTCAATATTGGAATCTATTGAAGTATTTAAGAAAAATGTCGATTTACATTTTTCAGGTTTCGAAGATTGTGCTATTTGTTATTCTATCTTACACCAAGATCATTCATTACCTTCAAAAAATTGTACTACATGTAGTAATAAGTTTCATGCAGCTTGTTTATATAAGTGGTTCAAGAGTAGTGGTAGTAGTACTTGTCCATTATGTAGAAGTACATTTAGTTTCAAGCGTTAATCAGCATTAAATGAGCCAAGTAAGGTGGAGGATCGAGGATCGAGGCTCTTCTGCATTTATATATATATAATATAAATTATCTTTAGTATCACCTTCTAGGTACAATATTCCCACTTCCCGATGCCCAAGGGGCTGCAGTCATACTTATATTTTTATCGGTGGTCTTCACACCCTCGTCATTAATGAACTCTAAACTTGCCAGCTCAGGTAATTTATTTCCCAACAAATCAAACCAAGGATATATTTTCCCAAAGTAGAAATGCTGAACTACTGGGAACTTGCCAAAAACTTCAACATCGTACATTTTGAGTAACCCGCTTAATACCTTTTTCCATAGACTCACCGACAGATGAATATCAAAGATTATTGGACTGTGCTCCCTAAAAGGACCACTTTTGATTCTTTTGATAAATGCTATAGCATTAATATACAAATTTGAAAGTTTGTACTCACTAATTACTAAATCCCCCAAACATTGGTTGATAGGTGGAACTTGAAATTTAGCATCATTGAATTGAGCTGCACCTAATATATAAATGAAATGGAAATGATCATCAAGTCCCCAAACTCCATGTGATCCTGCTGGTTCTAAACTATATACAAGAATTAATTTTCTGACTAGATCATAATAATTACTGAATATTACAAGTAAATCAGTACCTGAGAACTCATTATTCATAAGTAAAATGCCTATGAACGCAATGAAGGAGAGTTCATGGCCAGTACCAAAATCTAGACGTATGGACGAGCCAAAAGAACTTAATAAATAATAACAAAGTTCTTCAAATTGGTCTTTAACGTTGAGAATTGGAGTTTCCTTTAAGATCAGACTGGATTGGAGTTTACTTGCCCATGTTTTGTATGCATAATTACCAAATCTTCTTGGCCCTTCAACAGGTGGAGTGGTATCTATTAAGTGGCTGAAATTTGTTAGAACATCAATTACTTGAGCTGCTGAGCTTGAAACTTTGGAGTTCCCCTGATGGTTGTTTGTTTTCAATGGGGGTGGTAACGTTGATGATTGACTCAGTTGTGATATATTCAAAAGGTCAGGATTTAGAATTCCATCAGGAACTTCAAGACCTCTTACAGATGTCACAATAAATGAAATGGTATCTTGCAATTTCTTATATGTGATTGACTTCTTGAAATAAATCAAGTCTCTAGAGTCATTGATCTTTTTAACTGGCATCACCATGATCTCCGATAAGACTTCGCACCTGAGAAAAATGGCTTCTATAGAGAATAAGATTTAATTCATCAATTGTGATACGATGAGTAGAAAGAATGTCTCAATTGTTGGTATATATGGTCTCTATATGGTTTAGTTACTAAATATTTGTTTGCTTAGGAAATTAATACAATAATTGAAATTCTATAGGATCATTGATACTCTGGTCTGGGGATCTGTAAACGAAATGCGCCCCAGACCAGTAGTAGCCATGAGTGGAAATATAAGAAGTACGAATGACATAGAAAATTAACAAGAGAAATCCAATCTTTAACAAAGATATAACCAATCTATTTAAACATCTATAAAACATATATCCGAAACCTCCGTCCCTTTTTTTTTTAAGAATTTTTTTTTTGTTATATTAATAATCCATTAATTTGTATCCATTTCCTTTCCCACCGATGACTTGTGTAATTATTATACATAGTTTACATCTAATATGCTAATTTAACCGTTTTTTCCCTTGAGTGTATGATTACAAATATTTAGTGAAATGGTCATCCTTCAACCAACCGACCTTATCGAACGCAGCAAATAATCTCGAAGCTTTGTTAACATCAATTCTACATGCCTTTTGGGCATCAGTTCTTCTGAATTGATTTCCTGACTTTAATCTTTGAACTTTCTCGTAGAATAATCTTCTTTTGGAGTCCAAATACAAGTTTACTGACAATCTCAAGATTGAAGCTAAATAGACTTCAGCTGGATGTAACTTAGAAATGTTTGGATCAGAACTCAAATCCATAGGTTGACCTTTCCAGTCGATCTTCAAACATTTATTGTTGTTTGGTAAAGTTGAAAAATCAGGAGAATAATCAGGAATATTCTCATCGATAACAAATGGTTGTGAAACCACTGGTTTTCTCTTTCTTGGACTTGGTGATGAATCTCTTGAAAAATTTTCAATTGACAAGTTATCAGAAATATCACCGTGTGATTCCTTGACGATTCTTCTGGTTCTAACCTTAGTATCTTCATTGGAATCACTGTTATCCATAAAAGCATTAGTGTTGTATTTTCTCTTTTTATAGATCTTCTCATAATTCTTAGCATTTTCCTTATTCTTGATGACCAGATATTTCTTCAAGAATTGGAATTGGTTACTCTTATAATTCTTAAAATTTGACCATGGCTTCAAAGTCAAGTCATAATTATTAAAATTTTCTAAATTGAATGGCTTTGAGCTAATATAAGATTTAATAGCAGATTTATCAAGAGTAACTGAAGGTTTTGAATGTAATTGCAAACTGGACTTCTCTTCAGGAATTCTTTGATATGGTGATAATGGTGGTGATAAGATATCCAACTTTATATAAGTAGGAATCTTAGACTTGGTTTCTACCGAAACGTTATTTGGATGGTATATTGACATAATTATAAATAAATAATGAGACTAACACGTAATTATAACTTATTTAAACTTAATTGATACTTTTAAACCCTGGTTTACTTAATTGACTAGGCTACTTTGTGGTAATCTCTTCTTATCGTGGTTGTAAAATAGGAAATTAGTAATATATAAAATATAAATTTTTAATCATCTACAAAAAAAAAACATAACACCAAAAAAAGGAAAAAAAAAAAAAGAAACAGGAAAAAAAAAAGAAAGAAAAACAGGTGAAATTTAGGAAATCTTGAATTCATAGTTGATCAAGTTCACTGAACCTCATGAAATTAGGAAATTATGAAACTACGTGTAAGAATTGGTCAATGCATGTAATAATAGAGGGTGGCTGCAATTGGTAATCTCATCTCTCTCATCTCTTTATCAGTCTCAGGTTGCATCTCATTTTGCAGCATGGAATAAAATTTTTTTGCAATCTGGTCATCGGTACACGACTTCTGGTGATATCCGACATTTTCTGGTCAGAAGACGATTAATGGGGTGTGACTGTGGAATCATCACCCACCGTTGGAGATTAACATTAGGTATTAATCCGATAGGTATAATTTCTTTGTGGAATTGCATTGCTATGGTTATTTCCTGGAAGTTTCTGTTAATAAAACTGACGTTTTCAATTACTTACGTCACGCTATAACCAATGATGACACCCCCACATTAATTTCCAATGGCGTGTCATTGATTGGTGGTATTTTTACCATGTCACCAAATAAACCAATTAACTATAATTGACTTTGCCTTTAATTGACTTTTGCCTTTAATCCCTTTGTCCTTCAATTCCACCTTAATGTCTTCACCATTTCTTTTATTCTCAGTTATAATTATTTCTCGCCTTATTCTGATCTGCCTGCCTTATGTCTCTCACCATATTATGGCTAATCGGAACTTTCCTCTTCTTACCTAATAAAGTGTTTTACAGCATGAACATCATACCCTCTTTAAACTTAAGTCAATTTGAATAGGGGACTTTTATATCGATTGAATAATACCATGTCTTATCCATTGACTAACACAGTACTTGGATTATATAGAAAGCTCCATGTCTGAATCCATTATCTTAAATTTTCCGCTTTGTCTTACATTGATTTCATTTCTTTTCCTGCGATTCATTGTACCTTATTGTACAGTGTTTTCAGGATGTCGTACCTTCGTGATTAGGATGTCGCATTAAACTTCTCCCAATTTCGTTCTGGCAGTAATCCAATATCGCCTGGGAGAAATTCTAAAGACATACCCCAGCACCCGTACACTACTTCCACACCTTGCACTACAGGACCTACCGTTGGTACTACTTCCTCAACCACGACTCCAAATCGGGCTTTGGGGTCATGACTCTGATTATAGAACAATTCTTAGTATCTAACCCTGCTGCTATGACTCTTAGTACCACATCTTTAGAAGTAAAGATCACATTGACCTTATCATTATCTTTGACTAAAACTGCCGTGGTTTTGTTGGTCTTCATTAATACAGTGGCTTCATAAACGGTGGTCTTGATATTACAATACACAGGAATAATTGAAGCATCATTGTCTAATAAATCCTGTAACATTGGACCATGCATTTTCGATTTCAAGTTTTCAAAGTAATCCAAAATCTCATAGGGTTGTTGGACATTGCCCATTTGGGAATCAACTGAATCTAAAGCCTCGTATAATTTCTTTGATGTTGTTATGTTGGCATTACTCGTCCACCGTGGAAGAGCTTTATAAATCAAGGGTCTCTTGACAGTGGAAGCCTCTTATCCTGCTCAATGGACTGATCGATGGATTACCCTATCGTCGACCGTATGTAAAGGCCTTGCCCGTTCTTGCATTCTTCGATTCATGCATGCAAAATATTTTCTCAAATATTCCCCGCGATCAACAAAAACTAGAAAAAGAGTTCGTGTAATCTTGAAATATTCCTCGTACCCAACATTCCAACTGAAACCCTTTAGGGTAAACCGGCCGCGAGCCTACCAAGTTAACCCACTTTTTCAGATATAAAAGAAAAGGATTGGGACCAGAAAATTGAGGGACAGAAAGTCTATTATTGATGCTGTCTAATCACAAGGGACCTTACGGAGATATGCGTTCAGGAACTACTCCAGTTTCAAACAAAAAAATAGCATGTGTGGCTATTTTCATTTGTTTTTTTCTTATTCAATTTGCTTATTGGTATGACAGGTTACTAGAAAGTTCAAGAAGCCAGAGTCAACCCAGGGCCGTCATGGATTATGACGATCCTTTCATCACAGAAAGAAGTCTTATTAGTTGGGTAGGCGCTGCCGGCTTTTTTGTATCTGCACATGTAGCTGGTGCAGCGGCTTATTTAGCCGGTGTCACCTGCACAGGTGGCACATTCACGTTGGCAGTTTTTCCAGCCTTAGCCGTGGCTGGAGCTGGTGCATGCGTGGGATCCGTGGCCGTATATTTGATTGCTGGAAGTGTAGCTGTAGGAATAGGAGTTAATGGATATGGTTCAGATAGTACTATTGGTGACCCCCCTGGTAAGAGGACTTTACATCGTCACATGAAAGAAAATGTGTATAACTTCTTGCCTCATGTTGTGTATGACGAAGTAGGTATGAAATGGGATGAGTACTCAGAAGTAGAATTTGCTGCTGGAGGTTTACATACAAGAACCGATCAACAATCTCTAACCATTGATGGCTTGCCAGTATCGAATGTTAGGGTGTTTAACAACACCTTATTAAATAGTTCTGCTTATGGATACACTGTCGGCTATATGTGGAATAACACAATGTTTTATGGTATGAATGCAAATAATGAAGTGAGTTCATTATTCGATCAAGGTTATAACATACTGAGTACTATCATAAGTAAAAGATACAACCCTGATAATAGTGTGTTTGGTGTTGCTTACGTTTATGAGCCAGATGATGAGGAAGAGGCACAGTACGATGGGGAAAATGAAAGAGCTGGATATGAAGCTTCTACAAGTAGTGCCTTGGATAAGTATTTTGGAACCAGCCCCAGAGAGAAGTACTGCATGGATTTGGGTGATGGTGTACACAAGTATATGAGGGGTGAATTTTATCTGGGTACTCAGGGAGGCATCGATGGCGAATGCTATGATGCTTTATAGGTGCCGGCAATCCCTCGCTCGACGTGAGAAGCTTCATATAATTAGTTTGATGTTTTCTGTACAGCGCATGTTATGTTCAATACCATATTTGGAAAATATAATTCTCTAGAAGAAGCTTCAATTCTAAATCAAAGATCCTCTCTATATTTAATTTATGCCTAATCCTAAGATGCGCGCAGCGCGATTACTTGTCCTATTGTGTTTTTATCAATGAAACGGGTGGTTCAAATGTAAGCCTGGACATGCACTTGCTTTGTTAGGTGTGCGACAAACTTTTACTTTCCACCACGACATTCCCCTAGCGACAAAGCGATAATCATTTTTTCTGATCGAGTCTTTTAAATGTTTCAGACTACGATATTTTTACATTGAATATACGACTTTTTTATATAGCTAGTAACGATATTTAATCACTAATACTTGCGAAATTCATGTCGTAGTCATTGGAATTTCTCCCAGGCGATATTGGATTACTGCCAGAACGAAATTGGGAAAAGTTTAATGCGACATCCTAATCACGAAGGTACGTTATTCATCCTGAAAACACTGTATCATCATTGCAACCCTGAGTTTCTGTTTTGCATTAAATAACTGTTTAAATGTGTATTTTTTTTTTAATTTATGAACTCTCTAATCACTTAATAGAACTTGGTTCAATGTTTGAACGAAAGGCTTGTTCTCCATTATTTATTTCATTAGAAGATACGGTATCTCCTCAATTATTCCTTGGCGACATTATTTTATGGTTTATTGTCATAAAATCCCTAAGGGGTTCATTTTATACCCTTTGGTATTTTGTTCCCTTTTATTTACTTTTCATTGTTATAAGCTGTTTATTGTTAAAAAAAAAGTAATTGTTGTGTCGCGTGTCAATCCTTATCTAATCTTCTATTTTTTCTGTATATTGTTACTTAACTGGTTATATACACAAATAAACCACTTCTATTCCAGTATCATATTCGAAAAAGGGTTTTGTGTGGTTTGGTTATCAACAAAGGGTTCCTTTTTTAGTGATATTTCTATGTACCCCAGTATAATCCGTCGCACGCCCTATCTCATCTCTTTTTTCTCGCTTACTCAACTTCACACATAATCACTAGAATGATAAATTATCAAGGCAAATTAGTATTAGGTCCTATGGTCAGAAGTGGTGAGTTACCTACTCGTCTTCTTGCTTTAAAATATGGTGCTGATTTAGTATGGGGTCCGGAAATTGTTGATAAGAAAATCATCACTTGTAGAAGATTTGAAAATCAAAAACTCAACACTATAGAATATTTAGACCCTAATAATAAAGTTATTTTCAATACTTATAAGCCTATTGAACAATCAAAATTGATCTTCCAAATGGGGTCTTCCAATCCTGATATAGCAGTTGAAGCTGGGTTAAAAGTCATTAACGATGTAGATGGAATCGATTTGAATTGCGGTTGTCCAAAGCCTTTCTCTGTACATGCTGGAATGGGTGCTGCCTTATTATCGACCCCAAAGTTATTATGTGAAATATTACATGAGTTAGTAACAAAGGTCGGTACACCTCATGATAAACCAATCAGTTGTAAAATCAGGTTGTTATCAAATTTACCTGATACCTTACAATTGATTGAAGATATTTGTAAAACTGGTATCAAGAACTTAACCTTGCATTGTAGAACAAGAGATATGAGGAATTCCCAAGTTCCTATCCATGATTATATATTGGACATTATTGAAGTTACTAAAAAATATAATATGAGTCTTATAATCAATGGGAATATTGGAAACTATTCCGACTTTATAGATTTAACCAACAAATATGGTAAAGATATAAGTGGAATGATTTGTGAAAGTGCCGAAGCAAATCCTTCCATTTTCAGTTCAAACCCTTTACCTTGGCCCAAATTGATTTTAGAGTTTTTGACTATTTGTTATAAATTCGATAATCACCCTGCAAACACTAAATACATTTTATTAAATCAATTACCACCTAAATCGAAATATTATCAATTATTTGCCAGACTCAAGACAAATCGGGATATGTTGAAGTTAGCTATTGACATTCAAAATCATCCTGGTACTGATAAGTTCGATAAGTTTGATTATATCAAGTATAGACATTTAAAGAAAGATGAAATTATTAGTGTTGATGAATATAAGGAAATGATGAAGAGTATTGGAGTTTCTAGTGTTTCAAAGACTGATGAAGAATTGGTAAAATTGACTCAATTCGATTATGATGCTTTCAAAGAAGTTTCGAATGAAGATACAAAAGTTAAGACAAATGAACCTTTGAAAAGAAAATTGTCAATGGATTCTTTACCAAATGAAACCCTTAGCAAAAAACAAACAGTCAGTATATAGAGAATAAATGATTAACGACTTGACCCTTTGGCTCAGGTAGCTAAGGTTCATAATACATTTCTATACACAAGAATCATAACCTGTTCTACTGAACTCATTGTAATAATCTTTTAATACCACACCAAACCCCAGCAGCACCTGCCATTAATGCAGTTGAATATCCCATTGGTCTTATTCCAGCACTACTTCTGAATAAAGCTCCTGCTAATGCTCCGGATGCTATTGAATTGGCATCGTCATGTTTGCCTCTGATAGCATCTATAGATGAATCGATTAAATTGTAAGTTAATGCCAATACTCCAGCACTATTACCTAAAAATGGTCCTCTTTTAGTGATGTGATTTAATATGGTATTTAATTGTAATCTTCCTGATGCATTTTTTGGTAAATTCTTGACCCCTTCTTGAAATCCATAGGCTCCTCCAATTCCTAATCCTATCAAATATACACTACCGGTTCCATAACATAAATCGTCGGTCCAATTTCTTGAAGGTATCAAACCTTGAGCTCCTTCGACATTAGTTAATTGTTCTTCTTCTAAATCTAAGTATTCTACTCCTTTATCTAATCCGGCTAATGGATGTAATTTGCTGCTTTCTAAGAAACTTGGACTTTGTAAATAGCTAGAGACTTCTTCGACTTTCTTTGTGTCAAACCCTAAACTGTTATCTTGTTTGTTCCCATACCAACTCATGATTTCTTTTATTCGGGACTTATACTTTGAAAAAATTTTTATGTGCGATTTTGGATGAGTGAGCCATTACCCGGATTCATGTATGAGATTTGTATAGTGCATAAAATAGGCTGCAAAAAAAAAGAGTAAAAAGACCAGAATCATTTATTAGGAAAGTATAATTATAAGACGATCTAATGTTTGAAAATGGTTCTATTTTTAGACGTGGGAGATCATTTTTGACATAGCAAAGTTTAAAATGGTATAAATATGCTAGGTCCTGCTCAAAAGTTTTTTCTCCTTCTTTCATATAAAATGTTTAACGATACTACTAAATCAAGTAAAGCCATTCACAAAACAATCGAAGTTACAAAAACAGCTCCGATTATTGATGTGAAAATCCCAAACGACTTTGTTGTCTTTGGAGAATTAGAAAAGAAACAAATCCTTGGTGAATTACCTTCGGTTCCAAGATATCAACCTGCTAAAGAAAATCTGGAAATTATTAATGATCTTGTACCTCAAGTCATGGCCGGTATCTTTAAACCAGAAGAACCACTGTATCCTAAATGTCCTACTCCTACTAATATGGCTAATTTTGCTCATAAGAAGTATATGTATGAGGCATTAGAAACCGAGCTTGAGAATACAAAATCCAAGCCTAAAGCTTAAGTATTATGAATATATGACGTATTATGACTATATGACTCTGATTAATTTCTTATATAGCACTGTATAATATCAAAGAGTAACAAACTTACTTACCTAGAATTCTAAAAGAGAAGCGTTGTTCACTAAAGTTCATATATTACATTCACAAATAACCTATACTCTCTCTCATTAAACATCATCATGATGACTGGCCATTGGTTTGTCACCATCCATTAAATCTTTAAATGGATGTTTATCTTCTTGATGAAGACCAGCATGCATGTATGGCATATTCTTGGCAATTCCAACCACTTTCCATGGTTGATTAATTGGGGTTTTGTTAAAAATTAAATCCATCTCTTCTAAAGATCTACCCTTAGTTTCAGGATAGAAGAGGAATAACACAGGAACAATTAAGAAATTAATAGCAGCAAATAACAAGTATGTGAAAGGACCAATACTTTGGAATAACACTGGAGTAATCATAACCACAACGAAGTTACTTATCCAATTACAAGCAGTGGAAATAGCAGCAGATGGAGCTCTGATTTCCAAACTACTTAATTCAGGAGGTAATAACCACATTTCTGCCAAGAATGCTAAAGCAAAAAAAGTATTGAACATGAAAAGGAAAACGGCAGCAACAATTGGAGCTCCAGTTCTTTTGCCACCATAATTGTCACCATCAGCTGAATAATAATTGGCTACAGTTAAAACAACCATTGAAATACATTGACCGGCAGCACCAATAAGTAAAAGAGGTCTTCTTCCCCATCTTTCAATGAACAAAAGAGGAATCAATGCTGCAAGGAAATATTCTAACCCATTACAAGCAGCCAATACTCTTGAACTCAAAGGCTCCAAGCCAATGTATTCTTCGAAAATGGTACCAGCATAATAAGTAATCAAGTTAATACCACAAATTTGTTGAATCAATTGAGCCCAACTGGATAAACATAATCTATGGAAATGTCTCTTTGGACCTTGAGTGAATAAGATTCTGAAACTGAATTCTGAAGCACCTGCACTGTTTTCCATCTTAATAGCCTTTTGAATTTCAGCAACTTCTTCGTTGACCAAACCATCATTTGCTGGTATGCCTTCTAAAGCACTAAAAACTTTTCTGGCATCATGTTCTCTTCCTTTTCTTAACAACCATCTTGGTGATTCAGGTAATTTCAAAATAACTGGAACGATAAATATTGGGAAAATAATTTGAAAGGCAATTGGGAATCTCCAGGCTACGGAATCATGAGGTTGTAAATTTCTCGTAAAGTAAAACGCAAAATCCACCCAATAACTAATGGCAATACCACCAGCAATAAGAGCACCTTGAATACAGATTAATTTACCTCTCTTTTCAGGCTTAGCAATTTCTGATTGCCAAACTGGTACAGTGGATGTAATAAACCCATTACCTAATCCAGTAACATATCTGGCGACAATTAAATGAGCAATGTGGTAAGCGCAACTTTGTAAAGCCCCACCAATGGCCATAATAATACACCCGTAAAAAACCAATTTAATTCTTCCGAATTTATCACCTAACCAAATAGTACTTAACGCCGAAGTCATACATCCAATCTCATAAATACCAACAGCAAATCCTTGCATGGCTGATTTAGAGTATCCATAAGTAACAGTATCAATTTCCGGGAAAGTGTCTCTAAAATTTTCCAAAGTTAATAAACTTCCCATAACACCTTGATCATAACCAAATAATAAAAATCCAACTCCTGCACAAAGACTCACGGCTAAATGAAGCTTTTGGCCACTATACCCTAAGAAAGAGTACACCTGGTCATCATCTCTACCATCTTCTTGAGTTGGCTCAACTGGGGGTGAAGGCATTCTTTCGTCTTCACCATTTGCACCATTTTCACCTGGTTTTTCAAACAAAGCATTGTTTGTCATTGATTTTTCCGAATCCGAACTAGACATTATGATAAAAAGCCAATATCTATGAAATCTATGAAATGTATCTGGAAATCTATTTGAAGATTCAACCCGGGATTGCAGTAGTTTATATACTTTTTGGCAATTTTCTCCACAATCTATTGTTTAAGTTTAAAAGAAAAAACTCGAGTCATGATGTAATGTATGTAGGAAAGTTTGAAGAGCGACCTATTTTTAAAACCGAATTAGGTTTGAGCGTGTGTGTAATTAGGCGATCAAATAATGCACCGAGTAAATACAGAGGAAATGGTTTAGTTGGATTTTACACAAAGAGACTTCATCTTACATCAGTATCTGATTGTTTATAGACCTTGTACAGATGGTCAACAGACCAAATGATTAACTTGCTTTGGTTTAGCGGTTCTCGAAATATAACCCGAATTGGTAGATTTAGTCTAAGATTGCGGTGGAACGGCAGATTAGCAATCTCACGACTTTTACCTTTTTTTTACAACCGGCATGATTTATGGATATTCCATTATATGGGCCCCGTAACCCAAAACGCCTACTTAAAAATGGTGGAGAACCTTAAAAGTTCGTGGAGGGGTGCATTAACTCATGTATGGGGTAAGTCGAAAATGCGCTTTTCCATCTAGAATTAGGCAATCTTTAGTTAATAGTAGATCACCAGTTTGGTTTGCCCCACTTACTTTTCCATAACCAAGCCATGATTTAGGGTATATCTGGACCTTGCTATGAATGATGGGAGGGGGGGCAGAGACATGTCTTAGTTTTTCCGAGTTGTACTTGAACCCGGCTATACTACGGTTTTGTTTTGGTTTAAGGTTGAACAATGCGGGTAAGGTTTTCCGAATTTGGAAATGGTTAACGACAAGTACCAAAATACAGAGCAACGAATAGTGGGGGTGAATTCGATGGTTATATGCACAAATGACAAAATTAGAGTAAACATATATCTCTAAATACAATAAAACAAACGGTGGAGGTTTTACTTTTGATCCCATTCAAACCTTCTTCTCTCGTCTACTGAAGGTCTGTTCAACATGTTCTCCAATAACTCAGAGTATTGAGCCTTGGTGTTGAATGGATTGTTTTCTTGTTTGACTACTGAAAAGTAGTTTTCATAGATGTCACCGTTATACTTACCAATAGCGGAGTGTAATAAATTATCTGGCTGTTTAAAACTATCGGTTAATGGTATTGCCAAGCTCCTCAATTGTTTCAATGTCTGAGGCACCACTTTTAAGGAGATGCTAGATTTCAAAGATGGGGTCAATATTCCGTATTGAATAAAATCAGTTGCAAAACTCTCCAAGATTTGCGTTAAATAATACACCTCTAAAACTGGCTTGAGTTCATTAACGAGGGGGAATGAACTCAACAAATAATGGTGACATCTTAATTTACTTAACAACACTCTCAAGTAACTTATATCGTCCCAAGTTTGGGTCTTTAATTGTTGGATACAATCAAGGGCAATTGATTTAATTAAATACTCTAAAGCTTTCAATACTTTCAGTGGGGTTAAATCTTCAGTCCTTGATAATACAACGGTTTCAACATTGTTTAAAAAGTCCATAGTTCCCACAACTGACTTGCCTTTCAAGGTCAGTTGGACATTGCTAACTATGGTCTTACCACACGACATAGATAACACATTATTATCCCCTTCCCAAGTACATTGAACCACCCAATCGTCAAAGGATTTTCCAAACCCATTATAGGCACTATAACCATGTCCCCCACATGCTTGTCTGCATTGGTCAATGCAATCGGCCGCAAGCCATGTACATGTTGATTTTAAAGATCCTGAATCGTTAAATAATGATTTTGTTTCTTGTAATCCTGCCATGATTTGAACTTTATCGTTGGACTTGACAGCTTTATCTAAGTTAATAACACATTGTTTATGTTGTTGCTCCAATTTATTAGTACCGAAGCCCATGGCATAGGTCAATGCTAATAAAGGTAATAACCTTCTTTGATGCAAAGGATAATCCAATAATTGAGTTTCTAATGGGTTTTTACCTTGTTTAAATTGTCTCCTGCCTACAGCATATCTGATAGCGATGGTAGTGAATCTTGAACAAATTCTATAACTATCAACTGCCATGTAAACCCTACCACCTAAAAGAGAGATATAACTTAATTGTTCCAATGGAGGGAGTGTGACTTTACCATTTCTATCGACTTTACACCATTTTTGTAACATAAAGTGTCTTGGAATTTTAACATTTGAATATTGAATCCATCCATTATCAACTCCCAGTCTACCCATCTTAGCACCAATATCTCCAATACTAATTCCAGCTAATAAGTCATGATTGGAATCTCTTAATGGTACAACAAAAGTTTTAACTCCGTAATCCTTTCCTTCAACAATTAACCGGGCATATACTACGGAATGAGTAGCACTATGAGCCGCACCTCCAATCCACCATTTAGTAGCACCTATGTGTGGAGTGTTGATAATAAACTCATCGGTAGTTTTGTCAAAGGTAGCCGTGGTTTCACATCCGGCAACATTGGACCCGTGTCCTAATTCGGTCATAGCGAAACATCCGTAAATCTGTTTAAGGACCTCAGCTTCTTTATAATTACTCCAATAATCTGCTTGGCTAGCTGTTCCATTACCCTTAATACAGTTCAAAAACAACCCTAAATTCACACTGATCCTAATCCCTAAACTGGGATCATATACCGTGATTAAATTCAATCTAAGGAAGAAATCTTCAAGGGACTCACCCTCTCTGTATCTGGTCAACCGATTGATTCTTAAAGTAGTCAATTCTCTAATTTGTTTTGTGTCAGAGTCATATTCACTAAACTTACTACTCAACACTGGATCCCTTTCAAGTTGGCTATACATGTTAAGGATTTTCTGGGCTTTGTCCCCTTCTAAACTTTGAAAGATCTTATCAATTGGGAAACTTGAATTATCATTTCTCTCTTTATTGATCAATTCACCAGGATTGGGTCCTTTCAAACTATCGGTGGTGTTTTTCACATACATTTTAACTTACTTAGCGTGTTTTTCAGGTGGACATTGTCTGCTTAAGTATGAATTACCCCACAAAATCTCATACCCCAACATAGTTAAGGATGAGTATGAAAATTAGCGGTTTAAACGGTTATTGATTATATTTTTTTTATTTAATAAGAATCGATTTGATCTACTTCGAATATCCCTGGAACGGAGTATTAGGATATGTTGCATAAGGTTATCCGGAGTATTGTTAGATCTTTTATTGCATATTAGTACATACACGACTTCTATAACTTTTGAACTTTAAATAATAACCCCTTGATAACAACAACTTATCGCCCAGTAAGATTACAAGAGCAAACTAAAAGAAAGAAATTTAAAGAATCATATAATAACTATGTACTAGGGCTTTGCCTACTTAAAAATTTCAATTACTTGGATAAAATATTTCCAACCTCAGCTGACCTCTCGTGTCTTTGTCTGTCAGCAACTGAAGGTCTGTTCAACATACCTTCTAATGCAGCACTATAAGGAGCCTTTGTGTTGAATGGATCATTTTGTTGTTTAACAACACTGAAATAGTTTTCATAAATATCTCCATTATATTTACCAATTGGTGCATTCAATATCATGTCTGGTTGTTGGAATGAATCAGTATAGTTAATAGCTAAAGGTCTGATTTCCTTACATAATTTTGGAATTAATTTTTGGTTGACATCTCCCATTAATTTTGGTGATAATACGGAATAAGTCAAATAGTCACCGGAGAATTTATCTAAAACAATTGAAGTGGCATACAATTTGGCAATCAATTCAAGGTATGGTTTGATAGAAGCATCGGCTGATGATAATCTGACTAAGAATTCAGATAACAAGTAATGATGAGCTTTTAACTTGGAAATGTTAACCATTGATGATGAAACAACTTCATAAACACCGTTGTTTTCCTTGATAGTATCTAAAGAATCTTTACATAATCTTAAGATCAATACTTCAATAGATAATAATACCTTGCTTAAATCATTAACATCTTCAAGACTTTGTAAGATTGGCTTCTCGTTCAAATGTTCGGTATTGTTTAAGAATGCAATTGAACCTTTAGCTTTTTTACCTTTGTTTAAAACTTCATCTACAGTTCTGATCAATGGCTTACCGGTAGATAAAGCAAGAACGTTATTGTCACCTTCCCAAGTACATTGAACCACCCAATCATTGTAAGTTTTACCAAATCCATTGTATCCACTGTATCCATGACCACCACATGCTTGTCTACATTGATCAATTAAATCAGCTGCTAACCAAGTACATGTTGATTTTAAGGAAGCAGAATCAATGAATAATGATTTCATTTCATTGATGGATTTACCAATAGTTTGCATGTCATTGGCAGCAACTGCTTTATCCAAGCTATCTAAAGTATTATTCATGGTGGTCTCTAATTTGAAAGCACCACTACTTATTACATAAGTCAAAGCTAAGAATGGTAATAATCTTCTTTGATGTAAAGGATAATCCAATAATTGAGTTTCTAATTCATTCTTACCTTGTTTAAATTGTCTTCTACCAATAGCATATCTTAAAGCAATGGTAGTGAATTTAGCACCGATTCTATAAGAATCTAAAACCATGGTGACTCTTCCCCCAATTAAGGCACTGTAACTCAATTGTTCTAAAGGTGGTAAAGTGACTTCTCCTTCACGACTAACGGTAGCAAATTTTTGTAACATAAAGAATCTTGGAATTCTAACGTTGGAATATTGAATCCAACCATTATCAATACCATCTCTACCCATTTTAGCACCAATATCACCAACAGTGACACCTGGCATTAAATCATGGTTGGAGTCTCTTAATGGGACAATAAAAGTTTTAACTCCGTAATCCTTACCGTCAACGATTAATCTGGCGTAACATGCGGAATGAGTGGCACTATGAGCAGCACCACCAATCCACCATTTAGTAGCACCAATATGAGGGGTGTTGATGATAAATTCATCACGTTCCTTATCGTAAGTGGCAGTAGTTTCTAAACCAGCTACATTTGAACCATGAGCTAATTCAGTCATGGCAAAACATCCATAAATACCTTTTAAAACATTGGTTTCTTTAGTAATTGACCAATACTTTAATTGTTCTGGGGTACCGTTACCTCTGACACAACTTAAGAATAAACCCAAGTTAACCCCAATTCTAACATTTAATTGAGGATCAAAAACCGAGATTAAACTGGCTCTTCTATGATATTCAATTGGACTATCAATTTCTAAATATTTTGATATTCTCTCAATTCTGATGGCGGTCAATTTTCTTTGTTCTTCCTTACCTAAATCATAGAAGCTTGGTTGAGCGGCAATGATTGGATCTCTTTCCATTTGTTGTAATAATTTCTTATTCAATTCACTAGTCTCCTTAGAACCTTCCAAGAAATAATTCATTAAAACTGGATCGAATTTTTCATTGGCTCTTTCCTTACCAATTAATTCTTTAGGGTTTGGTCCATTGCCTGAATCAACAGTGTTTGAGACTTTGTATGACATTTCTTAGTTTAACTCGAGAGTTGGATTAAATTTAATTTTGAGGATCTTCTGATATTTATATTCTCAGATTTTTTTCTCCCCACAAAATCGAGTCGACCGAGGATTTGGTTTATTTTGTAAATGACGTCTGGGGAATTAAATGAACTGATTTATTTATACTGAAGTTATAGAGTTTTTATTGTTAAGTGGACATCTGGAACACTAATAAGGTACACAAACGCAACATCGTACGATTTACAACAAGGTATTTACATTGAAAAGATGTTTCAGAACTAGCAGTTAAACTGGAACGTTAAACTAAGTTCAAGCAATGCAGCAAGAGATTAACGTGTGTCAAATTAGACTCACCATGTCCTATCGTACCCCAAAGCTAATACTATGTAATTCCGGACTTTCCTAGGGTTTTTTCCTAGTGTTTTTCCCACTAACCGAATATTATAACCGAAAAATTATTAGTACTATTATGTAATCATTTATCCGTCGGACTTTCATTTTGGCCATATATATTGAATAAGAAGTAATTAAGTTCATGTGATAGTAAGGAGAGAGGTAGAAATGGTGTGATTTTGATTTATGTTTATTGTAATAGTCTTGTGGATCTTTGGTTCTTATCAGTATTGGTGTCAGTACTGGTGTCAGTACTGGTATCAGCACTAGTTTTGTTGATTTCGAGTAAAATCGGTACTTTATCAAAGGCAGTGTTTCTGAAGTTAATTAGTGATTCACCTATTATTCACCAATACTTTCATATAAACGACATTTAATGGTTTTGTGCATTCTAAGGTACCTATGAGTTACTTTATGATTGATAATTTTGCTTTCTTGGGGTATTCTGTTAATATTAACTCTATACTGTTGATACTCTTTATACGGTATCATCGATTTATAAAAACATCCTTAATTAACTCTCTATCTCTAAACCTTTGCCCTTAGTGAATCTGAAATCATAACCAATATATTCCACTTGTACCCTAACCCACTTAAACCTTATCCCACCTAATTCTACAAAGAGTCTAACTTCATCAAATCTTTATTCACTATATACATATTTACAATTGAGGTACTAACATATCCATTAAAGGTGATTGTACAAAGGCGACACCTGCAGCAAACAATGTAACACTAACACCAATTGTATAAAATGGGGATTTTTGAATGGATTCAATCAATGATTCTTCTTGTTTTCCTGGCATTGTAAATTGCTAACTAATTGAAAATTTTTCAAGTTTTCGCAGTGCCTGAACGATAATTTAGTACTACTATCGCACTACAATGTTTAGTTAAAGAAAGACGTTCTATGACTGGGGATTTATTCCAAGACAAACATTAGATTTTATGTATATTTAACTTTAATCACTCTGAAAGAATAACAACAAAACTTCTTTACTCTATAACACCAGTTTAATCCCTCCAATGTAACTTATATACGTCGTGTCTAAACCATAAATATATGTTCGCGAACCATAACCATCACCAACAAAAGAAAGATCCAAATCATTGTGATTGTTAATTTTGTGTCATGTCATCTTATTCTATAGCGGGCAAGCAATTAAAATTGAATGGAGAAGAAGATGTTAAGTTCATTGAGACGGATTTAAGTGAGAAATCTGATCTTAAAAAACTTGATTTCTCAGGTAATACCATTGGTATTGAATCATCTAAAAGACTTAGTGAAATTATAAGTAAATACAAAAATACTTTAGAAGAAATTAATTTGAGTGATATATTCACCGGAAGATTAAATACAGAAGTACCAAAATGTTTGGATTATTTATTAAGTGCTTTATTACACTTTCCTAGATTACACACTATAAATTTAAGTGACAATGCTTTTGGCTTACAAACTATTGAACCTATTGAAAAGTATTTAAGTGAAGCATATACGTTAGAGCATTTGATTTTATCCAATAATGGAATGGGTCCATTCAGTGGAGAAAGAATCGGGAAAAGTTTATATCAATTATCCAAATTGAAAAAACAAAAAGGCTACCCAAGTTTAAAGACATTTATTTGTGGTAGAAATAGATTGGAAAATGGGTCTATGAAATATTTGACTTTAGGATTAATTAATCATAAAGATTTACAAGAATTAAGATTATACCAAAATGGTATCAGACCCGTAGGAATCGCCATTTTAGTCAATGGATTAAAGAACAACACCAAATTGAAAGTTTTGGATTTACAAGACAATACTTTGACTTATTTGGGAGGTAAAACCATTGCTGATAATTTACAATATTGGGAAAATTTACACGAGTTGAATCTTAATGATAGTTTAGTGAAATCTAAAGGACTTCAAAAGATTTTAAGTAATTTGAACTCAAGTTTAAAGGTTTTGAAATTACAATACAATGAGTTGGATAAGCCATCATTAACCAAATTATACGAATTATGTGAAAAATCATTAGATTTAGAGAAGTTAGAAATCAATGGAAACAAATTGGATGATGATGATGAATTGATTGAAAAGTTTCAAGAATTATTGGATGATAAGATCGATGAGTTGGATGAAATGGAAGGTGAAGACGATGAAGACGAAGACGACGATGATGATGAAGGTGAAGAAGATTTAGAGATCATAGATTTCAATGAGTTGGCTAAAGAATTAGATGGTACTGATGAACAAAAAGATCAAACCGTTGATGAAATCGCTGAAGAATTGGAAAAGGCTCATTTGAAATAAATCATATAGTAATATACACATTAGTAAAAGAATTAGTAAACAATTAGTAATCTTGGTTATTTATGTTTGTGGAATTCATGGCTTATAAGATCAATTCCGTAAAGTATTTGTAATCTTAATTATGCGCACGGCTAAGCATAAAAGCCTCAGTTCCTGCCTCATTTTGACACATTTTTGACACATTCCTTTTTACAACTCTCAACATGACTAAAGAATTTTGGGGACAAGGACCAAATCCTGATTGGAAATATAAGCAAGGAGCTAATGATGAAGAGTGGAAACAATATAAAAAATTAAGCATTGATCCTCTCAGTGAAGGAAGATCAAAGAAACTGAATTATACTGTGTTATGTTCTGCCATTACTCCTAGACCAATTGGATTTGTTAGTACTTTGAAGTCTAATGGGGTTCCTAACTTGGCACCATTTTCATTTTTCAATGTCATTAGTGCTGATCCTCCATTATTCACAGTAGCCTTTTCTGGTTCAAACAATAAAGATACTTTACAATCGATCTTAGATGGTGGTGAATTGACGATCAATATCATTTCCGAATGGCTCATTGAAGCTGCTAATTTAACTGCTATTGCTGTTGATGCTGAAATCGATGAATGGAAATTATCAGGATTGACTCCATCACCTTCTACTATGGTTAAACCACCACATGTGGCCGAATCTGGATTTTCAGTTGAAGCCAAATTGCTTGAGGTCAAAGAGTATAATTCCAAGTTCCAACCTGAAGTTAGATCTGTTACTGTAGTCATTGTTGAAGGGGTCAACTTTCATATTAGAGAAGATTTAATTGATGATACGTTATCTGTTGTAGATACTGCCAAATTGAAGCCAGTAGGTAGATTAGGTGGTAATTCTTATACTACCATTACATCAGGTTATGAATTGCCTAGATACAATTATGATGAAATCAAACATGAATTTTAGATTTATAATTATATTTTTTTTTCGTTTTGTGTATTATGGAATATATGGAATTTGTAATTATCACAGATCAGTTAATAGTCGGAATTTATGGTAATTTGAAATTTTGAAATTTTTTTGAAAAAGTAAAGAAAATTACAAAATCGTATACAAACCACAAAACCAAATACTTTTGATACTAATTGACATTTGCTCCAATATTCATCTATTTTAACATATCATACATCAACTATCTAACATAGTAACATATATATTTTTTTTGCAACTTCTCAATCTCATCGAAAAAATTCTCATCATGTCAGTAGTAGGATCATTAATTTTCTGTACGGATTGTGGTAATTTATTAGACCAAATAGGGTCCAAGTCCACCATAGATTGTAAGATATGTTCGAAATCATACCCATCATCCAAATTTGCAAATTTACAGGTGGTTACAAAATCTAGTGAAGATGCATTCCCATCAACTTTAAAGATGAATAGATCTGCTGTTAAAACCTCATTAAAGAAAGATGAGTTAGGAGAAGGGGCTATTATTAAAGAGAAATGTCCTAAATGTGGTAATGATGAAATGCTGTACCATACATTACAATTAAGATCCGCCGATGAAGGGGCCACAGTGTTTTATACTTGTACTAAATGTGCCTACAAATATAGAACTAATAATTAAGCATGTCATTATCTTACAATCCTTTTCATAATACGAAAATGATAACAATAATAGACCACAACAGATCAACAATTATAGCGAAATGATCCAAAAAAAAAAATCCTGTATTATAGTGTATAAATATCAATACATACATTCCTAAACCCTATCCATAAATTATTACATTTTCATTTATACTTCAGTCATATCTAAAGCAACAATAGCAGATTCTCTAACAACCTGTTCTTTATCATTCAAGAAGGATTGTAATACTGTTAAACATTCATCAGTTCCAATAGCACCTAAGGCTTCAGCAGCTTCATGTCTAACCATACCTGCTTCTCTTTCATCTTTCAATACTTCAATCAAAGATGGAACAGTTACTGGGTTACAAACTTGTCCGAAAACATAAGCAATTTCATGTTTGAATAAAGCTGAAGAATCCTGAAATCCTGAAGCTAAGGCTAAACATGCTTCACTAGTTCCAATATCTCTCAATCTGAACATAGCTCTGTATCTTTCGAATAATGGTTGACTTTGATCGTTTAAGATGTGTTGCAACTTAGGAATCTTGGATTCTTGGTTAGTTGGCATTGGTGGGGCTGGGTCAATAGAAGTGTATAAAGACTTTTCCAACACTTCAGTTTGAGCATTTTCCGATTGTTCCCATTTAATTCTTTCAATAGCCAATTCACATGTTTGTTTGATTTCAACTGAAGGGTCATTTTCATAATAATCTTGTAATAATTTAAGACTTTCAACATCTCCAAGAGCACCTAAAGCTTCAGCAGCTTCGTGTCTAACCATAACTTGTTGGTTGGCATCTTTTAATACCTGTCTTAAATGAGGAGCAGCATAAAGATTATGAGTTTGTCCTAAAACATAAGCTACTTCATGTTTCAACAACTCAGACTCATCTTTAAAACACTCAGCTATATAATCAATAGCATTATGAACTTCTTCTTTATTAGGACTTTCAGACCCCACGCTCTTCAAATTGAATAAGGCTCTGAATCTGTTGGCTAAGTTTTCGTCCCCCGATTTGTTGGACAAGATGTCTCTTAATTGTTCCAAAGAAGCTTGGTCAATATCGATTTCTTCAGTCATGATAGTTGAAAATTTTTTGAGAAATCCGATACGCATTGTTCTGAGCATCTGATGAGGCAGAGATGAGATGAGCATATATAAATAGAGAGTGAATTACTGGGTATTCTTTATTAGGGAATGTATCAATTTTATGTTATAAATGTGTTTGTTAGGTATATATTAGAGTATATTTTAATTTTCAGAGACCTGGGGGGCGGTTTTCACGGAGAAAAAGGTAAAAATCTAAATATTACTCTATACTCTTCAAAACTGGGGATACATAAAAAAAATTATCCCCTTAATTCACTCATCTAATGAAAACCTTATACCTCCATATTAAAAAATAAAAATAACTCGTACATTATTAATCCCAACTCAAAACCTCTTAAAATTTTTCAACGCGAATTAATACTATTACAAAGATGGCAGCTCCACCAATGCAAATGCCTGATTTATCTAATGCTATTGTAGCACAAGATGAAATGGGAAGGCCATTCATAATTGTTAGAGATCAAGGTAAGAAGCAAAGAAAACACGGATTAGAAGCCACCAAGTCTCATATTTTAGCAGCAAGAGCAGTGGCCTCAATTGTCAAGACTTCGTTAGGTCCAAGAGGTGCCGATAAAATCTTAGTAAGTCAAGATGGTGAAATCACTATTACCAATGATGGTGCTACTATCTTGTCACAAATGGACTTGGACAACGAAATCGCTAAATTATTAGTGGAATTGTCTAGATCACAAGATGATGAAATTGGTGATGGTACCACCGGTGTAGTTGTATTAGCAAGTGCCTTATTAGATCAAGCCTTAGAGTTGATTGAAAAGGGAATCCATCCTATTAAAATTGCTAATGGGTTTGATGAAGCTTGTAAGATTGCTGTTAATGAATTAGACAAAGTTGCCGATGAAATTGATATTAATAATGAAAAGAATGATTCCAATCTTTTGAAATCAGCCAAGACTTCATTAGGTTCAAAAATCGTTAGTAAAAGTCATGCTCATTTCGCTCAAATGGCAGTTGATGCTGTTTTATCAGTGGCTGATTTTGAAAGGAAAGATGTTGATTTTGAATTGATCAAAATGGAGAAGAAAGTCGGAGGATCTATTGAAGATTCTCATCTAATTAAGGGTGTTTTATTGGATAAAGACTTTTCACATCCACAAATGCCTAAGGAAATTAAAGATTGTAAAATCGCTATATTGACATGTCCATTTGAACCACCAAAGCCAAAGACTAAACATAAATTAAATATTTCTACGGTTGAAGAATTCCAAGTCTTACAAGAATATGAACATCAAAAGTTTCAAGAAATGATTGATCTTGTTAAAAAATCAGGTGCTAACACCGTTGCTTGTCAATGGGGGTTCGATGATGAAGCCAATCATTTATTATTGGCCAATGGATTGAATGCTATAAGATGGGTAGGAGGATCCGAATTGGAATTATTAGCAATTGCTACCAATGGTCGTATTGTCCCAAGATTTGAAGATTTAAGTCCTGAAAAGTTAGGTTACGCTGGAACCATTAAAGAGATTGAATTCGGTACTACTAGAGATAGAATGTTGGTTATTGAAGATTGTTCTAACACTAAAGCCGTTACATGTTTCATTAGAGGATCTAATGAAATGATTGTTGCTGAGGGAGTAAGAGCCTTGCACGATTCTATATGTGTAGTCAGAAACTTAATCAGAGATAATAGAGTTGTTTACGGAGGAGGAGCCTCAGAATTGGCATGTTCTATTGCCGTTAGTAATGAAGCCAATAAAAGAAAAGGAATTGATCAATATGCCTTCAGAGCATTCTCCAATGCCTTAGATGTGATTCCAACCACATTAGCAGAAAATTCTGGATTGGACCCAATTGAAGTTTTGTCATCATTAAAATCCAAACAAGTTTTAGAAGAATCTTCACAATTAGGAGTTGATTGTTTGAATTTGGGTACTAATGATATGAAACAATTGTTTGTCATTGATCCTTTGATAGGGAAGAAACAACAATTATTATTGGCTACCCAATTATCCAGAATGATTTTAAAGATCAATGATGTTATTATTAGTGGTAAGGATGAATATTAAGAAGTATTAATACTTTTTTCTTGTATAGTTGGTAAGTACTGTATATAACCTTTTGAGTTCTCTCTCACCGACACCCGCGCACCCTCACCCACCGACCCTCACTTGATAGGAGTTGAATAAGCATTCTGTACAACTGTCAATACAACGACAAATTTCAATCATCGCCTATATAAACAAACACAAAACCAAATAAAAGATGGCTAGTATGGGAACTCCAGCCGTTGTCATGGACAATGGTACCGGATTGACTAAATTGGGATTTGCAGGAAATGATTCACCATCATTCATATTCCCAACCGCAATTGCAACCTCAACCATTGCAGGAAAATCATCGAAGCAATCGGCAGCTAAGACCTCGTTCTTAGCATCTAAAAGAGGCTTGGAAGATTTGGACTTTTTCATTGGTGATGAA
The DNA here is from genome assembly GCA_030563265.1 of Yamadazyma khao-thaluensis. NCBI lineage: Eukaryota > Fungi > Ascomycota > Pichiomycetes > Serinales > Debaryomycetaceae > Yamadazyma > Yamadazyma khao-thaluensis. The sequence goes on along the minus strand of JAKUBQ010000006.1, from coordinate 356,362 downwards.
GCCATAAATGCATCCAATGGTGCTAATTATAGTTTATCGTATCCGGTAAAACATGGACAAATTGAAAATTGGGATCATATGGAAAGGTTTTGGGAAAATAGTATTTTCAAGTATTTAAGGTGTGAACCTGAAGATCATTATTTCTTATTAACTGAACCACCATTGAATCCACCTGAAAATAGAGAAAGTACTGCTGAAATTATGTTTGAAAGTTTTAATTGTGCGGGCTTATATATTGCCGTCCAAGCAGTTTTAGCATTGGCTGCTTCATGGACTTCATCCAAGGTTCAAGATAGATCATTAACTGGTACTGTCATTGATAGTGGAGATGGGGTTACTCATGTTATTCCAGTGGCCGAAGGTTATGTAATAGGAGCAGCCATAAAGAATATTCCTTTAGCAGGAAGAGATATTACTTTATTTATTCAATCTCTATTAAGAGACCGTGGTGAACCCGACACTTCTTTACAAACTGCTGAAAAAATTAAACAACAATTTTGTTATGTTTGTCCGGATATAGTCAAAGAATTTAGTAAATTCGATCAATATCCCCAAGAGAAATTTGCTCAATACATAGTTGAGTATACTGACAAAAATAGAACGAATACCGTTGATGTTGGGTACGAAAGATTCTTGGCTCCTGAGATTTTCTTCAACCCCGAAATTTGTTCATCAGATTACTTGACACCATTACCTGATGTGGTTGATCAAGTAATTCAAGCATCACCAATTGATGTACGTAAGAAATTATATAAGAACATTGTGTTATCTGGAGGTTCTACCATGTTTAAAGATTTCGGAAGAAGACTTCAAAGAGATTTAAAAGGATTAGCTAATGAAAGAATTGCTATCAGTGAGAAATTAAGTGGAGTAAAGAGTACTGGAGTTGATGTTCAAGTTATTTCACATAAGAGACAAAGAAATGCTGTTTGGTTTGGTGGATCTTTATTGGCACAAACTTCTGAGTTCAAGAGTTATTGTTACACCAAACAAGATTATGATGAATATGGACCAAGTATTGTAAGGAATTTCTCTTTATTTTCAGTACCTTAGATGTGCTCACTTTACTAACTTTGACGTTAGTTGATTAAAAATTAACTCCTTTTAAGTTAGAGGATAAGATATGAGCTTTAGTAAGTAGATAAGTAACTTAATAAAAGTTAGATGTATGATTCGAAATTCTCTTAAGTGGTATGATAGGCAAAGAAGATATTGCGAAGTGTCTCAAGCTGGAGGGTTTTAATAGATGAAACAGAAGTTAAGGGTATTGGCTTCATTTGTTCACAAAAAGTCTTCAACCATGTCACAAAGATTAATCAATATAGTATCCTTAATTTGTTCATAATAGAAATTAATCATAATGAAAATACACGGCAGTTCTCACCGAAGTCGTTTACCCTCAGTTCTCAGTTCTCAGTTCTCAGTTCTCAGTTCTCAGTTCTCAGTTCTCAGTTCTCAGTTCTCAGTTCTCAGTTCTCAGTCCAACCCTCAGTCAATTGTCAGTCTTACAATCAAATGTCCCAGATAGTAGAAGGACAAGAAATCAACCAAATCTTCGAGGGATTAAAGTCCAACAATGATGAAGAAAGGAATAGATATGCCATAGAATTAAGAAATTACTTAGACTCGGTGGCACGAGATTTATCAGTAGAACAATTCAATCGATGTATAAATGATGTCAATAAGAGCATCTTTGAACTTTTGCAATCCGATAGAGCCAGTAAGTTTGGAGGTATAGCCGCCATTGATGCATTGATTGAATTCAATTCGGGAATTGGTGAAGAAAATGTGACAAAGACAGCAAGATTCTCCAATTATCTTTACCCATTAATGTTATCCAATGATTTGGATATAATGAAACGAGCCACCAAGACATTAGGGAAATTGGCCATCCCTGGAAGAACATTAACAGGGGACTTTGTGGAATATCAAGCCAAAAAGGCCATTGAATGGTTACAAAATGAAAACAAACAATATGATCATAGAAGACATACTGCGATATTAATGTTAAATTCCTTAGCTGATAATTCGCCTAATTTATTACACAATTTCGTCAATCAAGTATTAGAACAATTATGGACCCAATTAACTGATCCAAAATTAGTGTTACGTATTGATGCTGCTGTAACATTACAGAAATGTATGGAAATCATTTATCATAGAGATGCCAATGCTCGAAGATTTTGGATTAAGAGTTTTATAGATCTGGCATCTAAAGTTTTGAATGTCACATCCGAAGAAGCTGAATCTAATGGTAACGGCCAAGTAGATGAAACATTTAATATCATTAATAATAATGGACAAACGCCACAAAGCTTCGAAGCCGTTCATGGTTCTTTATTAGTATATAGAGAATTATTGCACTATCACACTGATCCTTATATTGTATCGAAATTCGATATCATGTATGAGAACACTATGTATTATAAGAACCACAAAAAGGCAGTGATAAAACAAGAATTGACCAATATCTTCCCATTGATTTGTCGAGTCAACCCCGACTGGTTCGTGGAGAAATATTTACACAAGACGTTATATTATTATTTGACCCAATTGAAAAAGTATAAAAGTCAGTACAATGATGTGGTGGCCACCGATAAGAGCTTTATATTTCAAAGTATAGGGTCAATTGCATTGGAAGTAGGTAATCAAATGGCTACTTATCTTGATGCTATTCTTGATAATATAAGAGAAGGATTATCGTATCCTACCAATTCCAGTGTACAACTGATATTATCAAATGCTGTGTCCAACACATCGGAAAATCCGTTTTTAAATGGTAACAGTGCCCAAAGTCCTATTGGATTATCATTACAAACCAATGTGTCGATGTCTTCTAAATACAGATCCAGCAGAAAGAGTACCGAACCAGCAATCTTCGATTGTATAGGGAAATTATCCATAGCAGTTGGACCAGCATTGACTAAACATTTACAAAGAGATATTTTAGATATGATGTTTAGTAACTGTTCACTTTCTAAGCATATGAAAGATGTGTTACAGACATTATTAACTAATATTCCAGTATTGTCTAATACCATAAATGCTAAATTGTTAAACTTGCTTAGTTTAGTACTTTCAGGAACAGTGTTTCAACCTCCAGGATCTCCTTATGCTAGTGTGAAAATGAACGATACTCTTGCTAAGGATTATCGACTTATAATGATATCAAGAGACACAGGATTAAGTATTAACAGTATATTGAACAGAGACGATTTATATGAATCTCAAGAAAGTATTATACTTGTACAAGCATTAGAAATGTTGGTGTTTTTCAGTTTTGAAGGTTACCAATTGAATGAATTTGTCAGATATTGTATTATAAATTACTTACAACATAGTAATCCTAAAGTAAGACAAACGGCAGTAGTAGCTTCATGTGAGATCTTTATCAAAGATCCTATTTGTGAACAAGTTAGTGTTAATGCTTTGAATGCTATAAATGAAATACTTGATAAGTTATTATCCATATCCATAACTGATCCTAATCCGGAAATTAGGTTGGAAGGATTGAGTAGTTTAAGTAAAGCCAATTGTTTTGATCCTCAATTATCTCAAGCCAATAATTTGAAACTTTTATTCATTGCGTTGAACGATGAAGTATTTGCTATTAGGAAAGTGGCTATAACGTTATTAGGAAGATTATCCTCCATAAACCCTGCATATATTGTGCCCTCATTAAGAAAGACATTAATCCAATTATTATCAAGATTGGAATATTCTACTGCTAGTAGAAAGAAGGAAGAAAGCGCAGTGTTGTTATCATTATTAATAGCCAATTCAAAAGATCTTACTAAACCTTATGTCAAGCCTATTGTTGAGGCATTATTGCCCAAAGCTAAAGATTCAAGATCTTCAGTGGCTGCCAGTGCTATAAAATGTTTAGGGGAACTTTCAATAGTTGGAGGTGAAGATTTAAAACCATTCATACCAGAATTAATGCCATTAATTATTGAAACTTTCCAAGACCAAAGTTCTTCTTATAAGAGAGATGCTGCTTTAAAGACTTTAGGGCAATTAGCAGGATCATCAGGTTATGTCATTCAGCCTCTTTTAGATTATCCTCAACTTTTAGGGATGTTGGTAAATATTCTTAAACTGGAAGCTTCTCCAACTATAAGACGAGAAACCGTGAGATTACTAGGAATATTAGGAGCTTTAGATCCTTATAAGCATCGAGAAGTTGAACAGAATTCTAAGAGCATCCCTACAGAACAAAATGCTCCACCAATTGATGTGGCATTATTAATGCAAGGAATGTCACCATCCAATGATGAATATTATCCAACGGTGGCCATTACTAATTTAATGAAGATTCTCAAGGATCCTTCTTTAAAGACACATCATAGTAAAGTCATTCAAGCCATTATGTATATTTTCCAAACTTTAGGACTTAGATGTGTTTCTTTCTTACCCCAAATCATCCCTGGAATTATTAATGTCATGCATTCTTGTGAACCAGCCATGAAGAAGTTTTACTTCCAACAATTAGGAGCCTTGATTTTGATTGTAAAGCAACATATTAGGCCATTTCTCGGAGAAATCTTTGGAGTTATTAAAGAATTCTTTGATATTAATGATGAGAATAATATTGCAGTTATAATTATCAATTTAATTGAATCCATATCAAGAGCTTTGGATGGAGAATTCAAAATGCATTTACCAGAAGTATTGACATTACTTTTGAACGTTTTCGATCAAGACAAATCACCTAAACGAGAAACTACACTTCATATATTGAAATGTTTTGTGATTTTTGGTAGTAATATTGAAGATTACACTCATATAATTGTCCCATGTATCGTAAAGATGTTTGAAAGCAATCCAATTTTATTAAGGAAAGCTGCTATTGAAACTATAGGAAGATTATCTAAGAACGTTTTACTTAATGATATGGCATCAAGAATAGTGCATCCTTTAATCCGTGTATTGAAACAAGATGGTGATGAATTAAAGCCAGTGATTTTGAATACTATGTCTTATTTACTCTTACAATTAGGTAGTGAGTTTATGGTATTCATACCATCGATTAAACAAGTTTTACATGAAAAGAGATACAGTGGAGGAACTTTCGATCAATTAGTTAACAAAGCATTGAGTGGTGAACCATTACCGGCTCATTTAAATATTTATAAGGATTATGAAATCGTAATGAGCCATTTCGATATACCAAACGGAGAAATTCTGCTTAAGAAATTGGCATTCAATCAAGCAGCTTTGAAAGCAGTTTGGGATCCAAGTCAACATAGAACAAGAGAAGATTGGCTGGAATGGATAGCTAAATTGAGTAAGGAATTATTAAGACATAGTCCTTCACATGCTATCAGAGCTTGTGCACCTTTAGCTACAGATTATTATCCTTTAGCCAAAGATTTATTCAATGCTAGTTTTGCCAGTTGTTGGAATGAACTTTATTCTCAGAATCAAGAGGAATTGGTAGAATCCCTTTGTATAGCATTATCTTCACCTAATAATCCTCCTGGAATCCATCAAATTTTGCTTAATTTGGCAGAGTTTATGGAACACGATGATAAATCTTTACCTATTGCCATTACTACTTTAGGACAATATGCTCAAAGATGTCATGCTTATGCTAAGTCTTTACATTATAAAGAATTAGAATTTTATGAAGAACCAACAACTCCTACAATTGAATCATTGATCACCATAAATAATCAATTACAACAATCAGACGCGGCTGTAGGGATTTTGAAACATGCTCAATTACATCATGATTTACAATTGAAAGAAACGTGGTTTGAGAAGCTTCAAAGATGGGATGATGCTTTAAGAGCATATGATGAACGTGAAAAGAGTGAGCCAGATAATATTGAAATTACTATGGGTAAGATGAGATGTCTTCATGCTCTTGGAGAATGGGAACAATTATCGGAATTGGCCAAGAGTAAATGGAATACTTCCTCGAGTGAAATTAAGAGAAATATTTCTCCATTAGCAGCAGCAGCTTCTTGGGGATTAGGTGAATGGGATAGTATGGATGAATATATCCAAGTCATGAAAGTAGAATCACCCGATCGTGCATTCTTTAATGCTATTTTAAGTTTACATAGAAACAATTTTGAAGATGCTTCTAATCATATTTTGAAGGCTCGTGACTTGCTAGTAACAGAAATTACTGCTTTAGTAAGTGAAAGTTATAATAGAGCATACGGAGTAGTTGTAAGAGTTCAAATGTTGGCAGAACTAGAAGAAATCATTAAATACAAATGTCTTCCTCAAGGATCTGAGAAGCGTGCAGTTATGAGAAAGACCTGGAATACCAGAATCTTAGGATGTCAAAGAAATGTTGATATTTGGCAAAGAATGTTGAAAGTAAGGGCTCTCGTTATTAAACCTAAACAAGATATGGAAATGTGGATCAAATTTGCTAATTTATGTAGGAAATCAGGACGTCTTAATTTAGCTGAGAAGTCCTTGAATTCTTTATTAGAAGAAGGATCACCTGAAAATCCTTCAAGAGCTCCACCTCAAGTGGTTTATGCTCAATTGAAATACATGTGGGCTAAAGGTCAAAAACGAGAAGCATTACGCCATTTAGTGGATTTCACCACAAGAATGTCTCAAGATTTAGGTCTTAATCCTAATGATCTCATTACTCAACCATTGCCTTCAGAAGGACCTGGAATCCCCAAACATGTTGAGGATTATACCAAGCTTTTAGCTAGATGTTTCTTGAAACAAGGAGAATGGCAAATTGCATTGAACCCTAAATGGAAATCAGAAACTTCTGAGATCATTTTAGGAGCCTATTTATTAGCCACTCATTTTGATAGTAAATGGTATAAAGCCTGGCATAATTGGGCTCTTGCTAATTTTGAAGTTATTTCCTCATTCACTAGTCAAAATATGGAGACTAAACAAGGTGATATCGACTCCATTGAAAGAACTAGGAAAGATAGTGACGTGAATGAATCACTTAAAGATTCAGTTCGGAAAGATTCTATTAGAAGAGACTCTCGAAAAGATTCGATTATAGCTGAAGAGTTTAATGAAAAAGATGAAGGAATATCAATGGAAGATGTACAGAAACATGTTGTACCATCGATAAAAGGATTCTTCCATTCTATAACTCTTTCCAATTCCAATTCACTTCAAGATACATTGAGATTGCTTACGTTATGGTTTAATTTCGGAGGTATCACTGAAGCCGCTCAGGCCATGACTGAAGGGTTCAATATGATTAAAATTGATAATTGGTTACAAGTTATACCACAATTAATCTCGAGAATCCATCAACCTAACCAGACGGTTTCCCGTTCATTATTTGGGTTATTAAGTGATTTAGGTAAAGCACATCCTCAAGCTTTGGTTTATCCATTGACAGTGGCAGTGACTTCTGAAAGTGTAAGTAGGAAGAAAGCAGCGTTATCGATTATTGATAAAATGAGAATCCATTCTGCTACATTAGTCGAGCAATCCGAATTAGTGAGTCGGGAACTTATTAGAATTGCAGTCTTGTGGCATGAACAATGGTATGAAGGGTTAGAAGATGCTTCCAGATTATTCTTTGGTGAACATAATACTGAGAAGATGTTCGAAGTTTTAGAACCTTTACATTTAATGTTACAAAAAGGTCCAGAGACTATGAGAGAATCATCGTTTGTTAATGCTTTTGGCAGAGAATTGGCCGATGCATATGAATGGGTATTGAATTATCGTCGTACTAAAGATATTACTAATTTGAATCAAGCTTGGGATATTTATTACAATGTATTCCGTAGAATTAGTCGACAATTGCCTCAATTATCAAGCTTAGAATTACAATACGTATCACCAAAATTACAAGAAGCTGCTGATTTGGAAATTGCCTTACCAGGGACTTATGAGTCAGGTAAACCTGTTGTTTGCATTGGTAAATTTGATCCTACCATATCCGTTATCTCTTCTAAACAAAGACCCAGGAAAATCGCCATCCAAGGAAGTGATGGTAAAGAATATTTATACATTCTTAAAGGACATGAAGATATTCGTCAAGATAACCTTGTTATGCAGTTATTTGGATTGGTGAATACGTTATTATTTGATGATCCTGAATGTTTCAAACGTCATTTAGATATTCAGAGTTATTCGGCTATTCCATTATCTCCGAAAGTTGGTCTTTTAGGATGGGTTTCTAATAGTGACACTTTCCATGTTTTAATCAGAGAGTACCGTGAGTCAAGAAAGATTCTTTTGAATATCGAACATAGAATTATGTTACAAATGGCTCCTGATTATGACAGTTTGACATTATTACAGAAAGTCGAAGTTTTCACAGGAGCTTTAGATAATACTAGAGGCCAAGATTTATATAAAGTGCTTTGGTTGAAATCCAAATCTTCAGAAGCCTGGCTTGATCGTCGTACTACCTACACGAGATCATTGGCAGTGATGTCGATGGTGGGATACATTCTTGGATTAGGAGACCGTCATCCTTCCAATTTGATGTTAAATAGAAGTACTGGTAAAGTTGTTCATATTGATTTTGGTGATTGTTTTGAAGCAGCCATATTAAGAGAAAAGTACCCAGAAAAGGTTCCGTTTAGATTAACCAGAATGTTAAATTATGCTATGGAAGTTAGTGGTATTGAAGGGTCATTCAGAATTACTTGTGAACATGTTATGAGAGTTTTAAGAGATAACAAAGAATCGTTAATGGCTATACTTGAAGCCTTTGCTTATGATCCTTTGATTAATTGGGGATTTGATTTCCCTACTAAGGCAGTGGCTGAAGCTACAGGTATAAAAGTTAACCAAATCAATGTTGCCGAATTATTAAGAAACGGACAAATTGATAATGATGAAGCGGTATCATTGAATAAGAGAAATGAATTAGAAATTAGAAATGCTAGAGCTGCTCTTGTTTTAAAGAGAATCACTGATAAATTAACTGGTAATGATATTAGGAGACTAAAAGAATTAAATGTTGCTACTCAAGTTGATAAGTTAATTCAACAAGCCACAAGTGTGGAGAATTTATGTCAGCATTTCATTGGTTGGTGTTCTTTTTGGTAAATTTTTATATAAGAAATAAATATTTATTTTTTTAAACCTTTATATCTTTTCATAAATGTCGGATAAACGACAATGTCGCACAAATATCAGGTATTTTAGGGGTTTTAATATTAAAACCCTAACAAAATTTGGAATTTATGGCTTTTGAATTGTTTAGGATACTTTTAATGACGTTAGGATTTTATATCATTTGTTTTTGTGTATTAAAAAATCTTATTTCCTTCTAAATATACATATACATCTATACCTCGAATAAACCAAGATTAAGCTATCTTCTTAGAAGCATTAGTGAACCCAACTCCTTTTATTGATAAATTAAATGCATCCACATCATCATCAACTTCCTTTAAAAACCCTTCGACTCCAAATACATCTTTAATATCTCTTAAATATTGAATCAATGTCTCATCAATTTGATCCTTATGAATCTTTAACCTTCCCACATCTTCTTTACCAATAGTCATAAAACATAAAGCTAACATAAGTTGGTTTCTTCCAACAACACAACTATTAGATAATTCACTTAATAAATTATAACTTACCCTCTCAGCAACATCCTCAGGTAAACTACCAGGAGTACCAACACCATCAGTAAATATTCTCCATCCTTTTTTCAGTTCTGCTACTAATGTCAATCCAAATCCTGGGGATTTACCACTATTTTCACCTCTCCATACATCAGCTGATATATTGACTTCCACACCTGTGGCACGAAGTACATTCCTGGAAGTATCAATCATTCTATTGACAATTGAAGGTGATACTCTGGCACAATGTGCTACTCCTCTTATCGCCGATATTTTAACAGTTTCTAATGCATGTATGGTTATAGGTTGTGGAATTAAAGAATTACACATTAGGTGTACTTCACCTCCACCTAATGGAGGAGCTCCTCGTTTTAATATATGTATGGAGACTTCACGAACTCCAAATTTATCCATTAATGGTAACATCCCCCATTTTAAACTATCTACACTGATATCATCATTACCCAAACTGGTCAAGCCTTTGAATATTATTGAAAACTTCTTTTTCGAGAAGGGGGCCAAGTATAACATGGGTTCTAGGAAATAGCCTATAGGCTTACCATTAGAACAATTATGAGTTAATTCACCACCGGTGATTATTCCAGGTTTGTAAATGACAGTAGTACCGGTATAACTAATTTCTATATGGGAACCATTGGTTACGGCTTCTAATAATCTCAAAAATGAAACTTCATGATCTTTTAACCCAGGATTCATCTCATTAGATCTGATTTTCGATATTTTTATGGGTTTACCTGCTAAAGTAGCTAGTATTAATCTGAACCTAAAATTCTTAGAAGATTGAAATGATTTTATCTCTTTATTCATGTTTGTGGTTTATATTTGTGGTTTCTTTGGTTTGTGGGTCCAAACAATTTTATTAACCTTAGACCTAAGAACTTGAGATGCTCTTCTCAAAAAAATTTACAGTGCGACCACCAACTGTCAGTAGGACCACTAAGTTCGCGACCAAACAAAGTGCCAGTGCGACCACCAAAGGAAAGGTAATGGAAGAAACGAAGAAAAGGTCAAATGACTCTGAAACCACAAATGAAAGTAAAAGAGTTAAAGCCGAAGGTGAATCCGATTTACTCGATGATGAATTGAATGCGTTACTCACTCAAACCAATGGACCTTTACCTAATAGTGGAACTAGCAATAACCAAAGTCTTGACTTTAATAATTTACCTGATGAATTACTCGATACTATTGATAAATCAATATCGACCCCTGATGTCACTCCAAGCTTAAGTAGATCAGCGACTCCAGGTCTCGATGATACTAGAACTAAAAGAACCGGCAATTTGATAGTTCCCGATAATCATCCATTATCTCAACAACCAGTGATAAGAAATGAACCCCCTAAAACTACTAACGAACTCTATAGTAACGATCCTACCAAATTGAATGATGCATTAGCAGCAGCTGGGGTTGATATTCATCACGAGGAAGAATATTTGTTACAACAAAGGAACATTCCATCAAGATTCAACCAATATCAATCAATGAATCATCAACAAGCTAGAGCACCAATGAATCTTTTAAATCCCTATAGTGTATCGACTTTCATGCAGAAGGTGGCTAGAGAGAATGGAATTGCACAGAATTTCCTTAACGATCCTGAAATTCTCGAGTTGATGTCAGTATCATGTGAGGATTGGTTATCGAATATCATCACCAAAACCATCATCATGTCACGTCATCGTCGAAGAGGCATCCCAAATCTCAACAAACAAAAACCATCGACTATCCAACGGTCGGAATTATCCAAAGAATTGAGGAATTTGGCCCATAGGCAAAAGGAGTTGGAAGAGAAAAGAGTGAGTAATAGAGCCAATCTTGGATTAGAGAAGAATGATGATACTAAAAAAGCTGATGGTAAAGGTGTTGAAGAATCTTTACACAACGCTGCTAATGCTACAGCTGCTATGATGTCAATGAATCCTAGTAGAAAGAAGTATTCTTGGATGACAGCAGGAGCTGCTTCAAATGGTGGTGGTAGTAATGATAAAGAAGGTGGTATGAAAAAGAGCCATATCCTAACTGCTCGTGGTGAGAATGGGTTAAGATATAGAGAAATAAGAACAGGCCAAAGTGTGACGATGAAGGACTTTTTAACAGCTATAGAAGATGAAAGGATGGGTGTAGACAAAGTTTTATTAAAGGGGTATGCTAAATTGAAGGATTAGCTGATAGTATTAGCTAATAGTATTATATGTATAATAGGTTTTCTACTACCGGTACTAGTGCGAATTCTGTTTCTCTACCACCGACTCCATTACTCTAACGCGATAATATCGCGGTAATATCGCGGTAATAGCTCAGTAATAGCTCAGTAATAACATCGCGCTTTGTTTATAAATAAACAACACGTTAAACCCACATTCAATCATAAATTGACACAAACAAAACATAGAGAATGTCCTTCTCATTAACTAAACATTTTAATAGTTTTGATGTGGATAAAGTGTCAGAAGATCCAATCGCTGATCTGGCCAATAGATTGGAATCAGTCACTAATAGTTTAGCTACAAACCCTGAGATTTTAAATCATGATCCTGAAATCTTTGATGAACTCCTTGATTTGTGTCATGGGTACAAAGGTTTAGAATCAAATGAACAGAAACAATTTTCTTATTTGATAGCATCTTCGTTTAAGACGGTTTGTAGTAACATTAAGGCATCAATTGATAATGGTGAATTCATTGATAATATATCAACCACGAAATCTCTTCTTGAAAGGTATGGATACCTTATATTTGTGATGTTCACTATATTGGGCAAAGAAGATTTCAGTGGGATGTCAGTTCAAAGAACTAAGAATAAAAACTTGATGGCTAGTTGGAAAAATAATTGTGGTAAAGTCCAAGATTTACTTGATGGCACAGAAGCATGCTTAAATCTCGAATTAAGTAAAGTGTTTGTAACAACTCCCGAGAAGACGGCATTTTTAGAATTGTTTAATAGACCTATTTTCCATTTGATGGAGACCCCAGAAAGGATGAAATCTATTCCTATTAAAACCGTTATGTTCAGATGTATTTGTATGATGGTAAAGAACCATAATCATGGAAATACTATTCAGAACTCAGTAATTCAATCATTAACGTATTTCACTCATTTGCCTCCTTATATGGCTGAATTACTTCATTCTTTAGATACGAAATATGAATATGGAGTTTTAACTGAAGAAGTATTAAGAGAGGTCTCACAAATCCAGTTCAATTCTAATGATAACAATGGTCCTAAATCCATATCTGATTTCCTTGTGAGTTTATCACAATTAAGTCCCAGATTGATTTTGAAACAAATGACATCTATAGCTCAATTACTTGATAACAGTAACCAAACTTTAAGATGTTCAGTAGTAGAAGCCTGCGGGAATATTGTAGTTGATATAATAAAGGATACTGACCAAGAAGATAAAGAAACGAGAAGTGATCAACATATTGAAAGTTTGATTGATTTATTACAAGAAAGATTATTGGATCAAAATCCATATGTTAGAACCAAAGCTGTTCAAGCTTTGACTAAGATCTGTAGTTTAAATGTCAAGTTTTCTCAAAGGAAGCAGATATTTATGAGTTTGACAGTACGTTCCCTTGATGATAGAAGTACGTTAGTGAGAAGGAATGCGGTGAAGTTGATGTCCAAGTTGGTATTGAACCATCCTTTTGCAAGTATTCATGGTACGCAACTTCAGATGAGTAAATGGGTTGAGAGAAGGGATGAAGCAGAAAAGGTTTTACAACAATATTTACCTCAACAACCTGAGACCGAAGAAGGTGTTGAAGAAGATGCCGAAGAGGATGTTGGAGAACATGATGATATGGAGGTGGATGAGAAAGAAGACGAAGAGGTAGAAAAAGAAGACGCAGATAAAGAAGTGGAAGAAAATGACGAAAACGAAGAGAATGAAGAAGAAAAAGAAATGGAAAATGAATTAGAGAATCTTCCAGATGCTAATATTCTTGTTAAAGCTAAACTCACAGCTCAATATTATCAAGATGCAGTTAATTTCATAGAACTTATCCATAAAGGTACAGAGATCGTATCGTCATTATTATTCTCGAGAAATAGAAATGAAGTATTAGAATCAATGGATTTCTTAGTATTGGCAGATGCATTTGGGATTGAAAATTCCGATACGGGGATTCGAAAAATGCTTCATTTAGTATGGATGAAAGGATCCTCCGATGAAGGAAAGTCAATTGCATCACATCTTATTGATTGTTATAAAGAATTATTCTTTATAGCCCCTGAAGGAGCATCCAATGCTCAAAAGGCTTCACATATTGCTAAGAACTTGATCAATATAACTTTAAGTTCATCTTTGGCGGATTTAGCATCGTTTGAAAAGTTACTTTGTATGATGTACGCTGAAAAATTAATAGCCAATGACGTTATTTCCATACTTTGGCAGATCTATGGTCATAAATCTCAAGTCAATGACGACCAAATCGAATCATCGGATTCACAAAGACGAGGTGCTATTATTGTTCTTTGTATGATAAGTATTGCTGATCACAATATTGTCTTGAAAGGCCTTGATCTTTTACTTAATACCGGATTGAATATTCACGAGTATAATGACCCTGAGTTGTGTAAATACACTTGTATCACTTTACAGAGGATTATACCAGCAGATAGTAAAACAAAAGGACACAAAGTTGAACGAGAAGAAGAAATTGTTGGAAAGTTGACAGAAATTCTATTGATCACTGATGAGGATACTTCATGGTATGGTATAGCAGAACAAGCTATAAGTGCTATATTCAAAGTATCAGAATCACCTGATGAAGTTTGTACGACAATTATTGATCAGAGAAGTCGTAGTGTTTTCAAAGAAGCCAATTCCTCGAGTCAAATCATGTCCTTATCACAGTTGTTATTCATCGTAGGCCATGTAGCCATCAAGACCATTGTCTATTTGGAAAGACTCGAGACGTTGTTCAAGAAGAAGAAACACGATAGTGAAAATAAGAATAAGGACAAGGAAGAAACTGAAGAGAATGAACTTGAAATGATTGGTGGGACTACTGAAGATGACTTTACAGATGCAGTGATTTATATCAAAGAAAAAGAAATTTTATTTGGAGAGAATGCTTTGCTTTCCAGATTTGGAACGTTAGTCAAAGAAATAGTTGGAAATAATAAATCATATGATAATTTAACTTTACAAAGATCAGCAGTTTTATGTTTAGTGAAATTGATGTGTATTTCATCGAAATTCTGTGAAGAGAATTTACCATTATTAATTACCATCATGGAGAAATCACCTGATCCAATCATAAGGTGTAATTGTGTTTTAGGATTAGGTGATATGGCTGTATGTTTTAATAACTTGGTCGATGAAAACACCGACTTTTTATACCGTAGACTTACCGATGATAATTTAATGGTGCAAAGGACTTGTTTAATGACAGTGACATTTTTGATTCTTGCTGGGCAAGTCAAAGTCAAAGGACAACTTTCATCTATGGCCAAGTGTCTTGAGAATGAAGATCAAGGAATTAGTGATATGTGTAGATTATTCTTTGCAGAATTGGCTACTAAAGATAATGCTATTTACAATGGATTTATTGATATATTCAGTGGTCTTTCTCAAGATAAGACTTTAGAGAAAGATGCTATGAAGAGAATTGTTCGGTTCTTAATTGGATTTATTGATAAAGAGAAACATCAAAAACAATTAAGTGAGAAATTATTAGTCAGATTGAATAAAGCAGGTAATAGTGAACAATGGAATGATATTGCTTACGTTTTACAGGTTATTCCATATAGAAATGAAGCTATTAGTAGTGCATTAGATGAAGGGTTCAAGCTTGTAGAGACTTAGTGTATAGTTGTGTGTATAATAAATAACTTAGTATGACATAGGACTAACTATGAAGTACTAAGACTTGTAGCAACAATTACATGTAACAACCATTTCTCATAATGCTTATAAGAACGCTTAACTATGAGAATGCTTAACTATGAGAATTCTTAACTATGAGAATCCTCAAACGCTAACAATGGGAGAAATATAATAGCAAGTGCGAAGACTAAACCATGGTTAATTTGATCCAAACTCAAATAAATCATTTACTGGAATCAACAGGTCTAGATTCAGCAAATATCCGAATCCTAATATGTTCATTACTTTCGTATCCATTTAGTGGAATCTTCAAAAGATTACCCGATCACAATTATACCCTTAGAAATATGTACATTGTTTCAGTATCATCATTTTATATCTTTGGGATATTGGAACTTTACCTGGGATTAGCTTCACTTTTGATGTGCTCAATGGGTTCATATTTCATCACAAGATATTTAAGAACTGCTACAATGCCATGGGCCAATTTTGTGTTCTTGATGATGTTTTTAAGTTATCATCATGTCCATGAACAATTCTTCCAAACCTATGATCCCAGTGTCATTGATATAACTGGGGCTCTTATGGTGATGGTAATGAAATTGTCATCGTTTGGTTGGAGTATTCATGATGGTAGACAACCCAAGGAATTGTTAACGAGTTATACCAAATCGAGGGTTATTAAGAAACATCCAAATATCTTACCTTTCTTAGGTTATTCTTTCTTTTATGCTTCATTATTAACGGGCCCTGCATTTGATTATGCTGATTATGAAAGGTTCCTTCAGAATACGCTTTTCGAAGATGTTCCAGAATCAAGAAGACCTGGTAAGAGAAAAAGAAGAATTCCAAGAAGTGCAAGAGTTTCGCTTTTCACTTTATTCAAAGGGTTTGCATGGGCTTATCTATTTGTGATTGTACCCAAATATATCACTTTGGATTATATGTTTGCTACTGAGTTTGTACTTGAACATTCATTTACGTACAGAATCTTCTACATGTGGGCCATGGGATTTTTCCATCGTTTGAAATATTACGCTATTTGGACAATTGCTGAGGGTGCTTGTATTCTTTGTGGAATTGGCTACAATGGATATGATCCGGTTCATGATACGTTCAAATGGGATAGAGTCAGGAATATAGAGCCATATTTGTTTGAAACGGGTCAGAATGTTCATGTATGTTTAGAATCATGGAATATGAATACCAATAAATGGCTCAAGAATTTCGTTTACTTGAGGCTTGCCAAAAAGGGTAAACGGCCAGGATTCAAAAGTACAATTGCCACGTTTGTAACCAGTGCCTTTTGGCATGGTACAAGACCAGGTTATTATTTAACATTTGTCATTGGTGCATTTATCCAAACTGTAGGTAAGATTTTCCGTAGGAATTTCAGACCAATATTCATTGATAAAGATGGAAATAAGTCGAAACTTAAACCCTTATATGATATAACTAGTTACTTCACCACTCAATTGGCATTTGGGTTTATTGTTCATCCATTTGTGATTCTTGATTTCAAAAAATCCCTTTACATTTGGTCGACGGTGAACTATTGGTTGATAACAGTCATTGCTCTAGTTTTAATTGCATTCAGAGGTCCTTCAGGTAAACAACTTACAAAATTCTTGAGCAAGTATCATATGTCAAGTGACGAACCTGTTCATAAACCAAAAGGATTGAATTTGGCCGAATCTGAAAGAGTTGTTAAGGTGTTAAATTCTTATATGACTAAAGATAGAGATCTCGTAGATTCTCCTGCTATGGGAGTTCCATCTTTAGAAGATCTTGAGAATTTACATGGTAAGGATATAGATGAAGAATTACAAGAGTTAAAAGCTACGTGGGAGGCCTTTAAGTCAAGAAAGGGACAAGATGATTTCGATGGATTAAGAGATGCGTATGCCAATTTTGTTAATGAAATTAATGAGATTTTTGATGCTAATAAGACTAAAATACAGGAGAAGAAGATTAATGAAAAGATTGGTCAAAAGATTAGTCAAAAGATTGATTAAGCATTTACAAAGTAGCATCAAACAAAATTATTATGTTATTAAATAAATGTGATATGATTCCTATTTAGCGTTTTGTAGAATATCTATTTTGGTCTAGCTTTTGGACCCCAATTCTTGGGATTCTCTTGATACCTAACCATTTTCAAACCTCTTAATTTTTTAATCTTTGTAGCTTCATCATTTTCAGTTTCAAAATCAATTTCTCCTCCATCTTTTAAATTCTTTAAAATCTTATAACCAATCATATTTTCAGATAGATTTAAACTCTGACCAGGATTCTTCCTTAAAGCTTCAACTTTATCAGTCAATTTAGGAGTCTTGGTCAATTTCCCATCATCATAATCCTTAACCAATTGGTTATTACACTTTATCAACCATTGTTTATTGACATTCAAAATATCTTCCCATTTAGCATTGGTCTTTATACAATTTTTCTTAGCATGAGTTAATGATACTTTATATCCCAAGTTACCTAATGCGGTAGCGAATTCGTTAATGGAGATTGGTGCTGTTTTAAAGAATGATGATAATTGGTTCAAATTGAAATAGAACGGAGTCTCTAATTCATTGACAGCTAAAGTTAACATTCCTTTTATTCTTTCCTTAGTGCCATAAACTTCAGGATCAGCTTCTTCATTGACTTTGAAAAGATGATTGATGAATGCTTCATTATGAAGTTTTCCTCCATACATGGGACCGGCTAAATGGAATGGACTTTCACAAAATTGACACTCATCAGAAGGAAGGGTCATTCTAGGATACTGGAATTTGAGTTTACCAGTATCCGTCTGTTTCCTACCAAGGAATTGATTGAATTTATCTCCACATCCAGTACAATGGTATGTTAACATTGTATTAGAAGCCAAGTTTTTAACTTCAATAGGACTTGTTCTGACTTTTATGATCAATCTGAAATAATAGTCTATGGATAATGATAATAAAGGTTCAATAGATTTCTTATACTTACCAGCAATTTGACCAATACTATTCAAAATCAAACGTATTCCAACCTCATGATTACTTTCAGTACCCATCATAGTGTTACCAAAGTTATTTCCACCATATAATGAAAAACATTTCTCAGGGTACCCTGAACCTGCCAATACTCCAGCATCAGTACAAGTGACCAAGAGAATACCTTCATCTTTAATACACTGAATAGCACCATCTATGAACTGCATAGCGGTCCCATAAGGATCCAAATCTATAACATGGAATTTTGTGTTTGTGGATCCCATATATTTTATAGCATCTCCATGGTTAGCTACCACTTTGTCTTGTAAATTATTATACTTTATATTTTCATCTATCAATTTTACAGCATCTGCTAATAAATCATTGGCTACGATTTTATTTACATGATCCAATTCCTTAGCATAACGTACAGATCTTAACCCAGTAGCACTCAAGGCTTCAAGGATATTTATATAATTACCATTATCGATTTTAGGTTCATCTTTATGACTTCTCTTCTTCAATTTGAAATGTTCATGGTACATGGAATGCCAACTTTTGATAACCATAACCGACAAGTCACGATTAAATTGTTGGATATGGTTATAGAACACCTTATCTCCGCCTAGAATTTCCGCTTTACCTTCTCTTATTATATTTTCCACCATTGGTAATAGTTTCATAGATGAGATGAGGTCGCACTGTGAGGTTGAACTGTGAGGTCGCACTGTGTGAGGTTTTCAAGTTCTGAGGCACTCTCACCGCAGTCAAGGACCAGAGAATTAATAAAACAGATAATGGCAGATTTTGGACCACTAACGGATTTAGGTGAACCCACAATGGATTTAAGTGAACCTATATCGGATTTAGGAGAATATGAATACGACTCGGAATATGATTCGGATTATACAGAATTAACAGCACAAGAACAATGGGAAGAAAGTCTTGAACAGATTAATGGGTTGATCAATTGGATAATATTTCCATTGATTGGGAAAGTTTTAGGAAGAAGAGTTAGTAAGGTTATTTGGAAAAGGATAGCTGAAGTATGGTGGGCGTAAGGGGGCGTAAAAGGGGCGTGATGTTATGATCACGAACAGCATTATGAATTATGAGTATATTAATACATATATTACACATTAAGTTAAGCAACTTAAAATCTTTATAATTAAGGAAACCGGTACAATAGAAACCGACACAATAGAAACCGGCCTACTAAAGACTGGTAATCAAAGTCCTAAATTCATTAGTAATATTACCATTAACGAATTCCAAAATGAAATTTAATAAAGGCTCTATTAACCCATTATTAACTCTATTCAAAATTTGATTCAATATCTTTAAATAATCATCAGCCGAAATCGAATCAGATGTTTCTGACAGGAAAATCGAACCCTGGTCATCATCTACGAAATTATTGTGGGACTTTAAAAGTTTAAGGATTCGTATTAAAACATTAAGAAGGGTTTTATAAATAAACAACGTATCGAGATTTATGTTAATCTCCAACTTTTCTATCAATAATTGATTTGAATTCAACTTAGTTGGCGAATTGACATATTGGTTCAAGGTTGTAGACGAAGAAGAATCCTTGACTTCATGACCAATATCAAAACTCTTTAGGATCGATAATAAGTTCCTTATAAATTTCACCTGGTACAAAGGTTGACTACTACTAGGGTCGGAATTAATAAAATGTTTAGGACTAGCCATAGAATTCAATTTCGACGTCAAACTCGATTGTTGGGCTTGTTGTTGTTTGTACATCTCTTCATCAGCTTGTAAGGACTTGATCAAATTACCTAAACTGATAGTGAGTTTGAGGAGCTTGCTATTATCTATAGGAAATGTATTTAAGGTTATGTACTTATGGAGTTCTTTATAATTCAATTTATAAATCTTGAGATAATTTTTGGTGGGGTAATTATTAAATGGGATGGTTTGAAGTAGTTCTTGGAATGTATGGATTTCATTATTTAGTAATTCTATAAAGTTCTGTGTCATTTTTTAAAGTTTAGACTTGTTGATTAGGATTCGCTTATTTCGCACTGTTGAGTGTACTCTTTACAGGGCGAGTTCTTCGCCGCAGTCTTCACCATACTAATGTGGTTAATACTACTAATATTCATCCTACTATGCTTTATAATAATATTTGGCGATTCCCCTACATTCAGAAACACAATCGTTCAAACCTTGCGCAAAAAGATTCTTATATTATTTGATACCATACTAAAAAACCTCACATCAATTAATTCTCCATACTTAAATTGGTTTGTCCCAATATTCTATTTAGGTATCATAACTTCCTGTTTATATTTATTTTTCACAAACACATGGTACCTTATACCTCCACAAACCCAGAATAATGTTTTCCATCAATTATACATATTTTTTTCAATCACAAGTCTTTATTCCATAACATTGATTTGTATATTCTCCAACCCTGGTTATATCCATAAATATAACGTCACTGCCATCAACCATCATTTTAAAAATAATGACATTATCTTTTTTGACAATTACCATTGCTCGACTTGTAAATTCCTTAAACCAGCAAGATCAAAACATTGTTCTACTTGTAATAGATGCATAGCTCTAATGGACCATCATTGTATTTGGATCAACAATTGTGTGGGGTATTATAATTATAAGTATTTTATCGGTTGGCTATTATCGAATATCAATTTCATGGCTTATGGGTTGTATTTGTGTACAAGAGTGATTTCTATTTGGCAGCTTTCATTAATAACCAAATCTCCCATATACAAGGTCACTGGGGCTTTTATTATCTTATGTGGATTATTCAATATCATAGTGATATTATTCCTTGGTTTACAAATACGATATGTATATTTGGGTGTTACCACAAATGAGGCCGACAAATGGTCTGAAATCGAACACCTTATCAATATAGGAACTTTATATTATCGACAAGGGAAGTATTATGAGGTGATTGGTGATCAATTGGTTAATATGAAAAACGATGAGGTATATCCTATGTTTCCGGATCTAATAAAGATTAAATCGGTTGCTGAAGTTGATAATATTTATGATAAGGGGTTCAGGGATAATTTCTATGAAAAAATGTTCCCTATAGATTTTCAATAAATAGTCTTTTATATTCATTACCTCTATACCTCTATAAACTCTAAGCGGTCCTATAATAATAATTTTTTTAGGGATTTCGGTACTTTTATATCAATTTCTATCATCTTCACATTATGTTTCTCATCATTGTCTTTCATAGTTAATGGTATATTTAACTTTCGTTTCTTTTTCTTGGGTTTCTTATCAATATGGTTATCATTATCATTATCATTAGCATCTTTTTGTGATTGTTTCTTCTTCGGCGTTTTAACAGATGTATTGTCAGTTGTTTGAGAAGATTCCAATGGCTTTATAGGTCCATGGACTTTATGGAAATATTCTAGTTGATTATGTTTGACCAGATATTGATATATTAGGTCTATAATGTTCATCGCATAAAATTTGCAACCGCGTTGCGTTGAGATCCAGCGAACTAGTAAAGAACATAAAGAATTAACAAATACAGAGAAGGTTTTATCCAATAATTGTCTTATAATACACAAGAGTACTCTTCTCTAAATAGAAGGAAAGGTTAATTGAACATGAGCACCAAATAACATTGATAATCCTTCATCACTTTCATTAGCATCAAAATCTTCTGCTTTCTCAGGTATCGGTGTCACCAATCCCTGATATATTGTTAATATCCTACCATTTAAAGCAATACTACTACCGTGGAATGCAACATTAGCATTATGATATATTGGATTTTCTTTCATTACTGCAAATGCTTCTCCACTTATATTCTTCCTGAAATCCGAGTAATATTTCAAGTATCCAAACGTTTGAGTTCTTACATTCAAAACCAATACTCTACAGTCATCAAAGTTGTTGGCTGATAATTTGAATTTACTCAAATAGTAAGGGTCAATTTTATCTGAGTTAATCTCATTGAAATGTTGTAAAAAGTCTTTCCTAAATCCTCCAATAAAAAATACCAATTCTTTACCAAACTTGTTATAGTAAATTGCCTTATGGTGACATGCTGTCAATTCGGCATCAACAAAATTAGGCAGTTCTACTTGGTTTTGTAATTTTAATTCAACATCGCTGTTTTCCTGTCGGTTGAAATAATCATATGTAAAAGTATCAATCTTTTGCCATTCCAAGGTTCCAAACTTGAACAAATATAATTCACTAAATGAATGACGTGATTCATCACACCCACCTTGAATAAGTAAAGCCTTCGAAAAGAAAAATTCTTCAGGTTGTAATATCTTCACTGCCTTCTTTTGGTTTCGACTATTTGAAGTTTGAATCGAAGAAATGCTAGACTCTTCTTCAAAAGCGGAATTGGGTGAAAATGGCCTTGGAGAGTCGAAACTATACATCCAGTTACAATTCTCATCACTATTAAGGTCATAATCAACTAAACAAGAGGCAAAAAAACCTCTAGCACTAGGAAAATTCACCACTTCATTGATATTATAAATAGCAGCCGCTGATTGTAAATTGGTCAAGAAAAATTCTCCATCACATATCAAATCTATTCTTAAAAAGTCATTAGTTGCCTTGAATTTCTTGATACCTTTATCATGATACTCTACAAAGCCTCCAAATATAAATATACTTGTCAAAGCTTGAGTAGGATTGATTACAGTATCACCGAATACATCATTAGGTTTCCTCTTGGTTCTATGTACACTGGTACTGCCACTTCTTCTAGATTCAGTACGACTTCTTGGAGGTGAAACTGATAGTTCATACAAATGTCTGTTTGTTCCGATTGCCGTCACTTGTGACGGATCAAGAGATGCAGGGGCATTATCATCAATTTCATGGTCGCTATCACTATCACTATCATCATTATCAATTCGGGAAATGAAGCTTGGTCTAGTGGCAGGTTGAGGAACCGGTGCTACGGGAGAAGTCTTTGAGGTACCGGAATTCGATCTATGCTGTTTAACGTGGTTGGAATAACTCGATTGATGATTATCACCTATGTTCACTAAATTTGACCCTAAAGGCAGGGTTTGACGTGGATTAATAGGTGACGCCGAATTAGGTACAGGAGAAGAAGACGTTTTAGTGATTTGGAACCTACCTTTGAGTTTCTGACTACTTGTGGCACTTAAATTTTCTTTCTTTGAATCTTTTGAACTTATACTTTTAGATTTCTGAAGTTTATTAGAATCGGTTGAAGACCCCGTCACTGTTTTCTTTATATGGTTTTTGAAAACGTTATTCGAACTGGAAGAAGATGTGGGGGTTCCAGGATCGGAGTTTAAATGATTCTTATTTAGAAGACCCTTCTCTTTTTTGGATTTCCTATTTAGATTAGGTGATTTCTTGTCATGTTCACTTGGTTCATTCATCGGTATATATGGACTGTAATAACCAGTATCCTTGAAAGTATTTACAGGAGTGGGCATTCTGAAACTAGATACAGTGTCTTGATTTGAGGTTTTATTGTAAATGTTCGAAGTTATAGCATGGCCAAGTCTTCCAATTTGGAAAGCCTTATCATCTTTCTTGTCGAGACGAATCTTAACAAACTTGAATGTTTTAGTATCAAATACGTATCCATCTTCATTTAAAACAAGATCTTTCTCAATCACCCATTTATCGGTTTCAGCTACCTGGTACACTTTTGTGATCCTAAGTTCAAAACCTCCAAACATAAATACATGTCTATCGGAGATGTTTGTGAAGCTGCATCCACATAAATGTGATGGAATATCACTAGCAAATGTATCTAGTAACGTCACCGTATTTATCTCGGGATTGAATAGATATATATGATGGTTTGAGGTTAAATAAGGACTCATCAAGATTCTTCTATCGATGAACGGTGGTAATTCTACTGGGAAGTGAACTGATACTTTTGATATATCAACATCATAAGGTAATCCAAGTTTGTCAAAGTCTGAACTATTGTATAAGCCCCCAAAGATAAATATCAAATCATCCTGAGAACAATCGTTTTGATAAACCAAACTAGCCACTTCTGATTGGAATTTCTCGAGATTTCCATCATTATGGTTATTAGTAGAATGGGGCACATTTATCGCTACTTTGGGTAAACTGAAATGCCCTGAAAATGCCTTAATGCCCTCAGATTCTTGGAATAACAAGTTGGTGGTTTCGTCATCACCTTCTTCATCATATACAGATACTTCATGATCCTTTCGGAGTTGATTACCTATGGTCTCAAACACTACCATTGGCTTGAGGAATGATCCCTCCGAGTTATTGATGGTTAATCTGTTGGTTAATTTTTTACTCTTTGTATATTTGAAAGCCGCATATGGCGGTTTTATATTACTGGACAAGTATTTTGTATTTGTGTCATTGAATGTGCCTGCATTGACCTGGGAATTACTTCCAGGAGGATCATGACCAGGTGTATTAATTGAGTTGGATGTCATAAGCGCCGGAGGGTTTTAGATCCTTCTTCGCGGTGTTGGTTATGTAATTGCGCGCAAGGGGTTAGATTTATCTATTGAGTTTGAACTAAAGGAATAGAATTTACGAAACTTTATTATGGAAAAACCATCCTATACATTTTTCTATGGGTTGGTGTTTTGTTAGAGCTATTTACACGTTCGGACTTAACATATCTGCCTTTACTAAGATATTGATCTAAATTGTTAGTATATGATAGAGGATGAGTCTTTTGCTGAGAGTCTCTTTAGACTGAGAGTCTCTTTAGACTAGGAGTCTCTTTAGACTAGGAATCTCTTTAGACTAATTGAAAACATTAAAATACATACATCTTGGACGGAAGCATGAATGAATTGTCTAACTTCAAGAGCTAACCAAACTTTCATCATACTTAACGAATTCTCATTCTTAAGGATATCTCTTCCCTCTTTCAGAACTCCTAATTGTCTTAAAATTGGTAATGAACTATTAGTTAGTAAGAATATCATAATCAAAAATGGCAGAATATACGAACCTTGCAAATAAATCTAAATTGGGATCTAATTGTCTTCCAATACCTTCTAATAACAATATAGCAACCACTATACTAATGAAATCTCCTTCCATTCTAACATGATGTTTTCTAACCATATTTAATACTTGATCTAATAAATCTCCTATACTTAAATTCCCTAATGCAAATGTTCTTTGTTTCATTCTTTCAACCAATTTTTCAACTTTTAATGCAAACACTTCTTTATCCACTACCGTATCTGGAGTTCTTGATCTTTCAATCATTAATTCTCCTGCTTTATATCCATCAAATTCTGATAATGCTTTGAACAAATCAATGAAATTCACTCGGTCAGTGTTGTTTAATTCGGTGACAATCCCAACATCTAAGAAACAGATCTCGGCATGGTATCCTTCATAATAAAGTTTAGATAGTTTCTCACACCATAACGCTTCATCCTCTATAGGGAGTTGCAAGAGTTCTTGGGTAATTCTATTTGTGTCTTCTTCGTTGCTACTCTTGACTATTTTATACTCCTTTTCATGTTTATATAATTCATTCTTATAAAATCTGATCATCATATTACCAGGATGTAAATCGGCATGAATAAAATCATCCAAAATTAACATTTTCAAAAATGCATCCAAACCTTTATCACTGATTTCTTTAGACAAATTCTTTCCGAAATTCTTCTTGATGGACAAAATTGTTTCCAAGGGTATGGCTTGCATATATTCTTCCACCAACACGTCCCTTGTAGTGAAACTTAAATAAGGTTTAGGGAAATGGATATCTTGATTATTGTTGAAATTGTGTCTAAATTTCGCCAAATTTAACCCTTCTATCCTCAAATCCAATTGAAGTTTCATCAAAATTGCAAACTGGTCAACTTCATCTGGTAATGATAACCATTCCATCGTCGGTATAGAATTGATGAAATTGGCAAAGAATTTCATTAATTTCAAATCTCGATTGATCTTCAATTCAACATTAGGGTGTAGTACTTTTATGGCCACTCGTTTATTATTCAAAGAACCATTTTCGGTTATTATAAACCGTTCAATAATAGAACCATAAGTCTTTGCGTCATGCTTGAATTTCAATTTCAGTTCTATTTCGTGTTCCTGATCAGAAATTTTATTGATAAAATCGTCTTTCAACTTGGCTAAATATACTTGAGCAATTGCTCCTACCCCAATTGGAGTTTCATCGAATTCTTCGAAAATATCTTCGAATTTCACAGGCTTATGGTCTGGGGCAAAACTTTTAAGAATGATTCGTTTTGTGGCTTCAAAAGAATGGGCTTTGGCATTTGAATGTAAATTATTAAACTCATCACACATCTCTTTGGGTAATAAATCAGTTCTAGTTGCAGCCCATTGACCTAATTTGATAAATGAAGCACCAGCCAATTCTGCCGACCACCTGATAAATTTGTACCATAACTTAGCCCCTTTTTGTGTTCTTCGTCCATAAAGCACCATGGGGTACGATAGTAATATTGGCGTTAGAATCAAACTCAATTCTATAAATCTTGTAAATGTTATTAACGGGTCTATAATATAATCCACCACTTTAAAACTTATGGAGTACCATATTCGTTGAAGGATATTTGTGGATTTTAATCTTGTATCTCTATATTCATTATATTGGTCTAATTCTTCGTTTTGGGACGCAGTATATAACCCCATTTCAAATGTTTCTGCATCATCATTTATATCTAAATTATGTTTAGTGGTATCTATTGCATGGACATCGTTGATTATGGTTGATTTGTAATTATATATTTGATAGGTGCTAAAACCCACAAATCCATATTTCACTACCGCAGTATACCTTGGTGATCGTATTGACGCCAATGGTGATTTTAGGATTAATCTTAACATTGCTGCGTAGTCCCGTACGGTTTAAAGTTCGCGATGTTACCAGTGCATGAGAAAGGCATAAAATGGTTATCTATAAATGTTTTTATTTCTATACAATTAAAACTTATTTTAATACATACTTTAAATTATTAGGTAGTTAAACTTTTAAGTGTTGAAACCTTTAGGTAGTGTAATCCTTTTTGTGGCAATTAATTTAATTTTGTTTAGACTCATTAAGATGATCTCTTAAGATGGAAACCCATAATAAAATAGAAGCAGTACCTTTTGGATTAGTGACAGCTCCTCTTCTAGCAACAATACCATCATGAGCATTCCAAGCATCAAGATAGACGGGAATCTTAATCCAATCAAGACTATTCAAATTATCAATAATAAATTGTTTATCTCTTGACATTGGTAATTTACTTTCTTTAATAAATAATGGATAATTTTCATAATCAGTTGAAGAAAGTGATCCTAAATGAGTTTTCATAGCATCATCATGAGCTTTTTGGTCAATATCAATAATCTTTTTCTTAGCACGGAAGATCAAGTTAAGAGGGTTCAATCTATCATGAACTATTGTACTTCGATCTTCTTCTTCTTCTTCTTCTTCTTCTTCTTCTTCTTCCTCCTCATCTTCTTCTAAAATACTTGGTTGAGCTTCATCAACTGCTGGCAAAGCAGCGGTTTCTTGATCCGAAGAAGAGGTGTTGATCAAATCCTTGTCACCGGAGTCATCTCCTTCAATTATATGGCCATCACCATGAATAAATCTTTCATCAGCATAAAGCATTCTTTCCATAGCAGTTTCAGTCATGTTGGAAGTATCACCTCTGAATGATTCATGATGGTTTAAATCTTTTCTTTGTTGTCTTTTTTTAGTACCTATTCTGTAATCATCATCATCCACGGGCTTATTTCCATAAACCCCGTCTTTTACTCTTTCCCAATGTTTATCAATACTAGGGTACGTTAAAACCCTGATCTTCGTCATGGAATAGAGCGAGGCCATTAAACTTACAGTCAATGCAGTTGGAACCCAAACTGGTAAAATCATCATTCCTAAAAGGATAATACCAATTCTTACCAATTTAGAAGATCTAAAAACACTTGTTTCTTCTTGAACATTCAAAGTGCCTTCGAAACTTTGGTTATTGATTTCAAAATCTGATCTGGCCAAGTCAACAAACTTTCCTCTAACAAAGACATTACCAATTTTGGATTGGGGTAAATCCTTCAAATATTTAATTTTGATAATATCGAGTTTTTCAAATGGAGAATATTCAGTTATAAAAGAAGTGAAAAATGCTACAGTTCTATCATTCTTGATATTGGCTAATAATAATAATTTGTCAAACCTTTGTAATCCTCTAAAGTACCGTGATTCAGGATTAGCCATTTCTACTAAAATCTTATCGTGGTCAAGCAAAAACATTTGTCTACCACTTTCACCAGTGAGGTACCCACCAATTGCATTTGCGGTTTTATCAAAATAATTCTTCCTGAAATATTCTATTCCAACATGAGGAGTTGCAAACGTAGAGAAGAACACGGGTTTGACATAATTGAAAAATCCAATATCTTCTAAGATCCCAATTAAGTATCTACTGATCAATCCCCCTAAGGAATATCCCACAATACTTATTTGTGTAACTTTGCAATTGTTATGTTTTAAAGTTTCCATTTCATAGAACATTTCAAACAAAACTCTTTCGGCACAGATCTTTAACCCATCATAGGTTTTCCAGAATCTGAACCCAGAGGGTCTAAGAAATACAATCTTCTTGTCCTTGGGCAATGATTCTTTAAGACACGCTTCTACGGTTAGCATGTGATTGGGACCACCCCATAACCCATGAATTAACACAAATAAATGACATTGTTGTTCTTGTGACGATTCATTCTTTGGTTCCATAGTTTGATAAACTGCGAATAAATCCTTATCAGTTCATTTAAACCGCGGTAACCAATCGCGACCAGAGAAGGCGAAGCCTATCGCGGTAGCTGTGGTAGGTGTCAGTCGCACTAGAAACTTCAGATCCAAAATTGAGTAGAACCTTCATCTCAAGTTTTAGTGCGACTATACGATATACGATGAAAGTTGCAATATTAACTGGTGGATCATCTAACCTTGGAATCTCCCTTGCAAAAAGACTTATCGATAATACTACTGATGAGAAAATCACCATAGTAATAACTTCTCGTACTTTGCCAAAAGCCCTCGACACAATTGATGAGATCAATAAGTATGCTAAGCTCCATAACAAATATTCCCTTGTGGAGTTCGATTATATATTGGTGAATTTCTGTGATATGGTGTCGGTATTAAGTGCTTATTATGATATTAATAAAAAGTACAAACACATTGATTATTTATTCATCAATTCAGCTCAAACTGCTTACCTTGGAGTCGACTTTTGGTATGCCATGAAGGATGTCATTAGAGATCCAATTTTTGCCGTAACTGAAGGACAAATGAAAATCCAAAAGGCAGGATTGAAATCACAGGATGGTATGGGATTATTATTCCAGGGTAATGTGTTTGGACCTTATTATTTGATCCATAAATTGAAATCTTTGTTGAAAGGTGGTAAAATCATTTGGGTATCTTCAGCAGCCAGTGGGGCTCAATATCTTTCATTTAATGACCTTGAACTCATTGAAAACCTTAGTCCTTATGAAGGTTCTAAGAGGTTAATCGATTTACTTCATTTAGGTACTTATAAGTCTCTAAAACGTGAAAATATTGATCAATATGTTATAAATCCGGGAATTTTCACTAGTTTTGGATTCTATCAGTATTTAAATGTATTTACATATTATGGGATGTTGATGTTATTCTATTTTGCTAGATTCTTAGGGTCTACTATCCATAACGTTACAGGATATAGTGCCTCTAATGCTTTAATAAGTTGTGCTTTAAAAGACGAAAGACAAGATGTAAAAGTGGTTTCAAGTACTGACAAGTCAGGAAGAGAATATATAGCATATGAAGAAATCGATGGTACTGGGGCTGAGGATGTGAAGAGTTATTTAGATAAACTTACACAGAAATGGGATGAGATTTTAAAGGATCAGATAGTTGATACCAGGAAACCATAATTAGGAAACCGTAATTAGGGAACCGTAATTAGTATCGTATTATTAATAATGTACATACTCTTCACTAAATGCTCTCTTACTAAGGTCTAATGTTACACAATCTCAAACTAAAGAACATGACTCAAACATTCACACCCACATCCACTGGCACATTCGGTTTCTTGAAATTGACCCCACCATTGTAAAGCACAATCAGCATGTAAAATATGTTCACAATTAGTACAAATTACGATTCTTTTTGTCACTAATGAATTACACAAATTACAATGTTTGCGTTCAATGTTAAGCCATGGATTTTGGGCTGCCGAAGCAACCTTTGATGGTGGATTAATATACTTTACATCATTCAACAAAGGCTCCGGGTCTCTATATCCAAAATCACATTTATGCTCAGTAAAGATTGAGTTCTGAACATCAGTATTAAGATTAGGGAAATTAAATTTCAAAATCTTGATTCTACTTGCTGGTAAACCCCAGGAATACAACATATCAGCATACTTTTCTCGATAAGTTTTAATTTTATCTTCATTCTGTGAACTTAATAAAGGACTTGTATATACATCATCAAAGATATCCAAAGTCTCAATATTATCAAATTCCACACTAATATCAGGTGGAGGTCTTAAACCTTTTTTACTCTTTTTAATATTGGTAGAAAGAACTTGTGGACCTTTAATTCTCTTGAGTTCACTGAATTTATTTCTTTTGAATTCATTTGGGTCTTCTATATCCGAATTAATAGATCTTGCATAATTGTCTCTATGGAATACCAGTAATGACGAGTTCCGATGTTTATGAAGGGTTTGCATTTCTGATCTTTCGGAGATAGAATCTTGAAATGAGTGATTTCTTTCAAGGAAGGATCCAGTTCTTTCATGGAAAGAATTTTTCCCGTAAGAGTTTCTTTCATAAGAGTTCCTTTCATAGGAATTTCGTTCTCGTCCAAAAGAGTTCCTATCCGATCCAAACGAAGGTCTTGTATTTCCAATGGAAGGTCTTTCTCGTTCAAAAGAGTTGGTAATCTTCGGAGGTTGAGGCTTTGTTTGATAAGGTGTATGGATTGGAACATTAACATCATTTTCAACTAATTGGAAATTCCACTCATTCTCATACAAAATACATGATAACATCACCAACATTTGTAGATTACCTTTTTGTTCGAAATAACTCATGATCCTTTCTATCAACCATGAGTGTCCAAAAGGATGAGTCCCCCAATAGAATCGATAGCTATTACCTGATAATTTCTTGGTTTGTTCACTTATTTCTATCAAATGGTTCATAGCTTCAATATTTTTCGCCAAAGTGCTATTAGGGTTTAAAAGGTCTTGACTGAAATATACGGGATGGATATTATTGATTTGGATATCTTTCAATAAAACCATTTCAAGTAATTTCCATATACCACTAATTTCAGTTAATCCATACTTGAGAGCGACTTGACTGTTATAATTAGCTAATGCTTCAGGTGATGCTCCTAAAACTCTATACTCGTTAGCCAATTCTTGTTTATCTGGAATCAAGTGTCGGAAATCGAAGATTCCTACGATATTCTTTGTAGTTTTCTTGTTCTTTCTTTTTCTGGTATCCAGCAGATCATTACCAGGGTTGGAAGATTTATAATTAGATCCATCTTTACTAACTTTCAAATTAGTATTATTGGAGAAGTACCGGTTACCTAAACCAACTGAGGTTTTGAAAAGTCCAGGAACTCTAAACCTCGTTGTTAAATCATCATCTTCGATATCATCCCATTCATTATTTAAACTATCATCAGATGACGAACTTGAATCATCATCTGCATCGTCATTATTTTCACTGTCATCATCACTTTCACCTCCTGTATGTTCATGTTGTCCTGAATGAGTACTTAAACTGAACCCAGCATCGGTGAATTTGAAAATACTAAACTTCTGTAATGCCTTATTATCCTCTTCTTCTGCCTTGGGGATAAAGAAACAAACCAATTGTCCAGTATTAGACCAAACAGCTCCACATCCTTTAGGTATAGGTGTGGAATAGAACCGGTTATTATCAACAATTACGTCTTCTTTAACATTGAAGAGGTTCAGATCATATTTAGTTAACGACCCATTACTATTGGTCATATCTTCATCATTTAAGGCCGGCATAAAATCAGAAACTTGTCCATCTAAATCATCACTAGAGTCCGTATCTGAATCTTCACCGATTGACAGTTGCTCTGGAGAACTTAATGGCGATGTTGGAGGTTGTTGGTTAATCAAATCATCTGCCCATCCTTCATCACCAATCTCTTGGATAACCTCTTCATTGGGTGATTTCTCTTCAAGTAAAGAATCATCCAATATCACTTTATCTCCCATAAGATATCTCAATAAAGGCTCTAAGCAGAACCTTTGATGCTTATTACTGTAAAACTCAGAAATCTCCTGTAAATTCTTCATCATTTCTTGACTAATTTCCTTGGTCAATTCATGAGTTTCTTCTATATCAAATGTTATGAAAAACTGTTTCCTATTCAGTTTACTGACATTTGCAGAATCTTCTAAATACGGATAAGTTCTAGGGAAATTAATTTCTAATCTTATGAATATCAATTTCTGTTCATTTTCATTGTTTTCTTCTTGAACTTCATTATCGTCTTTCTCATTAGTTATAGGTCCTGTCAAATGCTCGGCACCAAGACTTGAATCTTTGGTAGTATCACCATCCTCATCTTCTACGGAAGTAGTCACCTTCTTAGCTGCTGTTTGGTTAGATACCAGTGAAGTTTCAGTATTGGAAATACTAGATGGTGGAACATGTGGCAAAACAGGTAATGGTCCCCTTAAACTCACAATCAATTGTCCGGTAGAAATAGAAATCTTCTCATACCTAACTTTTGGAAACGTATGTGCCATCATACTAACCTCCTCACCTAAATTAGACGGACTATCATTCATTTTATCTTCTTCATTCCCCATTCTAACCCCAGAGATCCAATCTAAATGATTTAGTTGGGTAGGCAATAATGGAAGATTCTTATGTTTTTTAGCTATTTGAAACATAGTCATTGCTGATAATAAATCTCCTTTATTCTTAGCTAAAATGTTATTTAATGCAATTGGTGGCTCGATACAATATGTATCGTAATTATAAGTTTTCTTCTTTTTATCATGACTTGTTTCCATGGACCCATCTCCAGAGATGGGGGTGCCTTTATTAATAGGGGACAGCGATATCTCAGGAGACAGTGATACCTCGGGAGACAGGGAAACTTCATTAGGAAATACTTTTAAAGCTTTTTGATACAAAGGATTATAATTCACCTTCTTATAAAGATCCTCATCATCAGGCCATAATTTCAAATCATAATCTGCCAGAGACCATGTGACCAATTGATAATCTTTCCATCCTCGTTTACTATCGAAATTTTCATATTTCTCGTGTCTTGTTCTCCATAAGAAATCCTTTATGGGTCCACCATGCCCTTTAAAGGAGTACACAGGATTGAAGTCCATTACTTGAGTTTCTCCAGTAGCATTATATTGGTCAATTGCAGAATCACAATTTACTATATGTATGGAATCACCACCATCTCTCAATGGCATAATTCCGCAACATTTCTCACTGCCAAATGGTAAACTTCTGGCTCTAGAAACCGGGAAATCCGTGTTGATTATTACTGATGGTGATATAGTCTCCTTAGAAACATCATATCCCACTTGATTGAAATTTTGATTGAAATTCTGATTGGTCAAATCCCAATATTTGATTTTCTGATCATTTGAACAAGTGATTATTCGGGATAATCCATGACTAAAATCGATACCATTGATCTTTCCTGAATGGGCATCATCTATCTTTAGTATTGGTAATGCTCCCTTTCTTGTATCCCATAGATAAAATGAATGGTCGTGACTTGATGCAATTTCATATGGATTATTATGATTCCATTTAACTTGAGTAGCACCAGCTCTCCATTCTGCCCATTGTTGTACGGCTTTCCTTGGAGTCCTCATATCCCAACTAAGCACAAATGTATCTATAGAACAAGTAGCTAACACTTCAGGATCTGACGGATGGAAATTTATATCAGTAATGGCTCTTGTATGTTCATGTAGGACATTCAAAATCGAGTTATCGGAAGGTCGAGATAAATCCCAAAGCAAAGCCTTTTGATTGGAAGTTGAAATACACCATGATCGTTTAGCAAAATGATGAGGTGACCATTGAACATCTGCCACTTCCCATGAAGTTATATGATGTAACCATCTTGGAGTAGTAAAAGGATCATCTAAATCTATGATGAAAAGACCTCTTCTTCCTGCTAGTACGGCATCCCTCCCGTTAGGGGATAACGACATGGCCCCAATTGCACCATCTACTCTTAAAGAAAGAGAATGGCCAAAGGTTTTAGACTCATAAGGGTCGTTTTGTGATTGCATGCCTGGCCCTTGACAATGAGACCTTAACTATGAGGATTTTACTATGAGAGAAAATCGCACTTTTCACCGTTCATACTATTTAATACAGTTACAACAGAGTACCATAATTACAAACGCCACAAACACAAGTAGCACAAACACAGATGACACAAGAAGAGAAAAACCAAGAAATGGATGTGGATGTGGATTTAGAAGATGTAGGTGATGAATTTAATGATAACGATAATAATGACGATATGCTTTTCCAAAATGAAGAACCCAAAAAAGATGATACTGGTGTAAATATTCAAATATCTGATTTACCAGAATTAGCCAAAAAGGATAAAACTTTGAAAGAGGTTCTCGATTTAATGGATGGTGATTATGCTCCTATTATACCTGATGCCGTAACTGATTATTATTTAGCCAAAAATGGATTTGAGTCTAGTGATATTAAAATCAAAAGGCTATTAGCTTTAGCTACTCAAAAATTCATCCTGGATGTTGCTCAAGATGCCTATGAATATTCTAGAATCCGTAACTCGTCCACGGTATATAATTCATCTAACCCTCAGGTAAGAGCTAAGCAATTATTACAGGGCCAACAATATGCTAACCAACAACAAATCACTGGTGCTTCAAATTCTAATATTGATGGTGATTTACCCCAACAGCCTTCTACCAGTAATGCAGGTAATCAACAGGGTAAGATTGTATTGACAATGGAGGATTTAAGTAGTGCTTTATCGGAGTATGGATTAAATACTTCGAGACCGGATTTTTATCGTTAACCTTTTTGGTTATCACTTTTATTGTAAGTATGTAATATATGTCTTTTAGAGTTTTTGAAAGTCTCTTAGAGGGCTTTTCTATTTGTTTGAAATTTAGAAGTAAGTCATAAAAAGTAATAAAGGTGAAAAAAATAACGACAACTGCAGGACTCGAACCTGCGCGGGCAAAGCCCAAAAGATTTCTAATCTTTCTCCTTAACCACTCGGACAAGTTGCCTATTTTATGAGTCGTGAAGTGTACAATCTGTTATGGGGTAACCTAACAAATTGCTAAAGAATATATATGGATTGATTAATTGAAATGTATCAGATAGTGGAATGTTCACCGATCTCTTGTGCAGCGTATTTGGTTCTCGGGCTACTTTAGTTCGGACAATCTGAGCACTAGTAATTTTGTTAATCGTAGTTCAAACACTCGGAGTCACGCTCCTCCTCGACGAAAGAGTAAAATTACACGTTATTATTGTGGAAAAGTAGGTCATAAGGAAGTTGATTGTTATAAACAGAAACAAGATGGCGGAAAAGGACTTTTTAAAAGCTAATTATCCCTTCTCTACAATGTTGGGACACTTGTATGTTTTAATCACCTTGTTAAGCCGTGTCATCGCAGTCAATATCACGTCTAACGAAGTAGCCCACGGGATATTTAATTGTTTGTCTCAATATAACATGACGTCAGATTACATTATTAATACAATTGATGGACAAGTCAACATCTTCGTAATTAGTGATAGGATGTATTGTCCGAATACTACTGATCGTATTCTCTATGACTGTATTATGTTAGAGAGGCATGACTTGGTAGTAGTGGTCTCTGACGGACCCTTAGACGAAGCCGCTAAATATTATAACATATTCGACAACTTACAACATGTACACGTTGATCAGTACATGAAAGACATGGACTCTAGTCCATCAAGTTATGACAACCTGACTGACGAAGCACCACATGATCCATGAGACCACAACCTAAACGCACGTTCTGTAGGGTATGCCACTTTCCATTCAACGACGTCTTGCGTTGGCACGATTAAGTAAGGCATCATTTATTCAGTCATACCAATGTAAGACACAATCCAGAATTACACTTCAAGTCACAGAAGAGATTGCCAGCCATTATCAGGCATTATTCTCTTTGTACCATAATTGACTTTACTCTTTCCCCTAATGCCTGTAAGTGTAATGCAATTTCGTACATACTATGCCGGAAGTATATTACAAGAATAGCTGAGCTGGAAACATCATTAAATATGTGAAGATTTTCACCAATTGTCATAAAAATCTTTATCTCAACCGGTCTATTAGTGTAAAGCATTAAATATAAGGAAGAGTTAAATGACGTCAAAGTGTCCGAGCGGGGTTACTTTAAAAAGTAAATGTTTCACGCATTTAACCTAAATCAGTAATACCGATGCTAAATATTTGCTATAAAATTCAGAGGAGCCTTTCTTAGATGAATGTCGCTAGATACTTCTTTTGCCACACTAGAAGTCGAATATACACTCAAATATCATCTTATCGTTATTTCCTGATTATACTATTGCTTTGACATATATATCAAAGTGTATAACTGGTATATTTATCCGATCAGTGGCAGCTCTTAGTAACGAATAATCAACTCTTTTATATATCTAATCTCCTTATCTCAACTAATGATCAGCAAATCTAATTGCACCTGGGTTAAGAAAGATAAAGACATCCCAATTACAAAGGTCCATTAATAATATGTGTTACTTGCAGTCGGCCGTCTCACTAGCAGGAGCAAAACCGTTGCATTGTGAGACGTGGGGGACGGCTCATGTTACATGAAAATCTTGGTACCGCATACTTTATTTTCCGCAATAAGTAAGTACCCCCATTATATTATAACCCCACTAGCCAAGGATTACTAATATGGAAACCGTGTTTAAATATACACTGAATATTTAAACAAATGTTGAGTCATAATCAGATTGCGGAAAGTTACTACCCCATTTGTGGAAATTCCGATGCGATATCAATTCAAATTTCTTCAGTATAAATTGCAGTGGTTCTCCGCAAGAAATTACACACTGAAAATATACGATAAAATGGTAACCCCAACAGTTAATAAACAAACTTACACTTTAAACACAGGATACAAAATCCCAGCCATTGGGTTTGGATGTATGACTCTTGATAAAGAAGCAATTCTTGAAGCTTTGAAACAAGGGTATCGTCATCTTGATACTGCATATATTTACGGTAGTGGTCAGAATGAAATCAATGTAGGTGAGGCCATTAGGGAATCAGGAATTCCTAGAGAAGAGATCTTTGTGGTTACCAAGCTTTGGAATACTCAACACAAAGTTGCTGCTGAATCATTGGATGCTTCATTGAAAAGATTAGGATTGGATTATGTGGATTCGTATCTTATGCATTTCCCATACTCCGAAGAAGCTGATGGTAAACATTATAAGGATTGGGATTTCGTAGATACTTATAGGGAATTGAATAAGATTTATAAGACTACGAAGAAGATCAGATCTTTAGGGGTTTCTAACTTCACCGTTGAAAACCTTGAAAGATTAAAGGCTGATCCCGAAATTGATGTAGTTCCAGCAATAAATCAAATCGAAGCTCATCCTCTTTTAACTCAACCTAAATTGAAGGAATATTTAGAGAAAGAGAATATCAAACTTCAAGCATATTGTCCATTAGGAGGCACTGGAGCATTTTTAGTTGATAACGAGGACATTAAGAAATTAGCTGAAAAGTATGACGTAACTCCAGGACAAGTATTACTTTCATGGGCAGTTCAAAGAGGATCCAATGTTATTCCTAGAACTAAGAACTTCGATAGAATTGCTGAAAATATCAGGACATTTGAATTGGACAAGGAAGATTTTGATGCTTTAAATCACTTGGAAGAAAAGTATGGAGTTAAAAGGGTTAATAAGATGTGGAAGAAAGTCCAAGGATTTGAAGGTGAAACTTTTGATATGTAAGTTGATTTTTTAGTTGTGTGGAATTTTTTTACGGTTGTGGGAATTTTTATAGGATTCTTATAGCTTTATATACAACTTTAGTACCAATGACTCTAATTAGCTCTGAACAGCCTTGATCAGCGTGTGTTAGCGTAAAAGTGTGGTAGTGGTATTCGTGCGGTCCTAAGGTTCGGCAGATAAATTCGTGTGAGGTTACACAATAGTGCGATTACTGATAAGTCCTTTTATTCCTTATAGAAGATAAAAGGATTTATAATCATAGAACACAAAGTCATAAACACAAAGCCAAAGCATGGTCAAACCCAAACCAGGGATTAATGATTATGATCATGAACCTGACCATCAAGAGCACCAAGATCCTTTTACGGATGATGAAGATGACTCCCTTATGAGATTAAGTGAGCAGGTTCGTAGGA
Source organism: Yamadazyma khao-thaluensis (assembly GCA_030563265.1). Lineage (NCBI taxonomy): Eukaryota > Fungi > Ascomycota > Pichiomycetes > Serinales > Debaryomycetaceae > Yamadazyma > Yamadazyma khao-thaluensis. The sequence goes on along the minus strand of JAKUBQ010000006.1, from coordinate 317,496 downwards.
GGCAAAACTCATCCTTTAATGATTATGATGATGATATGGTAGAGGATGAAGAGTTTGGAACTCGAGATGATGTTTTTGAAGACAGAGATCATGGTGATGATGATGACGAAGAAGACGATGATGAGGATGATGACGAGGATGATGAAGACGATGAAGATGAAGACGAAGATGAAGACGAAGACGAAGATGAAGATGACGACGACGAAATAGACGGCGATGATTTGATCGGAAATATAATGAGAGCAAGAAGAAGAGAACAAGAAGGAGGAACTGATCGAGGAGATTTCTTAAGAACTATCAACACATTTTCCGGAGGTACTGGAGGTGGTGGTAATCCGTCATTTGCAGATGTAATCCAAAGATTAATGAGTGGGGATTCCAATGGAATTCTTAGCATGGGAGGAGGTCTCGGTACAATGGGAATGGGAAGAGATGGATCCGAAATTGATAACCTTGTAAATATATTAGTTCAACGAGAAGATTCATATATCGTATTAGAAAGTTTAAATGAATTATCGGAGAGATTATTAATGATGAATGGTATAACTGCTGAGAGAGTTATCCCTGCCAATAAGTTGGCTAAAGCATTAGTAGGGATAATGAAAGATGTTGATCTACTGGAACAATTAGAATTGCAATTGGTTGCTTGTAGATGTTTATATAACTTCTTAGAAGTGAATCAAGATTTCATTCATGATGTAATTAATAACGGTGCTATAGAAGTTTTGTGTCAGAAATTGAATGAAATAACGTTTATTGATTTAACAGAACAAGCCTTACAAACATTAGAGATGATATCAAGAGATCCCGTATCCCATAACCAAATTATTGAACATAATGGATTGACTTCATGTTTACAATATTTGGATTTCTTAACAGTCCATTCCCAAAGAAAGTGTTTGAAAATCGTTGCTAATTGTTGTAATAATATCTTATATGACAACTTCCCCCTGATTGTCGATATTTTCGAGAATATATCAAATGTAGTCAAATCCCATTCTGATTCAGTGGTGATAGAGAATGGTTGGTTAACTATAAGTCGAACCATTTTAAGTTTCAAATCATACCCTGATTCGTTAGAGAAATTATTCTTAACAAGGTCAGATTTATTAAATGAATTAGCTCAAACCATCTTAGTTAGTTCCAGTAAATCTGCAAGTTCTTCCAAAGAATCGTCTACAAAAGTACCTGTAAACTTCAGTTCATGTATACAGTTGATCAAATCATTGATAATCTTGACGAGTACCAGTGTTGAATTATCTGCTATTTTACTTAGTGATATAAATATCGGTGAACTTATCATCAAATCCATTAATAATTATAAGAAGCATACGAGTGAGGAATTAACCGCTGAAGCTATAATGGCAGCACCTAATGAATTAATAGCCCAATTCTTAACATTGATTGGATATTTACTTCCAATCAATTATTTACCCCAAGAAACCCCATTTTTAAAGAACTCCCATACTGAAAGTACAGAAAGAATGGAACTCAATGAAAAAAGATTGGAATTATATCAAGATCTTATTCCTAATGAGTACCTCAAATTTGTCAATGATATATGGCCATTTTTGATTTACAGTTTCCAAGCATCGATGGATTTTGAAGTCAGAAGAAAAGTGTTGATAAATATTTTCAGAATTGTCAAATTCTACGGTGAAGGGGGTATAAATAAAATCAATAACCTTGTCTTGGTTTCGGAGTTATTAGCTTCAATTATCAATCAGAATAAGGCTATAATTTTGAAAGATGTTGATTCTATGGATGTAGATGACGTCGCTGAGAAGGCTCATGACGATTCTAAAGATATAAATTCAAATATCACCTCTTTAAGTTGTTGTTTGATTATCTTGAACCTTATAAAGATTGACGAAACATTTATAAGAGAATTCGAAAAGGAGGGACTCATTAATGATATTTCATTGATTCATGATCATCTTAAGAACTCTACGGATATTTCCGATGATTATGAAACTGCCAGACCGTTCTCATCTACTTATATCAATAGGTATACCGATATTGAGTTTAGTAAAGATTATGACTATAAATTAACTAATGACCGGATCTATAACAAGCTTTTACATACGACTTATGAAATTCAAGAAGTATATAAAGGCTGGAGAACTGAATCTTCAGGTTCATCTACACATCTGAAGATTTTACTTGATATAACCCAATCTTTACTGAGGGACTTACAAGAGCACGAATGTTTACAAATATGGGAGAAATTAAAACATGTGTTGGATAATAATGTTTCAAGCTTTGAACTTGTTTCTTCAGGAATTATTGAAAGTCTTACCCAGGCTTTAAGTGAGGATGGAATTGTTCGTCTGACATTTATCTCGGAGTTCTTTGATGATGGGGAAATATCACCAGCTACGAATCTAATTGAACATTTACAATCGGCATTGAATCGGTCAGAATCATTTGAAATCGTTTCGGCTGGTGGTAATAATGTCCATACCAGATTCCCATTATCGATTTATTATGATAATTCTCAAACTGCAGGTATGGCCAGACAAGTCAAACTTCGGTTAGTTCCGGATGATATGAATGATTTAAAGTTACCTCAATCAATGCAAAACATGGTGGTCTCTATTCAAGCAATTGCTACCTTCCAATCAATTGATACGTTCTTGAAAAATAGATTGAGGTTTATTGATCTGTTAGCCAATAGAGAACCATTTATTGAAGATGATGATGAAGATGAGGAAGTAACTGCAGATCTTGATAATGAAAAGCCATCGACTTCAAGTCAATTCAGAGTGGAATTCTCTATAAATGGTGAAGTCATTCCTAATGCTACTACCATCTATGGAGCCATTTACAGATCTTTACAATCAGGACCTGATGAGATTATCGATTCTTCGAAGATTTGGAATACGGCCCATGAAATTCATTTCCGTAAAAGTGAAACTGTTGATGATAAACCACCACCATTGTATTTGGATAATTCCGACCTTGGTAATTATGATGCAAATACTATTAGTATCCTTAAATTATTAAAGATCCTTTTTGATATTAACAGTGGCCTTAAAAGATGGGCCTTGCCTAAAGATATTTTCATGAATTGGAAATTGACAGTTAAATTGAATCGTCAATTAGAAGAACCATTGATTGTGGCAAGTGGAACTTTGCCTGGATGGGCGATCCATATAACTCGACAGTTTCCGTTTATTTATCCTTTAGACACGAGAATTCTTTTCTTACAATCAACCTCGTTTGGATATTCAAGATTGATTCAACAATGGCAACTTCGGACCAATCAAGAAAACGAAGGTACTCAGAATAATAATAGTCAAAGACCGTTATTAGGAAGACCATCTAGGAGAAAAGTCCGTATCCTTCGTAAACTGATTTTTGCTAGTGCTAAGAAGGTCTTAAACTTATACGGGTCAACTCCAGGAGTATTAGAAATTGAATATTTCGATGAAGCTGGGTCAGGATTAGGACCCACCTTGGAATTCTATTCATCAGTGTCTAAGGAATTTTCTAAACGGAAATTGAAATTATGGAGAGATGAAAATCCTCATAATGATCCAGATGGCTTTGTTGATAATAAGAATGGATTATTTCCTTTACCATTAAGTCCTCGTGAGTTGGAGACAGAAAAAGGTCAAGAGTCATTAACTAATTTCTCATTTTTGGGTCAATTTATTGCTAGAGCTCTTTTAGATTTCCGTATCATAGATTTCAACTTCCATCCATTATTTTTAGAACTTATTGAAGTTTTCATTGATTCTCCACGGGAAAGTCTTAAGAAATTTGCAACCATAGCCAATCTTAGACTGTTAGATCCGGTGTTAGCTGATTCCATGGAGTATTTACTAAAATACGTTGATCAATTCAAAGGGGATGACACTGACAGGTTTGTAAAAGTCGATAATTGTACTTTAGAAGATTTATCATTATTTTTCCAATTACCAGGGTACCCAGAATATGAATTGATTCCTAATGGAGAAAGTATTAGCATAAATCCTGGAAATGTGGAAATCTATGTTTATAAGGTCATTGAGCATACTTTATATAATGGAATCATTTCTCAAGTCAAAGCATTCATGCAAGGGTTTTCGAAAGTGTTCCCTATAAGTTCATTAATTGTGTTTTCACCATTAGAATTGGCAGATTTATTCGGTAGTGCTGAAGAAGATTGGTCATTTGAAACCATTTCCTCATCTATTAATGCTAATCATGGATATACTAAGGATTCTGAAGCTATCAAATCCTTAATTAGTATCATGGTTGAATTTAGTCCTATTGAAAAGCGGTCCTTCTTACAATTTTTAACAGGAGCCCCTAAGTTACCTATTGGTGGGTTTAAAAGTTTAAAACCTGAATTAACAGTTGTTAGAAAAGTTCCTGAAGGAGATTTAACTCTGGATGATTATTTACCTAGTGTTATGACATGTGCTAATTATCTTAAATTGCCAGCATATTCCAGTAAGGAAGTTATGAAGGAGAGGTTATTAAAGGCGGTCAATGAAGGAGCTGGTGCTTTTTTGTTGTCATAGTTCATTATTCTTTATATAGGGTTTTGAATATAAGTGATACTTATAACTTTTGTGTACTCTGTTGTATATGTTTTATTCTTTTTGTGGCATTGGTACTTTTTTGAGTTTTATGGGTATTTTAGACCATTGTTTTACCCTTTTGTGCTAACTTCTATGAACCTCCAACTTTTATAAAGCATAGAGAATTCTCAGATCCAATATCGCGAACCCCCAATGTCAATCAAAGTAAACGATTTAATTACGTCATTAGTTAAAACAGCTCCACAAGGGGAATTGAAAGGTGTTAGAGATGATTTATTAACCCTTTTAAATGATGAGGAACGAGTCATCAATTCCTCAATTGAAGATTACGTCACCACAAAAGGAGGTGTATTCTCATCAAAATATATAGCATCCAAACTCAATCAAAAACCAGGGTCCACGAAGTACATTGATTTCATTAATAAGCAACTCTTTAACATAGACCTTAAATCCCAACAAGCCATTGATTTAGAACCTTATACCCCGGAGGACACTTACCCGGAATATTATAATGAATTAGTTAATTTATTGGATAAGTATGGTGAAGATCATTATCCATCTACATTTGCGTTCACGGTGATTCCAAAGGGGGTTGAAACCTATATAATGATTGTTGGTCAAAGATTGAACAATGAGAATTATTATACTGGACAATGGAACTCTACGTATATAATCAAAGATGGACACATTAAAGGGAATGTTAAAGTTGATATTCATTACTATGAAGATGGGAATGTCCGGTTGAATTTCGAAGATTCATTCGAACAAAGTATTAATGCTAATGGTAGAAATATTATTAACTTTATTAATGATTCAGAGAATAAAGTGACTTTACTGATTGTTGATAACTTTAATGAATTGAATGTAAAGTATTTCAAGAATTTAAGAAGATTATTACCAGTAACCAGGTCTAAGATAAATTGGGGGAATGCCATTGGTAATTATAGGTTAGGATCTGATGTTGTTAATAAGCAATAGGTTTCTTTCTTAGATTATATAGTGCGATATATTAAAATGTATACATGTTCTTTTAGCCTTTATTTTTGGATACTATTGCCTTCAAGTGTTGAATTTTAAATAGTATTAGCCTAGTTGAAGTTATTTGAATTTATATGAGGTTATTTGAGGTTACTTGAATTCATTTGAGTTCATTTGAGTTCATTTGAATCTATATTGGATATCTCCTTGTTCTTGCTACTACCATCACCTCAACTTATATAACATCCAAATAACAAAAAAACCAAGTAATATCAACCCAACTATCCTCGTAAGGCTGGAATTCCTATTCATAACCGTTCTTAATTCTCCGCTGGTTCTCTTCACCAGATTCATTAATCTTCCAAATCCATCATTTAACATATCCAACGTCAGGTTTTCTTGGTTGACGTTAGAATTTATATCATCAACAGTTGTACGGAATTGACGTAACGTTGATGCTAATTCATCAAACCTTTCATTGTTCTGATTTTCTCTTAAAGAGTAGAGATTGGACATGCCTTACTTCCTCTAAATAATTGATCAGAACCTTTTAACAACTGATCACCGCGCGCGTTCAAATGTAAATGTTTATTACTATAAGATTATATTTGTGGATAACTAGGCAATTGTGGTTGTGAATGTTGTTGTGAATGTTGTTGTGCATATGGTTGTGAATGAAGTTGTGAATGCGTTTGTGGTTGTGTCCTTGTAGGTGATTGTGTATATGATTGTGGTTGCGTATAAGTCTGTGGTTGTGATCTTGTAGGTGAAGTTTGATAATATTCATTACCAAATCCATTACTTGTAGGTTGCATAGGAATTTCTCCATACTCCGGATAAGGTGTTGTATGATTCCCAGAGTATTGATGATTAATCTTTTGATTGATTTGACTATCCATTAAAGCATTATAATATTTAACTTGAACATTAATTTGATTATTAATACTCATCAATTCTTCCTTCCTTAAACTATATTTATCAATGAAATTGGCCAACGATGGTCTTAAAGGAATGACTTCATTATACAATTGAGTAATATCATCCTCATTGGCAGTGTCTAAATTCGATGATAATAATGATAATAATTGATCAATCTTCTTCAGAACATTGTTCAAGATATTGTTTTCAATTGCCAACTCCTTACTGATTTCTTCTGGTGATTTATTGACAATAGGGGTAACGTAATTCAATGGGAAGATCCCGGTTTTCCCTGTAGACAAAGACCCCCTCCACCAATCTCTATATACTGATTCTATAACAGTTATGATATCGCCTTTACGGAACGATAATTCATCTGGTTCATATGATATCAAATCATATAATGCTCTTACTTTGGATACTGTAGCTATGGTTTGTTGTTCATTATCTAAACTTGGTTGATTAGTATCGTTGGTGGTGGTTGCACCCAGTTCCCTTGCTTCTGGTAAAGGTTTATCATTCAAATAAGCTTTCTTAACTGATCTATCACGTTCATATTCCTGTAATGATAATTTAAGAACTCTTTCTAAATCCTCTTCTTCTTTCTGCTTATCAACTTCACTCAATTCTTGTTTAGCCGGCTTCAAAGGTCCGGAACTACTTACATTTTTGCCATGATTTGCATATTGCTTATAATCTGATAATAATATCTTATAAGCATCATTTGCTGGTTTTAAAGACGGATCATTAGTAAACGTCTCATTCAATTGCTTAATTACATCAGCTATTTGATACTTAACAGTTTTATGTAATTTCCTATCACTTAACTTCTTAAGCAACCCATCATGTAAAAATGACTTTGTGGCAATCTCCTGTTTCATTCTTGATCCACAATTCTCTGCAGTTGCTGTTATTAAAGATAATGTCCTTAAGATCACATTAGCATCCTTAGAATTGAGCCTCAAGGTAATGAACTTGATAGCTTGTTTTGTGGCAGTTTCAGGATTAGATGATATATAATCACAAACATCTAAAATATATTGCCAATTATCTGATGTTAGAGTTGCATCTGTGGCTTTATTGATGAGTTTTTCTAATTGGTTATCACCAGTACTTCTTGAGAACATGGTTAAATTCGCACCCCTGATGAGTGATCATTAACTGATGGATAAAGTGGCGGTATCAGTTTTTGATTCAGGAGGGTTTTGGGCAAAGTCAGTCACAATTGTGTTCTGTGTATCACAAAGACGTCTTATATATCATGATATCATAATCAGGTACAAATAGAAAAACCTACCAGAACTTTCCAATTATAATTTTGATTATATGTTATACATGGGCTTGCATAAACTTTATGATTATCCTGAATTTACTCACATGACTTCAATTAACCCTGTGACTTGATTCGTCCTAGTCACTCGTTCCGTTGTTTCCACCATCCCCTTCACATCTTCGCCCCTCAACCCCCTTTTTTATCACCATCTCCAAGTCTTTCTCTAACAGTTTCTACATATACAACGAATCTTATACATCTTACAAAGAGTATATCATACAAGTTACAATTCACTCATACAATCTAAAATCACTAAATAACAATAACATACATTTATTCAATACATCTTCATACTATCTTCATATATACATACAAAAGTCACGATCCTTGTTACAGGTAACACGGTAAAAGCAACTCAAAAAAATGAACCACCTTGAACATTTAACATCCTCCAAGTTGTTCTCTATGAGCTTCTATTATATCACCATCTTCTAAGTCCAAGTCTTCAGCAGTATTTTCAGCATTAACTCTTACTCCATCAACAAAAAATCTAATACTTGACATACTCTTACCTTGCCTTTTACAGAAAGCTTCCATCAATCTTTTCATGGGGGTGCTTCTTTTGATCTTGAAAAAGATTTCGACTGTACCGTCACTAACCTTAAGGTTTATGTGAGTACCTGATTCTTCCTTTGGTGATGGTTCTGCTGACATGTTATCCTGTTGTGTGAGATTTTTATTTTGGTTGTTGGTCGCACACTTGGGTAGTGGCACTCGGTAGTTGCACTCAGTAGTTGCACTCAGTAGCTTTCTGCGTAGTATTTGATTATTATGGGGACTGGAGTGGTTTTGTGGAATTGATTAATTATAATTGAAGTTAAATGATTTGATTTAATATTTGATGGATTTCTAATTGTGATTGAATAATTACTTAGAAATAAAAAAAGCCCAGAAAAAAAACGTCTAGCCCATTTATGATTTACATTGTTTCAGGATGTTTCAGATTTTTTACCACATTTAAAAAGTCCCACTTAAATACCACAGAAATTCCACAAAAATCCCACTTTTTAGAATAAAATACTTATAACATAAATCCATACTTTCAAAAGGTTTCATACTCCTACAAAATTGATGCTTGAAACTCCAAACTTCCTTAACTTTAAAGAACATTTGATTCAAATATGGTTCAACCACTACACAATAATATTAATCCTAATCCTAATAAAGACCCTTCTATTTAAAATAGCTTTAATGAGTTCTTTAGATGATTTGGAAATATATTCCCACAGTTCCATCCAACAATTCAACGATTACAGTAAGAATGTGGCAAAGTTGCCTTATCAATATAGTCAGGTTTTGAATGTGTTTATCCAACAGAATATCGATGATATGAAGTCCCAAGCTTTGAATTTACTTATTTTTAGTATCAATATTGTTTTAGGTATTATTAAACTTCTTGTTCAACTCTTCTTTGGAACTTTCATTTGTTTATTCGATGGGTTAGTTAATGGATTTGTGGATTTTGCATTAAGTTTAGTTGAGGATATCTTGAAAAGTGTCAATACTGTCATCAAAGCAGCCACTACGGTGATTTCGTCTAGCTTAAAAGGTTTGAGTGATTTAATCAATGATATTTCCTCTGGAATCAATCTGGTTTCCAAGTTTTTAACCAATAATGATGTAGTTAATGCTACTAGTTTTATCAATAATGTCAATGATTCTATCACCACCTTAAACGGGTTCTCTTTACCTTCGTCAATTTATCTGGACATAGATGGATTGAAAGATAAGATTCCAACTTTTGACGATATCGAAGATGATCTTTTCCAAGATTTGGAATCGCCTTTAACTAAGTTAATTGAAGATTTCAATCGGCTGCAAAATTTCGCAAATTTATCTTATCCAAACATCACCATGCCGGTTGCAAAATTTACTGAGATTGATACTCTGGACTTGGATGATTTTTTTACAACCACAAAGACAGCTATTAATGAAGGATTCAAGGTCATTCTTATTGTTCTTGTTCTCCTAAGTGTATTTGCTATTGTGTTTTTGGCTGTCAAGGAATATTTCAGTTGGAAGAGGAAGTATACGTTTTATATAAAAGTGAGAAATGAGTCTTTAGATGATTTCAGGTTTTTGAACTTATTGAATTGGTACTCCAATAATATCATCTACTATTCAAAGAATTGGTTCAATTTAAGTGATAGGACAGTGTGGCTCATTAGTTATATTAGTTCATGGTATTCATTGACACTATTGGGAATAGTATTAGCAGGGTTCTTTACTGTTCTTCTTGAATATTGTTTATTAAAAGTATTCTTAAAGGCCATGAATGATTTCCCTTTACAACAAATATCAAATGGACTTTCAACTGCTTTGACTGATGATACTTCAACTTTCATTGAAAGTACAAATGCTTATATTAAACTGCAACAACTGGCGTTGAATGAAGAATTGTTCGGTTCAATTACCAATACCACTTCGTCATTTAGTCTGGTGATCAATTCAATGGTTGGAACTTTGAATGAAACTTTGATAGAACCTTTTGCTTCCACTCCTTTTGCCTCACCAATAAGCACGGTGGTATATTGTATAATCACCAAGAAGTTGATCATGATAGAAGATGGCTTACTGTGGGTGACTGACAATTTATACATCACTCTTCCTGAGATCCCCCCAGATTTCGAACAGGATTTTAATGATATGATGGTCAAACAAGCAAACTCTGCTTCTTTGAATGTTCAACCTTATATTGATAAAACCGTAGGTTATTATAAGAAATCTCTAACAATTGAACTTTTTGTGGTTACTGCTTTATCGGGGTTATGGTTATTACAATTAGGTATTGGAATTGGTTATTATTTCTATAGAAATAGGAAATACCAAAAGATCAGTGTGCCCAAACCTTTAACGATTAGAGAGAAATTGGCATATGAATTCCCTTTTAATAATCTTCATTAACTTTTTTATGTGTTTACGTGTGTGTATGTGTATATTTTAATTTACTTCTATAGGCTAAGTTCTGATAGGTTCTTCTATAGGCTAAGTTCCGATATATCCTCCTTGCATGTCTAGATACCTAAATGAATGAATTATTGTTTCTTGGTCTTCTTGGCAGCTGGTTTCTTCCAATAATATTGCTTATGAGTTCTTCTACATGATCTAAGTCCTCCATGACCTTTAATGGCACTCACCAATTGAGGTCTTTCAGGATCATCATCATTCTCGGGCATATAGTAAAATTCTCTTTCTAAAGGTTTTCCTGCTGCATCTTTACCTTCTCTATCAATAGTTCCTACTGCTGGAATATCAGCCAAGATGCTAAACAACTGATCTTTGGATAATTCTTCAATGGTCTTATTTATAGATTTCAAAACTGACAATGGGGTTGAAGACAATCTTGAGAATGCTAAATGATTTACCAAGACATTATTTATATCATTCAAATTATCAATTCCAGAAATATCAACAATTTGACGTTCTTCGCTTTGTAATCTTGGCGTTGGTTTCACTTCAGGTTGTGGTGTCACTGACTTTTGTTTGGTGTTAGTCTTTTCAGCCGATTTCGGTAAATTGGTTATATCTCCTAAAACTGGCTTATCTGCTAAAACAGGTTTATCAGCTACAGGAATCTTTGTCTTCTTAATAGGAGTGGACTCCTCAGAAGTGATTTTGAAATTCCTCTTCATAGGAGTAATTGGATTCAATTCAATGGGCTTAATTGGAGTATTTCTTAATATTGGTAATTCGTCTTCAGTGATATCATCATCTTCTCTTGGGTTTACAATAATCAAGTTATTCTTCACTTCGATAATCATATTATGATAGTTCCTAACAATAATCTTCTCCTTATGATATACTACGAATTCAGTATGGTTAGAACCTAATTTGATGGTATTAGAAGTAATTCTAGATTCGTTCATAGGCACTGAAGTTTCTACCAATTTGAACTCATTAGCATTCAATCTGTACACATAGCATGCTCTTGGGATGGTAATACCAAACCCATTTTGTCCAAGACACTCAATCTTAAGATATTTACCTAGAGTCTCTATTTTTATATGACTTCTTGATACGGTTTTATCATTGGTCTTTAAGACAATATCATTGGATGATGATCTACCAATTAAAGTCATTGGTTGTTCAATTGGTGCTTTTATTATTTTAACATGTGACATAATTGGTAAAGTTGGTTTATCAAGTTGGAACGATACTTTCTTAGGTTCATCCTTTTCTTCTTGTTCTTTTGCTTCTTCTTCCTCTTCGTGTTTATCTTCGTCTTGATCTTCATCTTCGTCCTCGTCAGGATAATGAGGAGAAGAACTTCTTCCAAGAGTTGAAGAAGGATGAGGTGTAGGATATTCACTCCTGCCTCTTCCTCTATCATTCTTAAATAATTCACTCTTCAAATCAATCTTCACATGTTTCTTCTCCTTAAAGTCATTCTCTCTAAGAGGAGATGATGGTGGGAATTGAGTGGAAGACATATGGATCCGATAAGGAATGAAATGTTTTTTTTTTTGAGATTCCACTATTTCCAGGTCACCTGTTGATGTTTATTTACATGACTACACGGTACTAAGTTTTGCAACCAAACTTTCGCGTCGGTCGTGTCGTATCTTTGGACATTTTCAACGTCATTTCTCCCCCAGAGTAATATGTCACATGAGCTGGTGAGAAATATAAGGGCTAAACCCTGAGACTGTCATGAGATGAGAATTTTTCAAAAAATTTTCAGGCTCAAATAGTCAAAGCGAATTTGAGAAATTTTTCTTTTATACATTAATTAGAATTCAATATGGGTAGTATGTAAGATTAATTAATAAATGATAGAAGTATCATGGAATGTAATGTAGTGGAATTGTTTTTATGTTGTGTCCTATGAAGTTCCAAAGAACATAGTGTCCAGATAAGAGAAAGTGATCAGAAGATGAACAGATGTAGATGACCAGTAGAAACATCATCAAGTCTTGGGCTTGGTCAGGCTTGGTCAAAGACTGAATGTATCAATAGATTGTTTAAGTTTACGTTGTAAATCAATATCCTTAATTCACAAACTAAGTCAACCTGGTCCACTAAAGTCCATAAAGGTCAACAAAATAATTCCACTTCAAACCATTACTTTACATTGAGTTTCAAATACTAACAAATTTTATAGAAGGTACTCCATCTTTAGGTAAAAGACATAATAAATCCCACACTTTATGTAACAGATGTGGTTCAAGATCATACCATGTTCAAAAGAAAACCTGTGCTTCATGTGGATACCCAGCTGCTAAATTAAGATCTCACAACTGGGCTTTAAAAGCTAAAAGAAGAAGAACTACTGGTACTGGTCGTATGTCATATTTAAAACACGTTTCAAGAAGATTCAAGAACGGTTTCCAAACTCAATAAATATGTAATTAATAACGATTAGTATCATAATAAATAACTAAGATTCAAAGATTCATTACTCTTTTTATGTCACTACTTGAAGGGACTATGTATTTATATTTATAAATAAATTATCAGCAGCTTCGGTATTAATTATCTTACCTAAGATCTCTCTGGATAATTCTATTGTTTCATTATCATAAGGATACTCTAATCCATTTGCATATTCCATTTCTGCTTCGATTATATCTTCTGTTCTATCGGTGCTACTTAAATGGTTAGTATTTCTAGCTTGGAGTTCTACTGACTTGTTAAATATGGCTTGAGAATAATTCTTAGTTCTGAGATGCTTTATCAATTGATTACTGGCATTGACCAAGTTTTCAGCTCCAAAGGCAATGGTCAGAAGAATAATCACTAATTCTGTTAATGAATCGGAATAAATTATTAATCCTAATTCGGTTTCGAATTTGAATAAGTAATTCAAAATCCTGATTAAACTTGATATCACCCTAATCCGTTGATTTATTAGTTTGGATCTGGGTGATCGGAATATAAGGTTTTGTTGGTTCTTGATGATTTGAATCATCACTTTAACTGTGTCTTTGTTCTGTAGGATGTTCAAATTCACTGAACTGATAAGATAATTTTCAATGATTTTGATGATGCCTATACTTAATTCAAAGAGATGATATTCATGGTTAAGTGACAAATGAGATGATTCTTTGAAATTGATTATAGGTGCTGGTAACGAAATGATGGCATTATTTAACTTATCAAAGTCTCTTGGGATTATTATATCAATTTTCTTAAAATCTTGATTATTACCTAAGATTCGGTTAAACCCATAAAACTTGAACCCTTCCTTGATGGGGACTTCTATCAAACAAATCTTCAATAGTAATTGACACAATGAAGGAGTAAGAATATCTCCACCTCCATTATTTTCATGGCACATATAAGTTAAAATATTAATGATATTTACAAGCAAGTTCACTTGAAGAATGTCCTGGCACCTTTCAATGTTCTTAGGTAAGAAGCTTTCAATTAACCTTTTCAAGCCATTTTCATATATTGCCAACCCATTGGTTTGTTGGTTTAGAATTGTGAACCCTACTAAGGTTTCGATAATATCCATAGAACAAACAATGATAAATTTCTGTAAGATTTGATCTTGTAAAGTTAAGTTGATATTCATATTAATGATCTCTTCCGGACTGAGATTATACGAATAATGGTTAGTCAATTTGATGAGTTTACCGGTTAGATCACTTATGAGTTCGGGTTTTGTGGCAAGCGGTTTGAACATTAAAGTTCCATGAATCAATGAAAGTAAAAACGGCACCGATAGTATCAAGTTTTTATCAACTAATTTCCCAATCAAGGTGATTATTAAGTTTAGAAAGTTCTCGAATAAGATATCTAATCTTAAGTCCTTTTGTAATATAAGATACTCTAGAATTATCCCAGATAAAGGCAATTTACCAGTAAACTTGAAGTTATTAATAACCATGTCTTCTTCAAGACATATTTTACTTAGATAATTCATTGTGGTCCTTGAAGACCCATTGATGGTCAATTTCCAAAGATGATCAATAAGTAAAGACGTTTCATTCTGAACTTTGATAATTCGTTGGTTGACTTCCTTTGGTTCTTTTGGAACAGTTTCAACTACATCCAATCTTCTTTTCTTAAACCCTGTCCTTACTTCATTTTCTAAGAACACTTTTTCATCTTGTAAACTCTGAAGAGAAGTATTAAGATCTTTGACTTGTTCTTCTAATGCTTTCTTTGTAGTATCGTACTCTTGGCGTAGTTTTTGCATTTGGTTATGGTTTTGGGATTTAGCATCATTTAACTGACTTCTGAGTATGGCAATCTCTCCATCTGCTTTATAAAGTTTAGACTTTATATCATCAGGGATTTCTATGGCTTTTGTGGTATTTGTGGGTCTGTTGTTTTGTGTATTTATGACATTAGGAGATCTAGAATTGGTTTCATAACTATGAGACACGGTAGGTGATTCTCTTGATTTGTTTAATTGTGGTACAACTGGGGCAGTCTCAGGCCTCAAACCTGTCCCAGAACGCTCCAGAACATCCTCCAGTCGCTGAACAACGCTAGGAACAACAGTCACCCTTAAGAATTCCTCATCATCATCAGAGAATTCGAAATCTGATATCCCCATACTCTTAACTATACCCGCTATATATCAACCGCGATCATCACCCACACGACCCATCTGAGAATTGAAAAAAATTGTAGACTACCAGATGACAGAACAAAAGAAAGAACAAAAGAAAGAACAGACAGAAACCAAACCACAAACAAACGGTGACAAAGGAGTGCCTGCATCTTTGGTGCCAGTTCAACCTGCCCCATTGAGTTCAAGAGATAAAACCACAAAAAGATTAATAGTGGTATTATCTCAAGCATGCTTAGAAACTCATAAAATTGGTGGAGGGTCTAGTGGTGATAAATATGCCTTATTAAACTGTGACGACCATCAAGGTTTGTTAAAGAAGATGGGAAGAGACATTGCTGAAGCCAGGCCCGATATCACTCACCAATGTTTATTAACATTATTGGACTCTCCTATAAATAAAGCAGGGAAACTACAAGTGTATATTCAAACTGCCAGAGGGGTATTAATTGAAGTGAATCCTTCTGTTAGAATCCCAAGAACCTTCAAAAGATTCAGTGGATTAATGGTTCAATTATTACACAAATTGAGTATCAGGTCAGTGAACTCCGAAGAGAAATTATTGAAAGTTATTAAGAATCCTATAACTGACCATTTACCTACCAAATGTAGAAAAATCACTTTATCATTCGATGCTGAGATTAAGAGAGTCCAAGATTACGCTGCCACATTAGATGATGATGAAAGTATTTGTGTATTCGTGGGAGCTATGGCCAGAGGTAAAGATAACTTTGCTGATGAATATGTTGATGAGAAGATCGGACTTTCTAATTATCCATTATCTGCATCTGTGGCTTGTAGTAAATTCTGTCATGGATGTGAAGATGTTTGGGAGATTTATTAATGAGTAGATATTGTAAATATAGATTTTATGTACCACCTTCTCCTGGCTAACTAATGTGAACAGTCGCAGGTTGCAACTTTCCATTTTCCGCTATAATTCCGCAGTAATTCCTCATCAATTCCGTTGGGATCTTTGGTATTTTGTGAAACTTGGCTGCGAAATCTATAAAGTTACAAAACCCTTAAATTATGTCATCTATTATTCAAGCTATTGCAGTATCAACTTTAACCAATGGATTAACCTTATCTACATTTGTGTTACAACATTTAGGATTGAAAAAATTACTTGATTTGAATTCATCAGCTGCTAATATTGTACCATTAACTGAATATCCTAATGCTTATTTCATTAGAGAGTTATGGAAAGACCATAAAAGAGTTATTAATGTATTTGATGGCCAAGGTAATCAAGTTTACTCATTTGAAAGATTATCAAGTTTTAATCCAGTTTGGTCATTGTTGACTTTCCCACAAAGGAAAGAAGTTGCTACTATTAATACTCTGTTCTTTGCCAGAGCCATTGATTTCCATTCAATTCCTGGTTTGACTCATAGAGAAGTTACTAGTGACTATGGCATCAACGGTAACTCCCAAAGCTTCTACTTGAATGATGGAAAGTACTCATGGACAAGAGGGTCCAAATTTTTAGAGAAAATCATCAATCCTAATGGATCCTCTGAAGAGCAAAGATTTAGAATTGCAAAGGTTAAATTAATGAGACAGTTCAAACTTGATTTTGAAATGTTAATTGACGAAACGAAAGTTAATAGAGAAGTCGCTTTAGCCACTGGGTTTATTTCAATTTTAACTCAATGGGGGGTTGGTGAAATCACCGACACTGTTGGTCCTACGTTCATTCCTCAACCTCAAGAAATCGAACCTCAAGAACAAAAGGTTGTTTTAGTTATTGAAAACGATCAAGATGTTTCTTATGAAGTTGAAGAGATGTAGACAACTTGAGATTCAATTTGGAGATATAAAGACGACAAAACAAGCTCTATTAATTTTTCATTCTAATATACATTAATTATCCATAACACCTTCTTTACGTAAGACTTTTTCAATTTCTTTGAATAACGTAGTAGAAGTGACTTTAGACCCTTTGACTCTGGCACAAACAATTTCTGATTTTTGGTTGAACTCTCTAGCGTTGATCTTGATTCTAAATTTACAACTTTTTAAGTTGAATGCATTGTTCTTAGAAATACCTCCAGAGATTATATAAGAATAATGATCATCCTTAAGGTCTTTCAATCCGAAATTAGACCATGAATTCAATAATGCAAATAAGGCAGTAGACATTTCCTGTTTAGGTAAAATGGTATTAAACCTTCTGATCTCAGCTTCAAGATTAGACTCGTTATGAGATGATGAAAACCATCTGAAAAATGAAGGTTTTTCTTTCTCTTCAAACGATTGTTCTCTTGAAGTTGGGGGTGAAGGTAATTGAGTATTCTCATCCATTGTCTTTTTAGATCCCCAAGATAATTTCCGGAAAATCGACTTATTCTTTGGTTTATTGGTAGAATCTTCCAATGGTTTTGGCATTGGTTGTACCATTGGCTTGGGTTTAGGTTTGGGTTTAGGATTAGTTGAGGCATAAGGTTTTGGTTGTATTGGTTTAGTTGGAGCATCAGGGAAATTATCAAGATTTGGCAATAACATCGAAGCTGCACTTGGTTGCATTGATTTAGTCTTATTTTTGTCTCTTGGTTTTTCCTGAACTTTACTACCACTATACTCAACAGGAGGTAATTTGATATTATCAAATACCTTGGTATCGGATTCTTCTTCAAGTTCAGGTTCTTCTTCTTCATCACGATCTAATAAACCTCCATAATAATCTTCTTCATCTTTGGTTCTTCTATCAGCTTTAGATGCAAAAGTTTCATTACCTTTATACTTACTTTCACGCTTACTAGCACGCTGGTTAGTTTTATTACTTGGTAAAACTGGCAAATCAGATATTGGTCTATTAGTGGTTTTAGAATGTCTTTTAACCGTATTAGATCTAGTACCAGCATAATAACTTGATCTCTTATTAGCTAAATGTTCATCAAAGTCCATGATTGATCCTTCATCTAATGGTTCTTCGTCTTCTTCCTCAAAAGAATCAGCTAACCCTGCTCTATTCAAACGATCAGCAAAACTGGTTCTCATAGTTGGCATTTTTCCAGTTTGATTTTCATCATGAATGATGGAGCTTAAATCATGATAAGATTCTTTAGTAGAATATTTAGATAAGACTGATAATCTCTTGTTAGAGTTAGTGAAATGTCTTGATTTTCTCGTGACATTAGGGATCTTAACATCACCAATTAATGTCTTTTGTCTTTGAGGTTTCTTAGGTACATCAAGTGGTTCACCTTTAGCTACACCATGAATGTTTAATTGAGAATTCAATAACCTCGACTTTCTAATTTCTGATAAATATTCTTCACTTAAATCACTTCTTTCTAAATGAACATCAGGAATTTTATAATCTTTGGATCTTTCACTTTCTCCAACAGAAATCATCGATTCTCTATTCTTCTTTTTCTTCTTTTTCATATCTCTGGTATCCTTATATTCGGCATCCAAAGCATCTTTAGCTCTGTTTAATTCATCATTATCATAAGCTGTCCATAAAGGATCTAATCTTGAAACTGGTCTTCTGGTTAACACTGGATGTTTCCTTGCTCTTGGCACTGGTTGAGTTACTGATCTTTTCTTTATTTGAATCAAATCTTCTGGAGTCAATTCATCATCTAAAGCTTTAGAATCTTTACCAGTACCTTCAGAAATAGATCTCATGTTTCCAACTTTACTTTGTCTTTTCTTTTGACTAATATTATCAACTGTAACGTCAGTTTCACTATTGTTAGCAACATCTTTGATTAAAATCGATAACTTCTTAGATGACAACAAGGATTTCCTTTTTTGTCTTTTTCTTTGTTTAGCCAATTCTTTTCTGGCTTTCATTTCAGCTTCGTGTTTCTTTCTTTCAATTTCCATTAATCTTTCATATTCTCTGGCTTGCTTCTCTTCTGGGTCAACCAAATTCTCATCGTCTTGATCATACTCTTCTTGATTGAAGATCTTATCACATAATGTTGCAAATGTAGCTGACGTTCTTCTAGTTTGTTTATCCATATACTCCCATTCAGAATCTCCTGATAACTTAGCGTAAGTTGATAATAATTTCACAGTTATGGAATTACGTTTTAACCCTGGAGTAAGAGATCTTCTTGATAACCTATTCTTAGATAATGATCTCATTAAAGAGTTTCTTTTCTTAGGAGATTTGGTTGGAGACGAAAAATTAGCTGAGGCCATTAAATCTCCATTCTTAGCATTATAATTCAGAATACGCTTATAATGTTCCATACTATCTTTTGAGGGTAATGGTGGTGGCATTGCTTTAGGGTCACCTTGTCTTTGAGCCGAAACAATTTCATTATAGATGTTTCTTGGAATTGCTGGAGGAGTACTTGAATCAGACTGATTTGCAGAATTGAGATTTGCCTTATATGGAGATCTTCTTGGTGATCTTCTGGGTGATCCTCTATAAGGAGAATCATTACCTCTTGGAGATTTATAAGGAGATGTTCTATAAGGAGAATTCTGAACACTTGAGGATGCAGATATTCTACCAATCACACTTGATCTACCATTCTTATACTGAAACAGCACTGGTCTATGACGAGATGAAGATGCTGAAATTTGACGTTTGGAATTACTTCTTACGGGAGCTGGTCCTGCATTTATAGATCCATTTCTACCTAGTGGCCTTGAATCATCATTTTGTCTATATCTTAATAATAATGCATAAAAAGTCTTTTCGGGATTAGGACCATTAGTCAAGAGACAATTAATTATATCTTGTTGAGGTCTATCATTCCATAAGATCGATAAATTCTGTAAGATTTGTTTATCGATATTCTTGATAGATCCTAATGACTTGTAAGCAGTTTGAGGATGAGGCAAACTTTTAACACTAATTAAATCTTCATTAGGAATTGGATATTTACCTAATAATGGATGTTTCAAAATCAAATTGGTTTTGATTCTATCATCAGGATTTGTCGTTAACATTTTCCCAATTAAGTCTTGAGCCTCAAAGGAAATATCACTAGGCATTTCAAATGAACCAGCTTGGACTTTTAATAACAAGTCCCTGATATTTTCATCATCGAATGGTAATCTTCCAGTTAATAAAGCAAATAATATTACCCCACAAGACCAAACATCAGAAGCAAAACCATGATATTTTAATCCACTGACAATTTCAGGAGCTGCATAGTGTGGAGACCCACAACTGGTCTCTAATAATTTACCATTACTCTCTAAGGCAGCCATACCAAAATCAGCTAATTTAACATTTAAATTCGAATCCAATAATAAATTCTCGGGTTTCAAGTCCCTGTGACATATTCCTAATGCATGACAATAAGCTGTTCCCAATACAATTTGTCTGAAATATTTAATGGCTTCTGATTCTTGTAAAGGACCTCTTTCTACTAATAAATCGAATAATTCTCCTCCTTCTACATATTCCAATACTAAGTATAAATTCTTACTGGTTTCCCAAACATCGTACAATCTTAAAACGTTAGGATGAGTTAATAATTTCATAATGATGATTTCTCTTTCAATTCCATAAGGTAATCCCCCGGAATTATTGGTCTTCTTCATTTCATCTTCATCTAATTCTGATTTAGAAACAACTTTAACTGCTGCTTTTTGACCATTGGTCTTATGAGTAGCTAACAACACTCTGCCGGTAGCACCTCTTCCTAAGGTCTTACCCAATCTCCAAGGACCAATGAATTGGGGATGAGTTGTAGCATTAGATAATATCGATGACGCTATCGATGGTTGTCTTGAATGATATGACATGTGTCAGGGAGCTATTAAACGAATGAATGAATTATAATACACAAATTGATAGTTATAGTACTAGTTACAGACTCACTGGCAGCTTGAGGGACTTTTGTTGACTACCTATAACTTTCAAAAAGAAGTATAAAATTTGAATTTGTCGAAAAGGAGAAATAACTGTGAAATATATTTAACAACATCGCGTAACGCGTTTTAATTTTTTCACCCCCTTCCAATTTTAGTTCGTCAAAGAATCAAAACATGGATCGGGTTAGACATTGTTAGAGAACGTAACGCGGTGTTAGTTTGGTGTAGAATTTGGTTTGGTTTTTGGTTGAGTGATTGGTGTAGTAATTGTTACTTGAAATTGTGGTTAGTTCATTGGTTTCGGTTGTTGTAGAGGTTAGGCTATAGAGATGCGATGTTTTGTAAGGGAATTTTCTGGTGTCGTGTATTACCATTATAAGCTTTACGTTAAAGTCTAAATAAGATTGATTATGTAAGTGACAGTTAATGCCACTTTAGAAACCGTACCTACGTTAACAGGATATGGTACCCTTACAATTTAAGATTCGCTCAGTACACTTAAATAACTCACTGAAAATATCTCAAATAAAATACATTAAACATAGCCAGTTTCATAGCCAGTTCCATAGCCAGTGCGATAGCCAGTGCGATAGCCTACATAACTACTTACGTTGAAACTTAACCTTCTCAATAAAGTATTTCTTGCTATCAAACATATACTCAATCTCTCCTCCCATTTGTAAACCAGTGGTTTGATCACTGTCTTCATTAACTTTTTCCTGAACGTTTCCATTGAATTTTCCTTCACCTATTTCCCTGGTATTTTCCACATCATTAGTTTCATCCTCATAAGTTTCATCCTCATATGTTTTATCCTCATAAGTTTCATCCTCATTAGTTTCATCCTCATTAGTTTCATCCTCATTAGTTTCATCCTCACCATATGGTCCTGGATTATCCCCATGTAAAATAAAGTATCCAAACAATTTTGGTATACCCTCTTCACTAAAGATTAAACATCCCGTAGTTTTTTTACGGTAAACCTTACAGAATCTAACTGCATCAGCGAACTCTTCCTCTGCATCTAACGAAACGAGTTCCTTATCAATTGCAAAATCAATCACTCGTAATCGCAGACGGGATCCTTTACAAGAAGAATTCAAAAGTTTTCTAGCGTCACCTTTTAATTCATATAAATCCCACAAGTTCCATGGGTTTATACCATCAAGTGCTTTGAGTACACCCTTTGGCATGTTTATGTTGTAAAACATATCAAACCTTTGCTGGACCACAGAATCACCGTCCCTAGTCAACATCTTTTTCAAGTCTTCCACCCGTTGCAGGAGAACGGCTTCCATTATTTTTAGTGTTTCACGGGCTGTGAGTTTGAAATGATCGAATACATCTAAAAATTCTTCGGCCTTTTTGGTCTCCAATCTTAAAGACTCCAAGTTGTTTTTAATATACATATGACATTCCTGGGGTAAACTCAGTTTCAAGTCTCCTTTTGATGCCTTAACAAGAATCGAACGCATGGACATTGATGCGATAACGGCCTGAGTCGTGATCTTGTCGTCATAAGGAATAACTCTGTAACAAAATTTCAACGGCCATTTTCCGGCATCTTCACCACATCTGTCTACACCCTCAAACCTTAATAGTACTGTATAAAAATAACTTGAAATCACGCAATAATGAGTTCCAATATTAGCAGCATACCCGATTGCTTGTTCACATATGTGCCTCAATTGAGCAGATTCAATTCGGCCATTTGAATCAACACCTTTTATACAACTACTGTTATCAAAAAAGTTATTTAATCCGGCATGTTTCATTTGTATTGGAATTATCTTATCGATTATCTCATCATTTTCTTCCAAAACCAACATGAAATCACATATATCCACTTTTTCGTGCTCCTCCGTACCTACTCCATTCGGAGATGGAATTTTTGACTTGGTAACCTTTACTGATTGACGTTCCCATTCCGGATTTGATAATCCCCAAGCTTTGAAAATTTGAGCAACGGGCCGGAGAATTCGATCTTCAAGTGTACCGAACAATGTAACATCTTTCGTCTCTGGAGTTTTCACAACAGGCCTGAAAACTGCCTCAGTCATGTCCTGGAGAGTTTCCAACCTTGCGTTAGAAAAGAGACTGGAGGCGATTTGCTTGAAACCTTCAAGGTATCCGTCCAATTCATCGTTGCCCATAGGAACCAAATGTAAATTCATTCCCTTGTATTTTACCGGATAACTCCGAGATCCACTAGGTTCATCTTTTCTAAATGTGACATATTCCAGTTTAGTAGGACACGATAAGTAAATTTTGTGTATGTGAGGTAAGTATTCTTCCAAATATTTAGTTTTGGAATTGGTGATAATTTGGCTAAAGAGCTGGTCTCTTGTGTTAGGATACCCCTTATCATCTTCTAAAAACTCGGTGAATGACTTATTATCCATAAATAAATCTGGCCCTAACGAGGCTTTTAAACAACTATATTCAAACATAGAGAGTGGTGGGGAATGGTGTACTCCCAATCTTTCAATCCTTTCTTTCTCTCTGATTTTCTCGATTTTATGAAGCTCTGTTTCAGTTCTAAACCGTTCTAATTCAGCTCTCATACGCTCTTTTTCAGCTATCTCAAACAAGTCCATTGCAGCTGATTGCATGACAATTGTCACTTGCAGTTCACTATAGCCGTCATTCACTAACTTTTCGTATGCCTGACGTGGAGTATTCTTTGCGCTTATAAGCTCTTTGTATATGTTCAACAAGCGCTCTTCATTATAGCATATAGTTGAATCATCAGATACCAGCAGACATTCCGTCAGGTTCTGATCATGGTTAGTAGTTGAATCATGTTTTAAATTGAAACATCCACTTAAAGTTTGTTTTGTGGAAGTCCAAAACTTCTTCAAGGTACGATGCATAATAACAAGGAATCCTCAGGCTATATTGCCCTTTTACCAGCTTCAAACAACAAGTACTTTGTCAGTTGTATCAAAAATGATCAATTGACGTGGAGTTTCTGGTTATTGGGTCACTAATTCCCAGGTCCATTGCTGTATATATAGCATGAATTTTTCATTTAACAAAGCTTACCTTAGCTTACATTAGCCCACATTAGCTCACATTTAGGAAAGCCTACGTTAGCTTACATTAGCTCACATTAGCTATAACCAATGCCATTGATGGCCTATAACCCCATCCCAGTTAACATATCTAATTGCTTTTCAATATCATTTTCAACCTTCTTATTATCTTCAGCCTGCTGTTTGTGTTTTTGTAAATCTTGTTTCAATTCTTTAGCATTGAGTATGTCGTTCTTTTCAACTTTGGTATGTATTAGCAGTTTAATATTTTCAATTTCCTTCAAATCTGAATTTAATTTGGATATTTTGATCTTTGTGGCCTTTGATTTACCTTTTGTGACTTTTTTTGTTTTCGATACTTTTTGTTTTTGATTTTTGGCCATTTTCCTATTGAGCCTTGTGTCTATTCACAGCTATGTAGTGTACTAATATTGTTTTGTGGTTTATTTTAAAAAAACTGTGTTTGTGTTGGAAATAACAATTGTATATTCACTGATTACTATGCTTATCCCTGTATTAATCTATCGATAAATATCACCCGGTTCTTCTTTCAGTCCGTTAGTGTATTGGCCCTTTCTGTGAGTTAACTATGAAGACTTTCGCGATGAGATAAAATTTTACTCATCATGGTATCTACTCATAATCGTGATAAACCTTGGGATACCCCCGATATAGATAAATGGAAGATAGATGAATTCAAACCCGAGGATAATGCTTCAGGACAATCGTTTGCTGAAGAATCGTCATTCATGACTTTATTCCCTAAATATAGAGAGCAATATTTAAGATCAATTTGGGGTGAGTTAACTAAAGTGTTAGATAAGCATCATATAGGTTGTGAATTAAATCTTGTTGAAGGTAGTATGACAGTTAAAACCACAAGAAAGACGTTTGACCCTGCCATAATTTTGAAAGCAAGAGACTTACTTAAATTATTAGCAAGGTCAGTGCCTTTACCTCAAGCTGTGAAGATTTTACAGGATGATATAGCCTGTGATGTGATCAAGATTGGTAATTTCGTAAGTAACAAAGAAAGATTCATCAAGAGAAGACAAAGGTTGGTTGGTCCAAATGGTAATACATTAAAAGCATTGGAATTATTAACTAATTGTTATATATTAGTCCAAGGTAATACTGTTAGTGCTATGGGACCTTATAAAGGTTTAAAAGAAGTAAGAAGAGTGGTTGAAGACTGTATGAATAACGTCCATCCTATTTATTATATCAAAGAATTAATGATCAAACAAGAACTTGCCAAGAACCCAGAATTACAAAATGAAGACTGGTCAAGGTTTTTACCAAGTTTCAAGAAACGTAATATTCAAAGAAAGAAAGTATCTAAGGCATCTCTTGCCAAGAAGGCTAAGAAAGTATATACACCATTCCCACCTCAACAACAACCTAGAAAGGTTGATTTACAAATTGAGAGTGGTGAGTATTTCTTAAAGAAACATGAAAAGAAGGAGAAACAGTTGAATGAAAAGAAGGAAAAACAAATTGAAAAAGTTGAAGCTAAGAAACAAGAGAGGTTAAAAGATTATGAAGCTCCTGAAGAGTGATTTTATTGTTAGTCTCTGTGTAGTGTATGATAAACGATGAACTGATCCATTTATCTTTATAGGAGTTCTTTATCTTTGTATTTGCTTTATCTTTATATATGTCTTATCTCGTACAAAACAGCCGACAATAATCATTGTTAACAATAACATTCTCTATTTCTGTTTGTTACCGAACTATACCTTGGTTACCGATAACTATGGCTTGGTTACGAAACTATTACTTGGTTACTGATTTTCGACTTGGTTACCGTAACTATGGCACATTGAAAACTTCACCATAACTACCTAACTATGAAATTCCATATAGATTAAATCATTAAAAAATTATTAAAAAAAAAGTACTTAATTAACTGTTAAAAGACTTACTTTAAATTTCCCTCATTCATTCTTAGCTGCATCATTATTCCCCAATAGGGTAAGATCCGACCCTATTCCGGATACATTCTCAATTAATATTGAAAATCTCATCTCAAATTTGTATGATAAATAAACAGTGGTCCTGCAGATAAGGCGAAGACTTAAATCTCAATCTTTTACAATTTGTGGATTCATATAAACTCCTTAACAGTTTGATCTATAACTGTGGGAGATAGTTCCAAGGTTTAGCTAATTATTTTCATACATATCTGTTTGTGTACACTTTTTTGCATTCACCTATTCATTACTCAAAGGATATGTCTCGTTTAGACAGTTTAATAAACTTAGTGGATAACTTGGACACAAAAGCCAATTTAATTATCAATAATTATAGAGAAACCAGTGGATTAGTACAACATTTGTCATCAGTTACCGATAGTTTGTCGACTTATGATATCAAGCTTGATGATACATATAAATTACTTAACAATAATCAACAGTATTTGAATCATTTCAATGAGTTGGTCAACAAAACATGTTTGTTTGAACACAGTTTCATTCAAAACGATTTATTTACCAATAAGAGTATTTTGAACAATATCACCAATGAGTTTGACTATTTACACAAAAAGTTCGGTGTGGATGTGGATCATGACATTACTAAGAAAGAGGATAAAGACACTGATGGAAGTGGAGTTAAATCCGATCCAGAGTCTGGAGACACTATCACTACTAAAATCTCCCTTGCTAATCTTAATTTAAAA
Organism: Yamadazyma khao-thaluensis; assembly: GCA_030563265.1. Taxonomy (NCBI): domain Eukaryota; kingdom Fungi; phylum Ascomycota; class Pichiomycetes; order Serinales; family Debaryomycetaceae; genus Yamadazyma; species Yamadazyma khao-thaluensis. The sequence continues at coordinate 290,708 of JAKUBQ010000006.1, read as the reverse complement.
CCAATCAAATGTAGATCAAAGAAAGTGTATAAGAAAAAGTCCCATTATAAGATATCCAATTTCTTCAACCAATCGATTATTACACCACTGAATACGTTTGATGAGAATACTCCTAATATGCATAATAACTCCAATGAGTCGATAATTTCCGATTACACCCCAGAATCGATGCTTGATAGTGCAGACACAACTCCAGAAATGGAATATTTCGATATAAATCAGCCCCTCAAGTTTCATCAGGACATCAATTTAGATGGTGATGTTTTCAATGATAATGAATCCACCATTTCTAATGAATCTGATTTTGAAAATTTCGATACATTCTTAAGGAAATCAAGAATCAATTTGAATGAAAATAGTTATCCTTATATACTCAAAACCACTGCCAGTAATGCCAGTCTTGATCTAGCAGATTCAAGAACCTCAAGTATTTTTGATAGTCAACGACGTTTTGAGTTTAATAAAACTCCAAGAAATTCCGCCAATTCCCTAAAATCTGATGATTTCAAGCCTTCTAATACCACCGACATATTTGACGGAATAATAATCAAAAATGAACATGTAGGTCAAAAGAATAAGTTCCATAATCCTATTGATAATATTAAACCTTCCTCGGAGTATATCTCACCAACCATTGAATCGATTTATTCCACTAGCACTCATACCACTGAAGATAAAACAACTACTTTGTTGAATAAGGTTCTTAATACTCCCAAGAAACAGCGACCTTCAGAATCGAACCACCTGTCTTCCCAAAGTTTAAAGAGTTCTCTGTCTTCGCTGAGTTTGAATTCCGTCTCTTCGCTGAGCCTGAGTTCCCCATTTTCAATCCTAAATTTGTTGAATTCTCCGGAAACAAGTATTGCCAACACATTCCTTTCATTAATGCATAACGATCCACCTCCCAGATCAATCCAAGGAATCAATAAACTGAATTTAGGTGAACCTCTCACTCCAGCTAAAAGAAGAAAGAGGAAATTAGATCAGTTAAAGAATGTGCCTAAATCAAATCCTATCACCGTGGTTAGTGATTTGACTACCAAGAGATTACCTCCTAATTCATCGTCTTCGACAACTTTAATGTTAAATTCTAATAAATCATTTATAATACCGGGTGAACTGTCAATATTTCGAGCTCCCATAATTAAGAATTTTAGTAAGAGGTCTTTACAAGATGCTTTACTGAATGATTTAGGTTTACCTTATTAGACTTGAATAAACCACAGAGTGAAAATGATAATATATTGATCATATAATACAATGGTTATAAACTCATTGATTAGGAAAAATTATTCTTCTGCGCTAATAAACTCCTCATGTTCTTCAAATTAATTTTAGGCTTTGGCTTCTTAGAAATATACGTAATTGATGCTTTGGATCCTGTAGCTACTTTATACTGTTTGCTAACGGTAACTCCTGAAAATGATTGTGATGAAGTTACGGATCTAAATGACTTTATTATTGATGGTTTTCTCATTGGTAACAATTCATCATCACTTTCTTGTTGTTCTTCAGCTTCCTTATCGTCATCGGTTTCAAGCTCAACTTCCTCATATGGACGTTTTCTTAAATTACTAAATGACTTTTGTTTCAAACTGGCCAAATTATCTTCATCATCACTTATATCATATTGGAAGTTTGAGATTCGTTGTTCTTGTTCATAATCATTATTGGCTTGTGACAAGAATGATAATTTAGACTTAATAAACGATTCTTCAAGGACTTTAGGTGCCAGATCCGTGACTGTATCTCTATCGATCTCTTCGTCTTCCTCTTCATCAATACTTATCACTACATTATCATCTTCAATACTCTTGAAAAATGCTTGGGACTTTTCGGTCTTTATCTTCTGGAACAACTTCTCGTTTTGCTTCATACGTAACTGTTGTTCTTTAATCTTTTGTCGTTTGTATGCCATCAAAAGTTCATCTTCTTCATCACTCAATTCAATATTAAGGCCATTCCCACTAGCTTTCTTAATCAATCTATGGTTCTTTATATCATCAATCAATTTCTCTAATTCCTTTTGATCTTTGATTTGATATTGTTCCATAAACTTCTTCTTGATTGCATCATCATTTAAATCAATATTGAAGTTATTATCAATCATTCTTTCATCTTCACTATTGGCCAATTCTTCTTCTTCTCCATCTCTTCCTCCAACTCCTGCCCATTCATCTTCAGATTCTTCAGCTTCTCCTTCAATAATATTCTTCATTCCTTTCCTTTCCATATCTTTACGTTTCTTTAATAATGCTAATTCTTTACGTCTAATCTTTTCTTCGTATAACTTAATTTGTGCCTCCATATTTTCTTTATCTTCTTCTCCTTCTTCTTCTGGTTCCTCATCCTCCTCTTCAATTTGATTCAAGGTGATTTGCAGTTTACCGAATTTTACTGATTGTGGTGTAACGTCATCCTCTTGACTTATAATTCTAGTGTCGTCCACTTGGGTTTGAGTATCAACTTGGGTCTCAATTTGGGTTTTAGTTTGTGCATCTTCTTGTATTTCAATTTGAGTATCAATTTGGGTGTCTACTACATTATTAGAAATACTTTGAGTAGAAATCAATTGGGTTGAAAATGATTGTTCGACTTGAGTGAAAGTTTCTGGTTCTTTATGTTCTTTATTTGGGCTGTTCTGCAATGGTTTTAAATTACTGAATAATGAAGATTTATCAAAAGAAATATCAAACTCCTCTCTCTCTTCTTTATCTTCTTCTTCCTCCTCTTCTTCATCGTCATCTCTTTCTGGTTTTGCAATTTCATGATCATTATCTTGTTTCTCAGCTTCTTTCTTTTCATCCTCTTGTTCATCCTCAGAATCAATTATTCTTGTCTTTTTACGTTTATCGTGAACCTCTTGTGATAACTCGACTTCTTCATCTTCCTCTTCATCTCCGTCTTCTGCCTCTTCTCCTATTTCACTTTTTTCTGCCTGGTTATCTAAAAATTCATTTCCTTCTTCTCTATCCTCTTCTTCACCGTCTCCTTCATCTTCACTTTCCAGTCCATAATCACTATCTACCACACTCTGATTCTCTTCATCGTCAACATCATCACCACCATCAAATTCTCCCAATTTCCCTAATAATGCCAATTTAGCTTTCTCTCTCAACTTCTCCTTCTTTCTAAGTCTTTGATTATACTCAATCTCCCTCTCTAATAAGGATCCCATCATTTCTTCTTCCTCTTCATCTTCAAGTTCAATTCTGTTACCTTGAGCATGGGTCAATTGGTCGATGTTCAAATGGTGAAGCTTGTTGAACAATTGTTTACTATTACTAACTTTAGGTGCAGGTTTCTTGACAAACTTCTTTCTCAACATTAACTTCACGTCCTTGGATAATTCCGGAGTATTTTCTCCATCTAAGATAATAATGGAATTAAGATTGGCTTTATATAACTCAATTGGATTTTGTGTGGGTTGTATAGGTGACGTTACTGGTGATGACTTCTTAGGGTGATCTAACTCTTCAGACCCTGCTTCTGGTTCCTTATCCAGTTCAAATTCATTAAGAAATTGGGTCTTGGAGAATTTATTGGTCTTTGTGACGTTACTGGATAAATTGAAGAGGTTCTCTCGTTTCTTAAGATCAATAAACTTTTGTACTTCTTTAATATTCTGATTGGGTGGGAACCTATTGGAAGTAGGCAAATCAATTTCTTCCTCTTCTTCATCTGTTAAAGTGATATTTGAGATGTCTTCATTTAATTGTTGTCTTTGTAATTTCCTATGTTCTAAAATTTTCAATCTTCTGGTTTCAACATCTTCCTCTTGGCTAATAGCTTGTGTATTAATTTGAGTACTTCCAATGATTTGGGTCTCGTTATTTTGAAAAGACCCAACTATTTGAGTATCTTGAGGTGCTATCTCAGATAAATCTATATCCAATTGTGGTAATCTTTGAATGCCTTGTTCTTGTTGCTGTGTTTGTTGCTGTTCTTCTTCCTGTTCTTCTTCGTCATATTCCTCGTCATCTGATGATAGAACTAATTTAGGCTTTCGTGTAAGTTTCCTGTCTTCAGAACCACTTGTGGCACTATTTGCTTCTGAATGCTTTGGTGATGGTTCATTAAACTCTATCCGCTGCTTGATAGCCATTAATCTTTTATTCAACTCGCCAACTTGGCCAGGTTGCATTTCATCTTCAACATCGTCCTGTTCACTTTCATTGGACTCTTCTGAACTCACCTCTAAACTTTCAGATTCACGTTCAAATATATTAACTTCTTCCTTTTGTACCACTTCAGAACTATATCCTATTTCTGGACGGATGTCTTCAATAGCATCTATCAAATCCATCCTTAGTTCTTTACTGTTATTAGTGTGTTTGAATTTTAACAGTTGCAAAAACGCGTTTTACAATTTCGTGTATGGTATTTTCAGGATACCTCTAAAATCAGGAATTTATTAACCCGTACACCAAAACCAACATTTTTGAACTATTTTTCACATGACAAATATATCACGTGATATTATTCCATCGTTTAGAAATTTTTTGACTCGTATAATTTACGACATGTGTGGTAAATGCCACAGTTATAGTGGTAATGAGTAGAGGATAGGTTGGGTAAAGATAGGGACGATGTTTGGGTTTAGGAGGATTGTAGAGGAATAGGTATGGTAGGGAAGAAACGGGTTTGTGATTGGAGAAAGTCAATGGCTATTAGAGTTCCAGTAAAGCCATGAAATCTCTAAGAGAAATGAATCGATATGGAATCGAAGCCAGGTTCTTGGATCATGGATCTCTCTTTTGACTTGAACCTTCAATAACACAAACAGGAAGAAATAACATGGTTCGGTTTTGTGTAATAAACAAAGTCCACAGTTATAACCATTAGAATCAACAAGAAATAGGAAGTGTGAATAAAACCGTGTAAATAGGCGTGTAAATAGGAGACATAAACGTTGATAGCGGCGTGCGTGTAGGGCCGATGCCAACGTTCCTTATAATTCACTCTAACACAACAACCAGTATACCTACCATTCCCTTTTGTGGCATGGATATCACAATTACCTTGTATTGACTTCAAGTGTCTTTGTACTCTTCAAATCATCCCCCAATTGCCCCTAAATCGCCAATTATTAAATAGACTCGTCTTCGAGAATTCAAAATTTTCCGAGACATATTTAAACTGTTCATTTTCCACCAAAAAAATTTTCACCGTTCTTTATCTTTATATTTAAAGTACTTTAAAAAAAAATTAATAACATGTCAGAAACCTTTTTGTTTACTTCCGAATCCGTGGGTGAAGGTCACCCAGATAAGATCTGTGATCAAGTTAGTGACGCCATTTTAGATGCTTGTTTAACTGTTGATCCATTATCCAAGGTCGCTTGTGAAACTGCCGCCAAAACTGGTATGATTATGGTTTTCGGTGAAATCACCACTAAAGCCACTTTAGATTACCAAAAAATCATCAGAGACACCATCAAGCACATTGGTTACGATGACTCTGCTAAAGGTTTCGATTACAAAACTTGTAATGTTTTAGTTGCAATTGAACAACAATCTCCAGATATTGCCCAAGGTTTACATTACGAAAAAGCCTTAGAAGATTTAGGTGCTGGTGATCAAGGTATTATGTTTGGTTACGCCACTGACGAAACCGATGAAAAATTACCTTTAACCATCTTATTAGCTCATAAATTAAACGCTGAATTAGCTAGTGCTAGAAGATCCGGTGCTTTACCATGGTTAAGACCTGATACCAAAACTCAAGTTACCGTTGAGTACAAAAAGGACGGTGGTGCTGTTATCCCTGTTAGAGTTGATACCATTGTTATCTCCACTCAACACGCTGAAGAAATCACTACTGAAGATTTAAGAGAACAAATTGTTCAACACGTTGTTAAAAAAGTCATCCCAGCTAACTTGTTGGATGACAAAACCATTTACCACATCCAACCATCTGGTAGATTCGTCATTGGTGGTCCACAAGGTGATGCCGGTTTAACTGGTAGAAAGATCATTGTTGATACTTATGGTGGATGGGGTGCTCATGGTGGTGGTGCTTTCTCCGGTAAAGATTTCTCTAAAGTTGATAGATCCGCTGCTTATGCTGCTAGATGGGTTGCTAAATCTTTAGTTAACGCTAAATTAGCCCAAAGAGCTTTAGTTCAATTCTCTTATGCTATTGGTGTTGCTGAACCTTTATCAATTCACGTTGATACTTATGGTACCTCATCATACACTAGTGAACAATTAGTTGAAATCATCAAAAAGAATTTCGACTTAAGACCTGGTGTTATTGTTAAAGAATTAGACTTAGCTAGACCAATCTACTTCAAGACTGCTAGTTACGGTCATTTCACCAACCAAGAAAACCCATGGGAACAACCAAAAAAATTGAAATATTAGATTGGTTAGTTATATAGTTATTTGTTTTGTTTGTTAGTTTGATTTTTGATATCATCATTTGATGATTATTTTGGTTGAATTACTAATGATTAATGTAATGACTCATCAATTAACGTTCAACCGGTTAATTGACATGATTAAAAGTTAAAAAAGAGAAAAAAAAAAGTAATAGATTATAATGATTTGTATTGTACTTCATCGATTGTTTTGGTGTTGGGTATATTTGGATAGAGTTTGCATTAATTGGGTTCCTCAACGGACGAGTATTTTAATTGAATATAGAGTATATTTTTACCTGTAGGTATTTTCTATTTGTGATTTTCTTCTTCTTTTTGTGGCACTGGTTTTAACAATTGGTGTTTGTGGACGTATTAATAATATCTGTTTTTTAAATTTTTTTTTATTATATTCTTTTACTTGGGATTTAAAGTTATTTGTCTTTATATAAATCATAGAATTTGCAAAAAGTAAAAATCACATTTGTTAAAAAAAAAAAATTAAACCACAAAAAGAACCAAAAAATCCAATTAAAACCACAAAAACACATTAATTACTATAAAAAGGCTAATTGCCAACTCTCAGCTCTGTGTATCCCATATTCGTGTACTAATTCACCCTCCCAATCTTAACTATAGCCTTCATTCTGAAACGCGAAATAGACAGCCTAGCCATGTTCCAGCAATACTACAACTCAGATTTTAAAAAATACATATCCGATTGGGGAACTACTGTGGCCCTTGTGTTTGTGTTTGCTACATACTTGGAATGGGCATTCCCCTATTTCAGACCATTCAAACTTTCAAATCTGGCAATTCAACATGAATTTGCTGAGGTGCAAATCATTAATGACTTCGTGTTATATATTCTCACATATATTGTCCCCGTGATAATCATGGTAGGAAGGATATTAACCAAGAAAGGATCATCTTACGAAACAATTCATTACTTACATGTGACGTTACTTTCCTTCACTTTCAGTTATGCCTTGACTGGCTCAATAACTGACTTGTTAAAAATTTGGGTAAGTAGAGCCAGACCCGATTTCTTATCCAGATGTCTTCCAGCATCAGGAACTCCCTTGGATACGTATGTGGATATCACTGTGTGTAGTACTTATGTAGAAGGGGTTACCAATTGGAAGTTAATGGATGGCATGAAGTCGTTTCCTTCAGGACATTCGAGTTTGAGTTCTGCAGGGTCATTATATTTATGTTGGTGGTTGATACAAGAATTCAAAGTCACACGTCAACTGGTGTTATATAAATGGTTATTAAGCTATGGATATTTGTTGGTTGGTATTTTCATTGCAGTCAGTAGATCCATTGATTATAGACATCATTTAGAGGATATTTTAGTGGGGTATAGTTTAGGAGGTGTGATTACTTGGTTAACATTTAATAAGTATTTTCCATTAGATGGGGGTAATCAGTTACCTATTTAGACTTCTATAACTTCGAGGATTGTAATCACATAGGACCACAACTACATAGGACTATAACTAAATAGGACTACAATTATAAAATATATGCTTTATATTTACACTATAATTTTAACTTTCATTGATATATCTCAAAACCCTCTATCAATTCAACCACCTTGACTACTAAAGGCTTGAAATCAAATTCATCAAGATTATTAATATTCACATAATTGGGATTCCCAAACTTCTTCAATATTAAATTCCCCATACTCTTATTAAAATCATTATTATCTCCATTACTAAGCACCAATTGGTTCACTATTAGCTTTTCACCGGCACTTAACCGTTTCTTATTGGATATACTATATACGTAACCGCCGAACTTTGGATTTTCCACATCTTTAGTTATATATATTTGTAATGGTTTAGGAGGTTGGTCTATATTGATAACGATTTTATATTCTGATCCATTTATTTGAATAGTTTCATTTATCTGTGTTTGTGGTTGTTGTTTTTGTGTTTCTTGTGGTTGGGAATCTTTGTTTGGTTGTTGAGTTGGGTGTTCAGTTAATTGAGACATGGTGAGGTTCTAAATTGAAGTTGAGTATTATAATTTGAGAGTGATGAGATTTGAGGTTGCAAAATTAGAAATATCAGAAACGATAAGTACACACTTAAATAATATGGGGAAGAAATGGAAACAAGTAAAATAAAACATTCATCGCCTAAATAACTATACAAATTTATAATGCTGTCCAGTACTACTCAAAAATCTACCACTGGCTTTATGATTATAGAAATCAACGGCTTTTAACAATTGAAGTGACCCTTCTTCAAGACTATACATTTTCTCGAATAAGTAGTTGGTTCTCTTGGCAAAAGGGTAGAATGCTTCAACTGCTGGATCATCTTGAGTATCAACAATACTTGGACAGAGCGATAAGACTGTGAATTTGTCTTCAGTTAAAGCTCCAGCATATTTTGCAGCAATAAGAGAAAGTGAAGCTTTGGACATTGAATAAGCTAAAGCAACAGGAATTCCGGCATCAACATTCCAATCGACACTTCCAAGACCTGAACTAACGAAAATCAATTTCTTTTCAACTCCCTTCTTCAACAATGGAATGAAAGTGTTGGCAACGAACATTTGGGCATAGACATTAACGTCCATAAAGTTGTCAGATCTTTTCTTAAATTCGGTCCAATCCTCTTTGGTTTCAGTCACTTGAAGTGGGGTTCTTGGATCTGGATCGTTACTCAAAGCTGCGTTCAAAATAACAACGTCTAAAGAAGGAGTGATCTTCAATACTTGGTCACGGGCTGCTTCAATTTCATCTTCTGAAGTAATAGCAGCAGTGATAATGTGAAGTCTGTCAGATTTGAGTTCCTTCAATTTATCTAAGTTTGAGGATCCCCTTACGATCCCAATAACCGTATCTCCTCTTTCTAAGATAAGTTTAGTGAGACCCCAACCAATACCTCTGTTATTTCCTGTAATAAGATAAGTCTTTGTCATTCTGTTTTGTGTTTTGTTTCCAATGGTGAATTCTTGGGATTCATTGTTGAACTTATAGTAAATTCTCTTCACTGTCAGATATCCGTCCACCGACTCTCTTCTTCTGACAAATGTAGATTATGAATATAGTTGTGAAAATCAAAAATATTTCCAGATTAAGTATGTGATTCACATAACCTGCATACAACTTATATATTAGGAAAGTGATTCACAACACCTGTATATAAATGTCCGAATTAGGTAAGTGATTCACGCATTTTAAAGTATTTGAGATTCTTAGTAATTATATAAGTTGCAACACCGATACTAATATCCGTGATGCAAACACAGTTTTCAAGCAAGCCCGTTCTGGGGAATGCTAAGAAGGATAAGAGGTTGATTCAAATGAGACTATCTCAGAAGAAGCTTCGAGAAAGACGAAATGAGGAGATTAATGTTATCAAGGCAGAGATGCAACAATTAAAATTTGAGCATGCTAACCTTACCAAGTCTATACAGTTACTCTCAGGAATAGGATTTGATGATAGGAAATTTACCAACTATATGATCAAGGAGTTGGAGCAGAGGTTCCCGTATGAAGTAAGCCATGAGAGTACATTAAGTGTAGAAGAGTTCACCAAGATCCATGAATTGGATGACAAAATTCTTTTCAGAGAAAATGAATTCATCTTGGTGTACTTTTGCAAGTTGAAAATAAACTGTTACGAAGTTTTCATGGGGGGTGAAGTGGAGAAGCAGTTGCCTAATGATTCACTCAGGTTTGTTAAAATGTATGGCCCTACATTACCAGTGATATTCTATGCTCAGGTTGGTTATACGGCTCAGAACAATCGAATCCCCAAAGGCTGGGTAGGTAATGAGGATTACTTTCCTAGAGACACTATAGGGACGCTTGACATCTTGAAACACATTTCTACGAATTTAGACGTTGATCGTACTAATAAGGAAGTGCTCTTATATGCATTAAGTCGATACCTTTATGCGACTCCATATGGACCTGTTATTACTACAGAACATCTTGATTGGGCCATAGAAACTTCATACAATCCTAAATTAGATATTGATTACTTATTGGAATCTTTAGCTGCTAAGATAACTGATGTTCCTGAATCCGTTATCAGTTCATTGACGGAGTCGGCTTGAGGGCATATTACGTAATATTCATAGTTTAGTGTAAGGTTGACAATTGTAGTTTTGCTGTATGGATAGAAGTTCAAGTTGCATCTAGAGGAATGTTAATTGCATTAGTTGCTTTAGATGATATGGACCTTTATCATTCATCATTAGCACGTTTTTAATAATAGATAAGTCCGATGCACCATTACTTATTTTGACAAGGGAAGGTACAATTTGTAATATCTAAGGCTCATATCCTGATTTACATTTTAAGAGTTATTAAAGCAATTGTAGCAGGACATGAATGGAAACGACACTGTACTCACTGTAATTTATCCATGGAAATCATAAGGCAATTACAAGGCAAAGGCAATTAATTCAATGGTAATTATAAGGCAATGGTAATTATAAGGCAATTATAACCCAAAGTTATGGCATGCCAATGATATGACAAGATTGACAATTAAGCCCTAAAAAAAAAAAGAGAAAAAGAATCTACATGATTGAATTAAAATATATTATAAACCCTTTTATACACTAAACTTCTTTATCTTTGTTATCAGATGAGTTACCATCAACATGTTCTTCGATATATCTATCTCTACCAATCTTAGTAGTATCGATTTCATCATGGTATAATTCACAGATTTCTTCTAAGGTCTTTCTCTTAGTTTCTGGAAGTAATAAAGTTGAAAAGATACCTAACAACATGAAAAGAGCAAAGATTTCCATAACATGAGGTAAGAAACAATTTGGACTAGTAGCAGCACATCCGTGGTTGACTAAAGTACCAATACAAGTTTGAGCAACAATGGCACCAACTTTACCAAAGGCAGCTGATAAACCATGAGCAGTGGATCTATATCTAGTTGGGAAAACTTCACCAGGAATAATGAAAGTAGTGGTGTTTGGACCGAAATTTTGGAAGAATTGAGCCAAGATATATAAGGCTAATAATCCACCTTCGTGTAATTTGTGGTAAGCAAAACCAATGACACAGAAGATAACAGTCAATAAGAAGAAAGAACCAAGTTGAATGGTTTTTCTACCAAGAGTATCAACAGTAGCAGCGGAAACCCAGTAACCAGGTAATGAACCAGCACAGATTAAAATCAAGTTACCAGCAGAAGTGTCATATAATTTATGGTAGATAGAATCGGATCTAGCGTAACCAATGGTTTGTAAAATAACAGCAGTGTTTAAACCTAAACCGTAGAAGGCAACATCTAAGAAGAACCATGAGAAAGCAGTACCAGCTAAGATCTTACCATATTTCCATTGACTGAAGTGACCAACAAAGTCCTTCAAAGAAGCCTTTGGAGGAGCTAAATCTTTCATGTTTTCGTCAAGGTGAGCTTCGGCATCAGCTACCTTAGCTAAGTCATCATGTTCACTGATATCTAATTCATATCTTGGGGATTGAGCAATAGTTAATCTATAGTATAAAGCAATACAACCTGGAACACAACCGAAACCAATTAAAACTCTCCACATTTGATCTAAAGCTTTTTTACAAGCAACACCACAAGCAGCAGCGTTTTTAACATCGATTTCATTTTTATAACCAGCAACTAAGATCATAGAGATGATACCAGCAAGTAATTGACCAATACCTTGATTGGAGAAAACGGCAGCCATAATGGCACCTCTCCATTTGGTTGTGGAAAATTCTGAGGAAATAATGGATGATAATGGATAATCACCACCAATACCAATACCCATAATAATTCTGAAAAATACGAAAACGGCAGTGAAATTGATAGCAGGAGATTCACCCATAGTACATTGTAAAACAGTAGCACAGATCATAACAATTAACTCTAAACCATAGATTTGTTTTCTACCAACGTAATCACCCATGAAACCAAAACCAACTTGACCAATGACAGTACCAACGGAGGTGGAGACTTTGATTAAAGTGGTGGTGGAAGCTGGAATAGTACCGTTCCAGTAAACGTATGGCAACATAGAAGAAGCCAAGTTAATGGCGAAAATATCATAAGAATCAGTTAAGAAACCAACCCCGGCAATTAAAATCATCTTGATTTGAGTCCATCCGAACCCAGCTTTATCGATTTCTTCTAAGGCTAATCTTCTTCTTTCGATAGGATCCTCAATGTGGGCGAATTTCCCAGTATAATCTTTGAATGCAGTTTTACCACCTTGGACCATTATTAGTTAATTGATTAATTGACTTTGCTTTGATAGTACTGAACAGAATGAAAAATTAATGAGGAATTGGGTCCTTTTATATAATTGGGGAATATCTTAGCATCAGAGTAATTAAAAAAAGTAAAAAAAAAAAAATAATTCCATTATGGAAAATTAAAGACATTAAAAAAATAATAAAAAAAAGTTTCTTTTAAAAGAGCCTCTTAATAAAAGCGTTTTAGAGACATTTGACTACGAGAATTAGATGCAAAAAGCCTTACACTCTACGCTAAGAAGAATGGTCCAGTTGACCCCAAATCAATATCAATCTTTGTAGAAATGCTAAGAAAAATACTTGACAGATCTATTCACGTCAACAAGTTTCTTGGTACAAATTGACAGGGAATGGTACAAAATAATTAAAAAATCTTGGATTCAACTGGACTACGTTGAATGTCGTAAAACCATCACTTATACCTCGTTGCCATATAACCTTTTGCAAACGTTAACGGGGATGGTTCGCCTGGATTTATTACCGAGTTGGTTAGAAGCATCAGCGGGTTAACTACTTTAAGAATATTATTATGCCTTATTACTGTTATACAAGAGGATTAGTTACATGTCCGTGCATTTGAACGGTATTTGCAGAAGGTTAAGAAGCATAAACTTTTCTCATGCCCGTTTGCAACCAAAGAAAAAAAGAGATTCATGTCACCGTAAGGTAATCTTTTCATGGGTAATACAGCAAATGATGTAAAGACCCTTATAGCACCTTTGCAATCATGCACATGATGATCATATATGTTTGAATCTATCATAAGATTGTTATTCAGGCAACAACTCCACGTTCATTAGGTGAAGACATTATCTTGCGGCGAGTTGGTTTCTCGCATATTATGCCCCACGTTTCTTGGTTGCGGCACATAAACAAGAAAAAAAAGTGCTGCGTTTGAACCGTTTTAATAAAAATCATGCAGTTTCCAGGGACCCACGTTTCCTAATATGCACACGACGATGTTTTTTTTTTTTTTCGATTAAATTTGTTTTTACAAGTTAACTATTAACAGTAGACTAATAACTTCTATGTTCTAAATGAACCGAATCAGAACCATCGTAAGACCTTACACTCTTTGACAGTATTAGAAGTAATATATTTGAAAATGACAGGCTGATTTCAAGAAAATTTCCAAAGCTTATATGAAGGTGCACGAGGGGACCTCTATCTACAACTGAAGTTTATGGGGAGAATGGACAACCCTAAATTAATATTTCAAACTATGAACGTTGTGAACTACTCTAATAAATGTTCCATATGTAAGCCTTTAGGGCTTAACATGTAAAAATATTCAAGAAAATCTTCTCATGCAAAAAATACGACTACAATATTATTCTTTATATGAGATTTAGTTGATTTAAGTTAATCATCACAAGACCATTTAACTTTTATAGTAATAATTAATTTCTTTTTAGTGGTTGAATGGCATTTTCTGGAATAACACCGTAAACTTAGATGTAACGCCTGACAGTTTATTGTTCAGGGTGTTAACAGGTTATGCATTTCATGAGATGATGTTTGTATTGTACGGTGATTCCATTCGCCGGAATTTGCCTTGATTTGGTCTGCCTGAAATATTTTGCTTCTATTAATTCAGTTGAAGGATTTTCTATGATTAATTTCTTAGGTTGTGTTTGTATGGGTGTACTGTTATGGTTGCAATAACATGCACACGTTGTAATTGTTTAGTTACGAGACTCTTGAAACCCATGTAAGACTCGAACTTTGTCGTTGGTATGAATTTACTTGACAAGAGTAAATTATAGAGGGTGAATTGTACATTGTTTATATCAATTCCCTCAGGTGATGTAGTATTCGGTATGTACGTGCCATGAGAATAATTAACCTCTATACATTATTTGGATCTCAGATTTGACTTATCTCACATAGTTAATATCCGAATACTCTGTGTATTTTCAACATTCCTAGCCTTGTATAATCTCATGACACCTTAAACTAAGACTTATAGGTGAGTAATTAGTGTTTTACACCACAAATAAAAGAGAGGTATAGAGGAAGACATTACCATGCGACCAAACCTTTGACCAAGGCCCTGACCAAGGCCTTCACCAACAGTAAGAAAATCCCACGATCGGACCTAAGATCATAGCTTTGATCAAATTAAACATCAAATTAAGTACACAAAAACAAAGCCAATCAAACCCCCAAACCTCTAAACACAAGGCTAAAATCAAAAGTATAAACAGATTAAAGAGATAACTGCGCCTAGGGAGGCTTAAGAATATACCATTGCTCGATAAATAAATATCCTCAGCACTCTCATCCCTTACACAAAGCATCGCTTTGATTTACCATACGACCAATCAGACTTGTCGGCCCTATAGAATTTAAATAGTTTAACTTGATCTCGTTCGGATATCTCATTCGGATTCTCATTACTTATCAGGCATCAAATCCGAGATAGGAAGTTCAAAAGATATGGAGCGGAAGATTACCACACTTTTAATCATAAGTAATTTGGTGTTTTTGTTTTGTTTGTGGACAGTAAACAATGAATACACAACCATAAAGCCACAAAAGCCTTTTATATCCAAAAAAGGTCAATATGCTAACCCATTTGAAGTTTATCAACAAAGACCAATTGATATATTAAATGCGTCTGCAGTTTTCAACTCGGTTAATGGGGCTTTGAAGCAAAAAGATGCTAATGTTTTCCCAGTCGGAGTTACGTTTATTCCAGCGTATATTCCTCCTAATACGAGATTTTATCATTCGACGGGCTCACCACAAATTCCGGACCTGTTTGAATGGATTGCAATGGATTATGAGTTTAGTTATAATTTTGCCCATTTCCCTCGTGCTAGAAAGGGAAGGGGAGGTTGGTTGAAAGGTGAGCCGGATGGAAATCCTCCAGATGGACCTCCTCCAGATGGACCTCCTCCAGGTGGACCAGGGGGACCAGGGGGACCAGGAGGACCAGGAGATAAAATACCCCACAAACTTCCTTTTGGAAATGGTCCAGCATATCTCTACACTTTCAGAACAACTAAACCCCTTGATAAAGTGATATTCCTTGATGGAGCCTCAGCTGCAAAAAGATCACCAGAAATGGATCAACAGTTAATTCTAAGTCGTCAAGAAAATGTAACTGAAAGAGTCAATGAACGTTTATCTTCTGAAAGAATTTGTAATTGGGGAAAGCCATTTGGATTGCAAGGAATCGTTCGGTTAGAAATAGGATATGAGATCATTATTTGTGATTTCTATAATGATCTAGAATTGATATCCAATATTACCTTGGATCATGCCACAGAAACTCTTTCATTCCCTAAAGAGGAAGAGGAGCCAAGCACTGAATTATCTGAAGCTAGAACTGAATTTTTAGATGTCCTCCAGTCGATGTTAGGATACGAACATGTTCGAGCCGGAGGAATGGTTAATAACGGAGATGCAAGAATTAAACTTGATTTTTCCAATATGGTCACTCCTTTGAACAGAACATATATCGATCCTAATCCTTATACCCGGAATATGAGTTATATCTCTATAGATTTAAGAGAAGAACTTATAAGCGATATAGAGGATGTTTATAAGCATAAGGTTTATCCTTTTGATAAGACAGATTGGCAGGTTATAACCGGGTCAATTGTTAATAAGTTTGGCCCTATGTTGAGTTTATTGAACCATACGTTATCCACCTTTGATGATGCCAATGCTAATGATACTATCAAAGAAATAGGTGATGATATAGTTAGAGTGACTTATAATTTTGTAAGAAGATACAATGATGAACCTAAAGAAGGCGAACTCAGAAGAGAATATGGGTTTAATTCTTCCATCTTAGATTATGTATACCATACATATCCGTTACAGAATTCTGATGTTTTGATATACTCATCGATATTCAAAGTCCAATATGAAGTTCAAAAGATGATTTTCAGTTTATTTGACTTAGGAAAGGCCATTGCCGGAGAAGTTTATGTTACAGGATCTCAAGACTATTCTGAGATAAAGAAACAAATACAAAGCAAAAGGTCTGAGTTAAATGAGTTCTTGGATACTTTAAAATGGAGTATTTTCACTCAATGTGCAAAACAATGTGCATGGGATGAAACCTGCTACGTTCCTACATGGGGTCCAAGTCCATTGGGATGGGGTCCTTCCACTGATTATTTTGATTATAATGGAGAATTCTATACAATTCCAAGAGAATTGAAATGTGTTAGTTATAAAGAATTTATAAAGCTGTTTAATTAGTGTACAGAGACGTGCCGTTATTGGTAGAAAATATATATTGTAAAACATAAACGCAATCTATTTGTTAAATCAAGAAGACATTAAATCATTGAACTCATTAAGCTTTGACATAAGGAGGAGGAGCTTCAACACCAACAGGGGAAACGTGAATTACTTCTAAATTGGCTTCAGCAGCCCTTTGAGCTTCAGCAGCCTTTTCAGCTTCAGCAGCCTTTTGAGCCTCAGCAGCCTTTTGTTTCTTTTGCTTTTGAGCTTTACCCATTTTCTTTAAAATTATAATCAATAAGAATAACATTTTTATTTGGTTCTGTGTTAGTTGTTTTTGTGTTAGTTGCCTTTGTGTTAATTGTTTTGTAATTGGCTTTACAATTCTAATGAAACATGAAGAATTCTAACTATTCTTATAGTTTTTTAGCTTATTCTTTTGCACCCATAAGGTTTGAAGTTGGACGATTACATAATCGCGATTTATCCGAATTGGGTAACCCCGAGAATGTCAGGAACAATACTCTTCTATATAATTTAGACAATAAACCGTAGAACTCGTATAACAAGAGGCTGAAGTGTCATGATAAGAGGCTGAAGTGCATTGATAAGAGAATTGGTCCATTTACCTTTGTGGACGGTGTTTGATTCAAACACAAATTCAATTATGTGATCTCATATTGAGATGGAATAATAGGCCCAAACTTCCCCTTTAGCTTAGATTTAATTACTTCAAACCATTGCAATAAACACAAAAAGGAACCTTAGACTTAAACAACTAATTAACACTCAAGTAAGGTACAAGTTGAAAATCAAATGATAAGGCCCTAAGAGGCAATGCCAGGTATCATCCTCGTAAGTCTTCAAACATCATTTTTTCTTAAAAACCGCGATTACGTAATCGTCTTTTTTAAAATATTAGGATATTAACGTATATGATTTATATATAAAGGCATGAAAATCGGGATTGTTGAACCAAACACAAATAGATAGTAAAAATGAACGTATTCTTAAAAGTAAGAGAGTTGAAAATATTCACCAGAGAATCAAAGGCTGAAAAGAGTAGGGATAGTATGAAATATGTTCGAGTAGTGAACAGACATGATAAGCTTATACGTTAAGCAAGGCAAGAAGAATGCAACATTCAGTTGACTAAAGGGGAAGTGTTTTGTACGTGGTAGTTGACTAAATTTGGATAGCAATGGGAAATTCAGATGAGGTCAGAATAATCCAAGGATTTTCAAGTGGGTGCAAAAAATATGATAAAAAGAATGAATGGTTCAGTGTTTCAGGTATGGTGTTAGTTATGAAGCAATGATAGCTCGGAGTTCACGTAGGAGGTCACAACTAAGATAAGAATTGTCCATTTAGTTGATCCTGGAAGAAAATAACTCGCCTGATAATAAAATAATAGTACTTATTGGTAATTGAATTATTGGAAGAAGCAAAGAAGCAAACAAAACCCAATACCGAAGAAAACAAGCAAGACCAATATCAGAACTGTTCCTAAAGGAGTTAAAGAGAAGGAAAATAAGGGGAAAAGCAGAAAGTCTATGACAGCTTAACCCCATATGTTCGTTATTCTCCAAATATCACTATTCTCCACATATTTTGTTGGAAAGTGACGTGTGTATAATATAGGTAGTAATTCTATAAGCATACAAATAGCCACTCTAAGTCCGAGATTATATCAAACATATGAACATCCAAATAAACAATTGGGGAAGATATCAAAAGTCCGAAGTGAGAGACTTGGAGTTAAGCCACCAATAGTCAATGGGGTAAGAATTAATAAGGTTTTAAGAATAAGACACTACAACACCTGGAACCAGGTAATAGTACACATCAATATAGGTGGTTCAGGCAGTAAAATCAGATTGAATTGGTAAATGAGTCAGTAGACGTGTAGTGTGTGTATCACAACACTTACGGAACAACTTGAGCGATTTAAAGAAAAGAAAGAACAAAAGAAAAATAAATACCAAAATAGGCAAAGTTCCTCTCAACCGAAGGTTCATCTCATCACTAATTTTTCCGATCCTTAGTTCCACATATCCTTAATTCCATTGACCCTTAACTCCAGGTTAGACCCCTATGGTTCACCAGGCTACTACTAATCAATACTAAGGACATAGAAACCTATAAACCACTATAAACCACAAAGAGGAGTGAAATTACTTAATGGTGAAATTAACGGCAAGAATTTACAAGTCCGAAAAATCTGTCCACTCACCTGTCGCCAACCGCGAGATTTAGGCGGAAAAGAGGGGCTAAAGGAAGTAACTGGTTAAAAAAAAAGGCGCTCAAAAAAGAAAGTTGGCAAATTCTAGGTGAGTCGGAACAAACGTCCACAGCATATAAATAGACTTGGATTTATCGAGTTTTTATTATTATAACTTCATAGTTTATAACTCCAATACTTATTCAAACACAAATACAAAATGACTGCCCAAGAAAAAGAAGCTCAAATCATGAGTGAAATTAGATCAAACAGTATTAAATACGAACCAAAATTCGAAACCAGTATTCTTGGTAACTTCTTTGGTTTTTCTACCAGAACTAATTAAGTTAGATGTAAATAAAATAATGCTTGATGCAATAATGGGTGTAAGATTTATAGATTAATAGAAACAATAATATAATTAATGCAATAGTTTATGTTTTTATTCTGAAGGCTCTTCGCTCTAAAAGGTCTCGAGGTTTGAAATTGTGATGAGTGGCTTGCAGGTCGAGAGATTTGCGTGTCAGGTTCATTCGGTTCACAGAACACCTCACGCATTTAAAGAGAGGGAGAGAGAGAGAGAGAGAGAACTAGTACAATCTTATCAGTTTTGTTCCTCTAACTTTACCAGTCGTAATTAATTAAACTAGAAACTACAACTTGTCATGTGATTATAAAATTCAACATGGTGTTGGAATATTTTTGTTATCTTTATTTCCTCTTTGGTCTATTTGGTCTACTAGACTAATTACCTTCTCTTCTAGCGTAGAAGAAAATGAAAAAGACACTTTCATTCTCAAAACTTCTTGATACACAAACAACCAATATCTTCTCTAGTAATATTTGGTCTTTTTGTTTTATAATTATTCGATTTAAAATATCCTCACCTTGTTTCAGAATTTTGCCAAATGAGCCAAATTGGGAAATTCCTGATGAGCGACTACATGACTCTAACAATTAGCCAATACCGAGTATTATATTTCACCAATTGAAATTATATGACTCTCACAATCATCTGATCTCCTTATCAAACAAATGCCTTGGTACATTCCAACCACTTATTTCCAATGACCTAATCGTCGTACCACCCGTCGGTCTATGTTCCGAACACTCCAGTGCCCGCGCACTGTATAAATTAAAGAACAGATTACGATAAGAATCATTCGTTTTGTGAATTGCAATTGTATGAAGAATGCAAAGGTCAACTACTGATTACAACCTTTCAGTGATATCTGATCGAAACCAAGGTAGGAGGTCATCATTAGTTGCCAACGAAGAAGACTTTGAAGATTTCGATTTACCCATTGAAACTATCAAGGCTAAGATTAATGTCATTGATCATGTTCATAGAAACTTGAGAGTTCGTAAACAGAAGAAGTCACAGAAAACACAAACGCAAGAGGAATCAGATGAAACTGTATCATCAAATGGTGAAGCTGAAAAAGCTCAAGCAAAGGAAATCGAAAAAGAAGTCGAGAAAGGATTATATAGATCACAGTTTGGTGATATTAAATTCTTAGAAACGTCTACCACAATCATTGATTCTGATTATTTCAAACATTCTCAATTCTACGGGATTTATGTGTTATTCTGGTTGGCTACGGCATTTCTAATGTTGAATAATATCGTTCATGCTTATCTTGATAACGAAGGAAAGTTATTTTACCAATTAGAAGTGATCTCTATCCTTAGAAAAGATTTATTTAAAATCGCCATAACTGACTTGTTAATGTACTTATCGACGTATTTTGCCCTTGGGGTTCAATTGCTATGCAAACATAAAATTGTGAATTGGAATTCGACTGGTTGGCTCATACAGGGAACTTATGATTTCTTGTTTTTGCTCTTCTGGACATTATTTGCTTCTGAACACATGCTTGGATTCCCTTGGATCGGAAGAGTTTTCTTATTATTACATTCACTTGTGTTCTTAATGAAAATGCACAGTTATGGATTTTATAATGGATATTTATGGCACATCAGTGAAGAATTGGAATTCTCAAGAAAATACCTTGATTTATGTGTAGCAGGTAATCCAAGAATACCTGAATCTACCGATATTGAAAAGACTCGACAAACTTTAAAGAATTCTATTGAGTTTTGTGAATTCGAATTAGAACAACAATCCATAAGTCATTTCCATTGTGATGATCCTAATGTAGTAAAAGACTTGCCTAAAGTGGAATTTCCCAAGAATGTGTCTTTGATGAATTTCTTTGAGTTCACCATGTATCCTACGGTAGTGTATACGTTGAATTTCCCCAGAACGAAGAGGATTAGATGGAAATACGTCGCTGAAAGAGTATGTGCAGTATTTGGGATCTTTTTCCTTATGATCTTGGTAGCTCAAAATGGAATGTATCCATTAGTGATCAAAGCCAGTTATGCAAAGAAATTGCCCCTTATGGAAAGAACCCAACAATATCTTTTGGTATTGATTGATATCATTCCATACTTCTTGCTCCAGTATCTCTTTACGTTTTTCATCATCTGGGAATTCATTTTAAACGTGGTAGCAGAAGTCAGTAGGTTCGCCGACAGAGATTTCTACGGTCCATGGTGGAGTTGCACAGATTGGGGAGAATTTGCCAGGATATGGAATAGGCCTGTTCATAAGTTCTTGTTACGTCATGTATACCATTCGAGTATCAGTACCATCAAGTTGAATAAGGCCCAAGCTTCCTTGTTCACATTTATTCTCTCGAGTCTTGTTCATGAGTTGGTGATGTTTTGTATTTTCAGGGTGTTAAGAGGATATTTATTGTTATTTCAAATGTCACAAATTCCGTTGATGATTATGAGTGAAACAAAGTTTATGAAGAAGAGGCAGGTTTTAGGAAATGTTATTTGTTGGGTTGGGTTTATTCTGGGTCCTAGTATTATTTGTACGCTTTATTTGTTTTTTTAATTCTTTACTCAACCAATTGATATTGCGTTTGTGGATTAGGATTAAATATGGGTTTGTGTCAGAAATGAAAGTATTTAGGAATTTCTTCTATTCAGCTCTCTCTCTATCTCATCATAGACCTCACAATTATCGCATCGCAGAAATATTTCAAATATCTCAAATATCTCATCATGTCAAGACCCGAAGAACTTGCACCACCAGAGGTGTTTTATAATGACACAGAGTCATTCAAGTACACATCATCAACACGTGTTCAACACATTCAAGCCAAAATGACCCTCAGAGCTTTAGAGCTCTTGAATCTCGATGTACAACTGCCTCATTTCCTTCTTGATTTAGGGTGTGGTTCAGGGTTAAGTGGGGAAATATTAACAGAAGAAGGCTATAATTGGATAGGAATGGATATATCTCCTAATATGTTAGCCACTGCTTTGGATAGGGCCGTTGAAGGAGATTTGTTTTTAAGTGATTTAGGAAATGGTGTACCATTTAGACCAGGAACATTCGATGCTGCTATATCTATTTCTGCTATACAATGGCTTTGTAATGCCGATGCCAGTGGAAATGACCCTAAAAAGAGGTTGGCCACATTTTTCAATACTTTGTATGCTTCTTTAGCCAGAGGAGGGAAATTCGTTGCACAGTTCTATCCCAAGAACGATGATCAAACCAAATCGATTTTAGATGCGGCGAAAGTGGCGGGATTTGGAGGTGGACTCATCATCGATGACCCAGAACTGAAACGTAATAAGAAATACTATTTGGTATTGACGGCGGGTATAAGTGATAGAACAGTAAACTTGAATGGAGCCGAAATGGATGCTGCTAATGAGCGTAAAGTTAATAAGAAGAATTTGAGGAAATTGGAATCGAGGAAACAATTTATTAATAGAAAGAAAGATATAATGAGGAAACGTGGTAGAATAGTTGCTAATGACTCCAAGTTTACTGCCAGGAAGAGAAGACCACGGTTTTAGGTTTGTGTTTAGGTGTCTAAAATATTCTCAGTAGCATTAGCATTGTATAGTAATAGAAGTTGAGAAGTGCGGTGAAAAATTTGTCACTACGATGAACTTTCAAACCATAAGAACTGTTGTTACTTCAGTCAAGTCAAAAGGTATGTAACCACAAAACCATGATTAACTCCTTATGGACATGTTTGTGGATCACAGTATTCATTTATCGAAACTAATTAGAATTTTTTTACTGGTAGCCACTAGATGGACATAAGTGTTCATTTTTTTCGTTATTAATATAATCCAAATACTAACAAATAGTCCCAACGGTATTTGAACCATTGCCTAAGAAAAGAAATGGACAAAATGTCATGTCATATATCCATGAAAAATTATTGAAGAAGTACGATCCTACCAATAAACGTTCAGCATTAGTAGACCAAAAGAATGGGTTGAGAGCTGGTGATATAATAAAAGTTACTTATATGGATAGAACTAATGTTCTTGGAAGAGTGCTTGCCATTAAAAGAGGAGTTAATAATGTTGGTACTAATATTTTACTTAGAAACAAAATCAATAAGTTAGGAGTGGAGGTTAGAATTCCATTATATAACCCCAAGATTAGGAATATTGAAATCATGTACCAACCTGAAAAATACATGCCTAGAAGAAAGCAATTTTATATTAGAAACACAAAGTATGATGTAGGAGATCTTGATGTATTTTTAGAGAGTCAAAAGGGAAGGGCCCAGAAGGATTAGATGATACTTGTAGATAATGTATATATGAATAGATTTTTTTATTTCTTAGATGTTATGTTTTGATGTTTTTGGATTGACTTATATTCTTTTATAAAGTTGTGGAGCTTTATATGGGGGTTTAAAATCGATTTAAGTTCTATAAAGTCGACGTAAGTTCTATAAAATCAACCCAAGTTCTCAACCCAAGTTCTCAACTCTATATAAGACTAAATAATTAACATCAACTGTCAGTTAACTTCTCTAACTTATTAACTAACTTAGAATGGAATTGTTGATTGAATGAAGGAGACACAGTCATCATCAACAGTTCAAAAGTTTCATAGTGCTGGGATTCTCCTATGATAAACCACCCTGATATATCAACACTGATTCTTAATGTTTTATGTTCATGGGTTTGTACCATGATATGACTTGGACGAGTGATACCATCATTCAAATTGGACAATAGCCCCGAATTTATGATTAATTTGGAGATAGGGAAATGATCTTTGTACTCATTATAAAGGATTGTTAGTTCATTCTTTTGAGCTTTATAATCCATTCGCGTTCTCTTTAGAGGTGTCTTTATTTTAAGTGATTTAGTCAAGTGATTTAGCTAAGAGCCTCCAAGTGGATCATCTAAGAGGCTCTAAGTGGATCAACTAAGTGATTGTCTAAGCATAAATCCTTTGTGACAGTCTACCGAATACATCCACAAACAAAATTACTTACAAAACCACAAAGAAACTAAAACCTAAAAACAAGACAAATAATAGAGACTCCAGAAAATTAAAAATTTGGTCACAACTGATTCCCAACATTTCACTAAATCAACATCGGGCGCCCAGCAACGTACCCCACTAAAGGTTTCTCTACGCTTTTCACGGTTAATCCCAATAATAATTAATTGTCTAATTATTACCTTACAGGGTGAATCTGCGATTGATGTTAAGGAAAAGATTTTCGCGGTGATGGTTATATATAGTGAGGTTAAATCCGGGTAACGAATAACTCAATGAGACCTAAGTTCGATTCTGGCACTGTTTTTCTCACAATGATTAAACCAGAAAGATTCATTGGAAGTCAGTTAAAAGTTGAACTAAACGATGATAGAACATTGGATGGGGTTCTCACAGTGATTGATCCGTTCGGAAATTTATTGATGTCGAATGTTTTTGAAATAATCGAAGATTCTAGAAGAGAAATTGGATTAGTTAGTGTTCCTAGAGATAGTATTAATAAAGTGTTTATGGACGAGAAGGCATTTAAATCTTTGTATATTTAATCGTATACGCATGTTTTAGGGTTAAAGACTTTAGGAGTAGGTCTTCTAGCATGGTGTTGTAGTTCTTCTAGGTGTTATAGTGGTTCCAGAATGTTCTCCTAAGACTGCTAAAACTAATAAGGTAAGTTATAATCGAAATTAGAAGGTTTCAGGTTCAGGTTCCGGTTCAGGTTCAAATTGGACTTTGTTTTAGATTTCAAATCTTTTAATTTTTTAGATAATTCTAATTTTAATTGGTTCAAATCAATGTTCGAACCTTTCAATGCTTGTTGGTCAACTTTAAGTTTTGGGGTTTTAATAATAAGAATTCTTTTTTGTGAACCACTTTCAAAATGATTTTTAGGAACATCTAAAGGTTTTCTAATAATAGTGATCATACCATTTTCATCAGTATATTCTTCTTCTTCCCATTTGGTTACATCATATTCATCATCACAATCACCTTCGGGTTCACTAGAGGTTTCAATAGGAGTTTCACAATCAGTAGATGTTTCAGTTTCACTGGGTGTTTCTGTGGTTGGTGGAGTTCCAGGAGGATACTTACCATAAGTAGGTAACCCATGTTCTAAACAAGTTCCTAAATAATGATCTCTAGCACTTTCAAAATTTCCATATGGACAAATATCAACCAAACATCCCAAAAGCTCGTCTTGTTTTCCACAAAGACAAGGTAAATCAACGTGTCCCCGGTCACAACTTCTACTAAGTTCATTGATACAACTTAAGAAACATGCTGGTGGTGTACAGGCCACCATAGTTAACAATTGGAGGATAATAAAATAAATTGGGTTCATTGGATTTGTGGATTGTTGCAAAATTTGAGATTGCAAGTTGCGTACATCGCTGCAACCATTTTTGGCCCTCGCCGTATTAAGACGCACGGGACTAGCGGGTTTATCATTTAGTATAAAATCTCTATTTATAAATCTCTGTTTGTGTACTAGGAAGATTCTAGGTATAAACATGAGTTTGTAAACATTAAGAATAGAGGTGAATGCCACAAAACAAAAAATTGTTTATATATCAGAGTTAGTAAAGATTACCGGGCTAATGATCAAGTAGGATCGATCCACTCACTTTCAAATCATCTTTAACATTCATAAACCAAACACTGTCCATAGTTGCTTGTAAATACACAAAACCAAATCTACTATTCTCTTAAACAACTTCATACACTAACCACCGTAAACCATCTCGTACCACTGTTAGTGTGTAAACCTAAATATTTTTTAAGGTGCCAGCAAATGCGAGATTCAACACGACTTTAAATCACCTCAATCAAAACACCTTGTACACTTATAGACCGTTCAGAAAGGGCAAGCTCTAGGTATAAAACCCAAACAAACACAAAACTAACATTTATATTTGTGTCACATACTACTACTCATAGATACCCCAAAAATAAAACGACCATGCAAGGATCTTACAAGGGATTACCCAGACCTTATAATATGAAACCGGTGAAAACCAAAAAAGGCTCCCCATATAACAATGTCCAGGGAAACTTTTTCAACACCCCTAGAAGGAAGATTTTAGGATACTTCGTGATGTTGATGCTATTCAGTACTAGTTGTTATTGGTTAGGCCAAAGTATGAGAGCTCAACCTGACATTACCTATGAACTTGAAAGGGACCCTGTGAATCTAAAAATGAAAGCCAAATTGGACGACATTGATAATATTGCTGGAAAGATTAGTAATGCTCAAGATGATACTGATAACAAACTCGATTTGGCTGGCAATATGGCAGCTAATTCCAAAGGTTCGGTTGGTGTAGGGTTAAATGAAGCTCCAAAAGGTGGAATTGCTAATGAGGCTCCAATTGTTGGAAATGATGAAGAATTGATTGTCAAGGGAAAGAAGAGTTCGGATACAAAGCCCCCAAAGGCCGTCAAACAAGCTATTAACCCGCAAATATTGTGATCAAATGAAGAGAAGAAAAGAAAAAGAAGAGATAGGAAAAACATGAGAGAAAAGAAGAATCAAAAGACAAATTTAGGTTTTTATAGGTAAATAATGCATTATGATATCCTTACTAACTCTACTTATAAAAAAACAAGGATCCAAGAGAAACAAAAGACCCAAAAGAAAAGTAGGTCTCACTGGGAGTCGAACCCAGGTTCCCAGAAACTTCCTCGCGAAATTTCAGAATCTGATGTGATCACCCCTACACTACAAGACCTTTTTTAACCGAAAAGTTTGACGGGTAGCGCCCATAAGGAACATATGGTACTATTTCATTTAATCTAGCTGTTGTGAAAGAATAAGGGCATAAGAGGCACCAACACGAATAATAAATGAATATGTATCTATTTACAGTCTAAATAATTCTATACTACAAGTTATGTAAGCACCTGATCCTTACCTAAAAATGAATCTATCTCTTTTAAGCTCACTTGGTATAATAAAAGCATGATCGAACTTTGTATTCCTGTCCAAATAAATCGAGGACCAACACCACTGAACATTCCTATTATACCTTCGTTTTTGTATATGGAAGATAAGGCTTTGATGGTGGACAAATGTTGCTTAGGAGTCGATGCTTCAGTAGCAGTTTGAATTCTTGTTTTTATCACATCTAATGGAGTGGTTAAAATTCCTGCCAATCCACCAGCTGAAGCCCCTGTTAATAATTCAGAAGTTGCTGGTAAATCTTCAGTTTTATGGTAAATAATGGCCAACTGTCTGAATCTTTCATAAAATGCAAATTGCAATGCACTGAACGGTAAATCTCTGAATAAAGTTTCTTTATATCCAAAAACAAAGGTCTTAGGACCTTCAGATTTACCAATGGTCTTAATAGCATCAATAAGACCTCGATAATTGTAGCCAGACCCTTTGGTATAAGGGTTATTATATCTTCCTTGTAATTGCAATCTTGTCTTTAAGACCTCAGATGGGACGTAGAAAATACTCGATGCTAAGTCTCCTAGTATACCACCAATAAAGTAAGAGAAGGTTTCGTTGACGTGGTAATCATTAATCAATGTCCTCTTGGTAAACTCATAAACTCCGAAAAACGCCGAAGTCGAAGGTATAGACCCTAAAATAGCAGGTGAGTATCCTCCATAAAGACCTCTAAAGAACCCTTCTTCTCGGAATATGGTTATATAAGCAGGTACCATATTTTTGTATTTCAAGTTGTGCTGTAACCCTTGTTGTCTCGTTTTCACTGTGTCCAAAGAATGCATTGATGTATCACCCACCATACCTCCAAAACCTCCTGCTATCATACAATTTAGTATGGGAGACAAGTTACAGGTACCATCTCCGCTATTGTCAGTATTGGATAGTTCCATTCGGGCATGGGCATGCTCAGGATCCTGAAATGGGGGAAACCCTAGAGGAACCGTGGGAGTAGTTAGAGACGGTTCCATGCTACTCCTTCAGTTCAAAAGTCGGTTTTTTTTCAAACCAAATCAAGACAAATTCAATAAATAATTGTCTACACTGGTTCTACCAAGATTACCGAGGTATTTAACTGCTTTTGTGTAAGGGTTTGAACCAGTTGTATATGTATCAACACGAAAATTTTCGATGCGTCGCATTATCGCATCACAGTCTCAAATGATATGATAGGTCATTTTTCGTTATTATTGCAACCACAAAGAGGGAAGGGGCTACGATTATTGGCACAAACAGAAATGTGGTTAAAATCAACTGAGATGTGTTTAAGAGGAACAAGAAGAAGTCCACAAAAAGAGTTCTATAGAACTTATAGGGTCCTCGCATTGGAATCCTCTTGTGATGATAGTTGTTTAGCTTTATTACAAAAATCCCCAGATAAACCTCCTATAGTTATAGATCACTTGAAAAGAACATTAAATTCTACAGCATCAGGGGGGATAATACCACCGGATGCTGTTCATTTCCATCAACAGAATATGGCAAATATGGTGATGGAATTTAGTAACAAACACGACCTTCGAACCCATCCTCCTGATTTAATCTGTTGTACACGAGGACCAGGGATGATAGGTTCGTTATCTACCGGTTTACAATTGGCCAAAGGTCTTAGTATTGGCTGGAATCGGCCATTAATTGGAGTTCATCATATGTTAGGGCATATTCTTATATCCAAGTTGCCAACCCCAGATGGGGGGTTTACACCACCAGAATACCCTTTTCTAAGTCTATTGTGTAGTGGAGGCCATACAATGCTTGTGCTTTCGAAATCCCTAACCAACCATGAAATAATCATTGATACCATGGATATCGCAGTAGGTGATTCTATTGATAAATGTGCTAGAGAATTGGGCATACAAGGGAACTTATTGGGTAAAGAATTAGAGAAGTTTGTGGATCTGATTTCTGAGGATTTAAGACACCAATTTGATTCTATTTCTACACAAACACGAGATAATGAGTTTAAGTTCAAATTTAGAAAACTTCTAGTAGGGCCTCATAAACCTTCCATACCCGAGAAAATTGAGTTCACATTTGCTCCATTCTTAAGTAGTATTCAACATCACAAAGCTGCTTATGGTATAAATGGAAGATTTGATCCACAAACCCAGAAATTTTTAGCCTTTAAGATCCAAAAGTTGGTATTTCAACATATCATAGAAAGAGTTAATGTTGCGATTATTAAACATGGTGAAAAGGGAGATGGGAAATTCAAAGGTGTAAATGATTTTGTGGTTTCAGGAGGTGTTGCATCCAATCAAGTTTTCCGTAGTTTACTTGGTAAGGAGTTGAAACAGAATTTCAGTTACCATTTCCCCGAAGTGTCTTTATGCACTGATAATGCAGTGATGATCGGAGTTGCAGGAATTGAGACATTTGAGGTGTTAAAGAAGGTGAGTGATTTAAGTATTTTACCTATAAGAAGATGGCCACTCGATGGGTTATTGGATGTTGATGGATGGAGAGATATTTCAGATGAGAAGTTTAATGAAATTATAAATTCAGACTCTACTAGTAGTGGTAGAGTATAATTGTAAATAGTATACAATAATGTAAAATAGTGTACAATTTAGATAATGTACAATGTAATAATGTGCAGGTAATATTTAAGTTTTTCTTCTTTTGTTAGGATGGAATTCTTCTTCGTCTTCTTCTTCTTCGTCTTCTTCTTCTTCTTCTTCGTCTTCTTCTTCGTCTTCTTCCTCATCATCATCTTTTTCTTCATTGTCTCCTATATCCAATCCAATTTGAAGCTGTTGGTGGTCTTCCTCTTCCTCTTCTTCCTCCTCATCATCTTCATCACTCTCAGTTTCACTAACAAAACTCTCCCCCTCAACAGTTCTATGTCCAAGATAAGACTCAGTGATCCCATAAACCTCAATCAATTTCTCCCACGTTTCATAATCAAACGAAGCTATATGATGATCCAACCTCTCAACTTTATCCTCCAATGCTTTCCTGGTAGTTCTTTCATCTACAATCCTAATCATAGGCACACCATTCTCAACTGCTAATTGAACTCTAGCATCTTTTATTAAAAAACTCGTAAAGAACAAATTCTCCACAGATTGGGAGAACGAATCCTTGTCAATGAAAAACCGATAGAAATTGATCCAGCCAGGCTCGGTTTTCTGTTTCATCTTAAACTTTTTAAATACCTGCCTCACTAAATTAGAAGTATTTTGATCATCATCTCCTAATTCATCTACAGTAACTTGTTGTGCAGTTTTGGCCTGTAATCCTTTTGTGTCATCAATATTTCTAGTTCGTATTATTACTCTTTTCTCTGTTTCTATTGGTCCATTCAAAAATTCCATAGGTACAGGTTTATTACTTACTTTATGAAAAAACACTCCTAATTTCACCCAATCAAAATGATTAAACCGTTCTTCCAATACAGCATTACTACTACTCTCTGTTTGGGTCTTAGGCTGTACGGATCCTTCACTGAGATAGAAGTTGATGTTACTAACAAAATCTTCAGGATCCAATGCTAATTCAGAGTCTGAGGATTTGATATTCTTAGCATTAATAGATGCAATGTTAGAAGTATCTCTTAATGCTTGAGCATCGGCAAATCGTACTCTCAGACTAGAACTTCGTTCTGCTCCTGAATATATGGTTCCAAGTTCACTTAAGTTCCCAATCAATGCCTGGGATCCTTGTCCTTTTAATGCCAAAAGACTTGTAGCTTTTAACTCAGCTCTATACAGTTCATATTTCTTTATCAAGTCGTCATCTTTGAGATGTTTCAGTGTAACAGGCTCCCTTTCAGGGGGACTTGAATTATCTGTCAGCCTTGCTTCAAGTTCTGATGTCATGGTGTCCTGTTCCTTTAAGTTTGGATCTGTAACTTTCAGTATGAAGTCGCGTTATTTAGCATTATCTGTGGTACTGTGATACAGGTAGCGCGCTACAGGTAGCGCAAGAGAGCTTACAGATATGAGTAGAATAAAACGACTAGATCCAAATGTTGTCAATAAAATTGCAGCTGGAGAAATCATTATCCAACCAGCAAATGCCTTGAAAGAAATTCTCGAAAATTCCATCGATGCCCAAGCTTCAATGATTGATATTCTCATTAAAGATGGAGGTATGAAATTACTTCAAATCACTGATAATGGTAAAGGTATAAATAAACAGGACCTTCCGCTTTTGTGTGAAAGGTTTGCTACTTCGAAATTGACCAAGTTCGAAGATTTGGACACAATTGCCTCTTATGGATTCAGGGGTGAGGCTTTAGCTCTGATATCTCATATTTCAAGACTATCAGTTATAACCAAAGCCAAAGAAAGCGAATCTCCTTTGGCATATAAGGCATATTATGTCAATGGCCAATTAACGGGCCCTAACTTCAAAGAAGGTAACACAGAACCAAAACCAATTGCCGGTAAAGACGGGACGCAGATAATAGTAGAAGATTTATTCTATAACATTCCATCGAGATTAAAGTCCATTAAATCCAAAAACGATGAATATCTTAAGATTTTGGATATCGTGGGGAAATATTCTATACATACACAAAACGTTGGATTTAGTTTAAAGAAGTTTGGCGAGAATCAGCATTCTTTAATAACCCGTCCTAATCTGCCAATAAAAGAGAAGATCAGATTAATCTATGGATCTGAATGTGCTAATGAACTCTTAGAATTGAATATAGAAGACTCAAGTCATGGTAAATTTGGTTTAATTAAAGTCAAGGGAATGATAACTAATTGCAATTTCAATTATAAGAAGAGAATGCAGACAATTTTCTTTATAAATCATAGACTTGTGAATTGTGATCCATTGAAAAGAGCTATTAATTCTGTGTATCAAGTTTTCTTACCAAAAGGGTACCTGTCATTTGTTTATTTAAGTGTAGAATTAGATCCACGTATTCTTGATGTGAATGTTCATCCTACAAAGAGAGAAGTTAGGTTTTTAAATGAAGAGGAAATTATAGAATTGATATCGGCTGAGGTTCATTCGACTTTAAGTAGTGTAGATGCATCGAGAACATTTAAGAGTCAGTCTTTGGTGAGCAAGAGGGCGAGGGAGGATGACGATGTGAAGAAGTATAGACAGGAGAATAAGTTGGTTAGGGTTGATGTTAGTCAGCCGAAATTAAGTGAGTTGTTGAGTAGGAGAGAGATTAGGAGACGGAAAGAACAACCGGAAGAACCAGAAGAACCAGAAGAACCAGAAGAACCAGAAGAACCAGAAGAACCAGAAGAACCAGAAGAACAAGAAGAGCAGTTAACAACACATGAGGAGGAGGAACGAGGGCTAGAACAAGTAGAGCAAGAATCAGAGGGGGAACCAGAGGAACCAGAGGAAGAAGGGGAAGAAGAGGAAGAAGAGGACGAAAAAGATGAGCCAGATAAGTTGAATGTATTTATAAAACAAGAAGAAGTAGAAGAGGAAGTAGAAGAGGAAGAAGAAGAAGAAAAGGAAGAAGGAGAGGAGGAGGAAGAAGAAAAGGAAGAAGGAGAGGAGGAGGAAGAATCAGATATTGAAGTACCAAAAGTGTCAGAAGAACTAGAGGAAGAGGAGCCAGAACAGGTGGAAATCAAACTAGAAAAGAGAGTAGATGATGACCTAGAAGAAGAGGAAGCAGATCAACAAGAAGAAGAACAAGAAGAAGAACAAGAAGAAGAACAAGAAGAATTAGTTGAAGATGAAGATATGGAAATTGATGAACTGGTAGAACAAGAACTAGAAACCTATCCCCAAGAAATGACCCAAAAGGCTAAATTGAAATTAAAACAATTTAATCAATCTGAACCTCAAGTACCTCTAGAAGAACCTCAACCAAGCACACAAATAGAAATAAAGCCCGAGTATCCTATACGAACTAAAGACAAACGAAGAGTCGAAGTAGCCTTAGAAAGCATTATTCAATTAAAAAAAGAAGTAGAGAATTGTTTCAGTGAAGAGTTGACGTCAATATTTCAGAACTGCTCTTATATCGGCATAGCAGATGAGAACAAACGATTGTGTTGCTTTCAACATGATGTGAACTTATTTATTTGCGATTATGGCAGGTTATTATATGAATATTTCTATGAGGTGACATTGAATGAGTTCTGTAATTATGGTGAGTATGAGTTGAGTAAACCGTTGAGTTTAACACAGTTATTGGGAGTGACTACGGATAAAGAAGAACACCAGCAGATTATAGACAAGATCGTTGGTATGAAAGAAATGTATGAAGAGTATTTCCAGATTAAGTTTGTGGTTAAAGAAGGGGAATATTATTTGACATCTTTACCAATGATCATGAAGAACATTGTTCCTGTGATGAACAAATTACCATATTTTGTATACAGAATGGGGTTAGTTGATTATAGTTTGGAGAAGGGGTGTTTGGGAGATATTATACGACAGATAGCATTGTTGTATGTTCCTGAGAAGGTCGGTTTAGAACTGGAAGGAGAGGATAAAGAGAAGGAACAAGACAAAGAAAGAGAAAAGATGAATAAGTATTTGGAAGAAAGGATGTTTCCTTTAATAAGACGATGGAGAGTTAATGAAAATGTCAGACAAGGTATCAAACAAATTGCTGATTTACCTGGATTATATAGGATTTTTGAGAGATGTTGAGAGTATTAATATAAATCTTCAATTAATTCAAATCTTACAACCCCCCTAATCCTAATTGACTTTTCTTGAGTTGTTAAATGCACATATGTTTCACATTTCTGATTTTTCTACCTGATTAGGAAACCTTTTTTTTACTACATATCAATGTCGCAACAATGTAACTCAAAAGACTAGGTAAATGTCGTAAAATCTGCTAGTTCTCAACGATCGCGCGCGCACATGATCGCTAAACTTGGGGAAGCCCTCGACATTCTTCACGTGTAAGAGATCCAACATAAACCAACGTAGTTAAAAGAATCAAAGTACAACCAAAGTACAAAACGAGAATATGAGAATAGAAGAAATTAATGATTCAATTCTAAAGACGTTAAATTTAGGATGCTTCCCAAAGAATGTTCTAGAATTCCAAGACAGTCAAGATTTCTTCCAACAATTGGTATTCATTGATTATCAACTTCAACTTTTAATTCAGAACGAATTCGATGGTAATGAACTCGTACCCGCCAATGTGTATCTCAGTAAAGGTCATGAGGCAACTAGTGACAAGTTAGGGGAATTGATCACATATGCCGAAAATATCACTACCAATTATAATGACTTAGGTAAACAGTACCATGAAAAATTATACAGCAGTATCATCTTGAGTCATTTATATTTCTTAAATTCACAAAAGGAACCCATGTTCGATGTATTGAACTCGGTGACTGTCAACCCCAGTCATCGTGAGTCGGAGAAATTGACATACAATTGCAATTTGTTCTTGAATTATTTAGTGTGTCGGTATAACGTTTTAATTGGAATCAGTAACGGATATGACGATACCAATTATAGGTTATGGATCGAATATTTGTACAGTAAAGAGACTCCATTTGGAATGAGCGAAGTTGCTGGAAACTATTGGCTTGAAATCCTATTCAAATACTTAAGTTTGACCATCAGTAATAATGGCGAGAAACAGTTAGGGTTTGGTGATGTCCTGACATTGAAGTTCAAAGAGAACACCAATTCGTTCATCAGATATTGTAATTTTCTTGTGAGTTTCAAACCGGATATCAATGTCAATAGAATTGTCAATAAAGAGTTTCGTTTGGATTACTCAAAGTATTTGAACGATGTGATCGTAGCAGAGATGAAAAAACCAGATAAACACTTTCCTAATGCGGATGAAGCCAATATTCATTTGGATAATTTCGTTAATAATTTGTACTCAACCATGAAAGGAAGATTAGTGAGTTTAAAGACATCTAAGAAGTTCTTGATTCTGTTATTTGAACGGAGTTACCAGAGTCAAATCATTTTATCCAATTATATTAAGGTATTGATCGAATTAGGCGAATATGATGAAGCGTTTTCTGCATTTAAGACATACATAGCTTATGAAGAGAAAGAAGAGGCTATAAATAAAGGATTGATTTATGATATTGTTAATATTATTGAGATTTATTCAATTTGTTTGATCAATTTCAATCCTATCAATTCCGTCAAATTGGGCAAGTTCAAATTCTTAACCACCAGTGATATTGTTCCTGCATTGAATGACTTTTCTAAACAATTATTATCATATTTAGATACTCTTAAAGATGACTGCAGTTTGAATTTCGATGGTGACGATAATTTCCTTCAATACAAGTCCAACAAGTTATCGTTTTTGTACACCAAGTATAATATCAATATTCTTTTAAGTGATAGAAGTGATTTGATTGAATTGATATCCAAATCATGGTACGGATTAGGATACTTCCAATATTATAAATTAGTATACAGTAGTGCTAACTCCGAAACCAGTTTGAAATGTCAAAAACTCTTGGAAGAGTATTATAAGAATGCGTTGATTGTGAATTCTACGGGGAATTTAACGTACTTGTTCAATTATAGTTTGGTTTTGGCTTATTCCCAGGACACAACTTCAAGTTTAAAATTATGCAAATTCATCTTGAAGAAGTTCCCAGAATCATTTGAAACATGGAATTTGTTATGCTTGCTTACCAGTATAAATAATATTGAAGAACTGGACAAGTTCATTAATAATGCTCTTAACATAGCTGGGATTTATGTTTCCAAATGTAAGGCCGACGAAATTCCCATTCCCATTAGAATCAAGTACCAAATTATTCAATTGAAATTGACACAATTGGCAATCTTAGAAGGCATCTATGACTTCAAATATATCATGGATCATTTGAGTGATGTGTTTATCTTATATTATGAGTTGTTTGATATCAAATACGATGAACAAGTTGGTAAAGGAGATTATGAAATCGATAGTAAATGGAGTCATAGACCAAGTTTCATTGATCCAAGACCAACCCCTAAGAAGCTCACAAATGGGGTAAGAAGTAGCGAACAAGATGCAAAGGAAAAGATCAAGAATATCAGTAAGGTTAAGAATCAAGGAGAATTGAAAGAAATTAACCAAACCCCACTTGATGATGAAGCTAAGAAGATTCTTCAAATCATTTGGTTATGGGCTTCTAAGATATATTTCAAATCTGGATACCTCGAAGAGAGTCAACAATGTATCGTAGAAGCAGAAAACTGCTTCAAGCCTGGTATTAAGACATATATCCAATTGGGTAATATTAGTTCCAAACAAAGTAAGTTTTTGGCATTACAGGAATTCGAAAAATCCTTAGAACAATTAGACCATCAAGTTCAACCTGACCAATTGGATTATCTTGAAAATTTACTCGGATTGTGTAAGTTATTCTTGATTGATGATCAAGTAGATAATTCCCTTTTTATCTCCGGTAAAGACCGAGACAGTGGAGTTATTCGGTTAAAGAACTTGCTAGAACAATTTTTAAACGTATGGCCCATCGGATACAACTCCATAGAGGTGTGGTACTATTTAAGTGTTATATATGAGAAACTTGATGACAAGATGCTTTTAACCAAGGCCTTAGAGAAATGTATTGACCTTGAGAATTTAAGACCGGTTCGCGGATTTTATAGTTGCGATCAAAATTTTCATCCATAGTGTAGGAGTGTAGTTATTAATATAAGAGCACCGAAAGAAGGTAAAGACCACAAAGTGAAGGACCCAAAGTGAAGAACACAGAGAGAAGAACACAAATAGAAAGTAAAAGTATACCGAATCACATAATAAAATTATAACAGAGAAATGGCAACTATAGAACCAAAATCAATTTTGTATTGTGGAGTTTGTACATTCCCTCCCGAATATTGTGAATTCGGATTAAGCTTTAATAGATGTAAACAATGGTTGGATGAAAACCACAAAGATGTGTTTAATAAATTGTACAGTGACGAAGCATTAGCCAATGCTACATCGACCTTGAGTTTAGAAAAGGAAGAGAAGATTTCTAAAGATTTGTTGAAGAAGCAACAGAAGGAAGAAGCCAGAGTAGAGAGAGAATTGGCTAAGAAATTACAATCTAAGGTCATTATCAAGAGAATCGAAAGAAATAAACGTAAACATATAATATCGATTACTGGGTTAGAAGTATTTGATATTGAGTTGAAGAAGTTGAGTAAGACGTTTTCCTCGAAGTTTGCAACTGGATGTTCTATTTCCAAGACTGCTGATAAAAAGGATGAAATATTAGTCCAGGGAGATTTAAGTGATGAAGCAAAGGAGTTCATTGAGAACTTATTAAAGGAGAAGAACCTTGATGAAGTCAAGGTTGAACAGATTGACGATAAGAAGATTAAGAAGAAAGCTCCAGCAACTATTGGTTCATAAAATATACTTCAAATGGGAGTGTCTTTATTAAACAAGAAGCCAAGGTTTGGTTCTTTTGTGTTTTAGATTTGAGTTTTGAATATTGAAGGGTTTGATGAATATTTGAAGTTTATATGATATAGAATTGATATTTAATTCTTTTCTTTGATTCTCTGTGACGTCCGTCTCTAGGACCTTCATCTCTGTGACTCCATCATGTGATCTCCATTCTGTGACTCCGTCTCTAGGACCACCATCTCTGTGACTCCATTTCTGTGACTCCGTCTCTAGGACCTCCATCTCCATAATCTCCAAACCTGGGACCTCTAAGCCTGGGACCTCATCCTCACTGTATTTCCATACAATTATACGAAAACCAGAATTATACGAGAACCTGAAAAAAGTCATCCAAATCTTAATTCCGTTTAAAATCACATCCAACCCCAATGAAGGCAAAAGGTCCACAAATAGGAACAAATAGGAGAATTGGATTCTCCTATTCTTCATATCAATTCCATTTCCATTTCTCGTAAACTTCTAAACCTTTTAAATTGCCTAAGGCATTTTATTGAGATTGCCCTAATAGAGAAGTTATTATAACAAGTTCTCCCATTGACTTCAAGTTGTTTTTGTAACAATCTGTAAAAACGTCATAATTACAAACAATACCCACCTATAATTCCCCCTATAACGACCAATTGGCTCGCCAAGTCTATAACCCAACACTGTAATCGGCAGTCCAACTCGGTAATACTGTCCATTACCAAACCTTATAACAAAGGTGGTAGAAAAAGGTTATGAACATAAGAGGCGAATTTTAAACGAGTCTTCGACTAACAGGGTTAATATAGTTAAACCTATTTACAAACCGCACCTATATTAACAGGATGTCGGTCCGTTGCTAATATTCGGTCAGCACACTTGAATAATTCTCTGCTTCAATTTAAAAATTGGGCCCTGCAAATTGAAGCTTTCGGTGCCTTCATAAGAAGTATTCGTAAGAGGAGAGAAGTCGCTATGTAACTTTACAACTGTGTATTTGATATAAAGAAATTACGGTATGGGTAATATAAAAAATTGGAAGACAAAATCATAAGACTTCTCGTCCTAGGCTGCAAAAATTCGTAGTAGGTTCCCTTGACACATCCACCTCTGCAATTGTGAAACAGGCAATAACATATTTTGTGTTTACGCCCTGTGTAGTTTCTACCTTGAAAGCTTCTATAAGCCAGCGATCTATGAGGATAACAACCAGAGGGGCCAATATCGCCCGCTTTTATGGGTATTGTCATCAAAATTACACCCTTTCAGTCTAAAGCCAGTAAACGTAAATGCACTACAACTGTCACCCACCTCTAATTGACCAGAACTAGTGTTAATAGCAACATTTGTAGTTAAGGAAATGTAAATTGGATCTTGGCTCAGAATATGATTACCGTCTAAGTAATAACCATCACTCAACAGTATTATAGTATCAGCATCTTGTTCTTCTAAACAGGCCCACCACTGGCTCTCGTTGTAAGTCAAATTTCCCCAGGGTTGGATTAGGTATTGGCCATCATCGCTTGTACTGAAGTGGATGTCATCCACTTCCCAACCTAAGCATGCTGCGAATTCACTTATATCAAATGTAGTATTGTATTGTACATCGATGACATGAGTACCGTCTAACTCGTTGTAGTATACGTCAGTAGCTAAGATGCTTGTAGCTAAGATGCTTGTAACTAAATATATCAAGGGTATCATCTGTCAAGGATCATAGTAAATTGATATATCTAAGAGAAGGGAAAAAGTACGACTCTGAGATCAACTCTTCTTCTAAGAATAGATAGAGACTGAGCCAGTGCGAATTTGAAAGCATGCTGGAGAAACGAAGAGCCAATTCAAATTATACCCAATGTGATATATAAATGTCGTAACGACGTTTCTTGCTAATGCAGGTGTGAAATGGTTTTGGGAGTAACTGCAACACGAATTTTTTTCTTCAAGAAATAAGGTTTAATAAATCTGGGTTAGATCATCGCATCATGGTTATGTCTATAATTAGGAACGCGTACAGATTACTGGATTAGGAAAAATCACCACATGTTAATGTACGAATAGATATTTTTTTAAGGGTAGAGAGAGGGACTGGGTGTGATGAGCACCTTGATCCTTGATTTACAAATGGTTTTAATAAGAGAGAATTTGAAATAGAATTTAGTTTTGGCATTCAATTTTAGTTCTCCGTTCTAATGATCCGTTCTAATGATCCATTCTCATTCTCCGTTCTAATCCCCCATTCTAAAGCTCCGTTCAAATGCTCCGTTCTAATCCTCCGAACAATCTCTAATAAACTCCCTAGCAACTTAATAACTAATTAAAAAAAAGTAATAGGAGAGTTAATTCCGAAACTTAAAAATAACCGGAGTTTACGCAACCTCTAATTATACGGTAACGCAGGTTAAACTTGGGTTAGATTTATTTTAAACTCAGGTTAAACTTTAGGCTAAACTTGCTAGGCTAACTAAAGAAAAAACTTTAAACAACCGGCAGTCCAAACCAAACACAATCACAAAACGTAAAATATTCATAAATGTAACACAACCACAAATAAGAGCAAATAACCATTGGAAACCTTTCACCAAAATAAAAACAGATCAACGAAGGAAAATTCGTAGCCCATTGACGGAAGTCCTACAATGACCAGTGAATACCAAAGTGATCATATTAAATTGGTGTCACCAAAAATATTTACCCAAAAAGATCAAATGTTCATACCACAAAAGTCTCGGAACCCTACAAGCACAATAGGTAACACCATTTCTCAATTGGGAACAACCACAGATTTATTCTCAATTGGGAAATGGCTGCAAATTCATTTTTCCCAATTGAGAAAGAAAAAAAAATCGTAAACCTCGAGACGGAGGCTGCGAAAAACCTCGAGCTATTGTTGCAAAAAAAAACACAATGACGAGTAACGAAAGGTTTTGTGATTTAGATTCGAGACTATGGCGAACTTATGTAAGAAATTAGGGTTCGTGATTGAGAAACACGAACTCCCATGGACACAAACACGAATGCAAACGGTTTCGAAAATGGAGAAATCGACCAAAAATGGATGTTGGGAATGGGCGATGGTTCATAATATCGACGATCATGAAAATTATAAAAAGGAAGGAAAATCCCTAAGTTCTTGACTATTACATTCAATCATCAAGACTTAATCACTCGTTTACAAAAGTCTAAATACTAGTCTAATTTTAATAACACATAATGAAATATAATAGCTTATTACCTACTTTGGCCTTAATTGCTAGAGCTTTATCAATTGATATTACTGCTGACACTATCACCACTGGTTCACAAAACACTCAATGGGACGGTGTCACTGTTGAAGAAGGTGTCTACTGGTCCATCATCAACAATGACCACACTTACTTCAACGGAGATATGGTTATCAATGGTGGATTATTCATCAAAGCTGAACCTGACTTCACTGGTTTAACTGTTTCTCAAGGAACCTTAGTACCTAACAAATTCAACGTCGGTTCCGATGGTGAAGTTGTCATTGACTCCAGAGGTACCACCTTCACTGCCTTCTACAGTTTCAGTACTTCTGAATTTGACAACAAAGGTAAAATCTGGTTAGCTGATGCTGGTGATGCCGGTGTTCCAACTTTGGCCATCACTTCTCAAGATTGGCACAATGAAAACTTGATCCACGTCTACCAAGACTACAGATCAGGTGGTTGGTTAAACTTAGGTTACGACTTACAATCCATTACCAATGATGGTGCTATCTGTTTAAAGAATGCTGCTTATAGACAAGCCACCGGAATCGAAGGTACTGGATGTATCGATGTTGGTACTCAATCCACTGCTTGGTTAGCTTACACTGACTATGACGTTGCTGATACTCAAACCTTCGTCTTCTCAGCTGATGATGGTTTCATTAGAGCTGATGCTTGGGGTAAAGACCAAACTTATAATGTTGTTGGTTTCGGTAATGACAACACTATTGGTATGAGTGTTCCAATTACTTCTTACGGTTACACTTCTGATGGGGTCTTATCTATTTCTAACGGTCTTACTACCTTTAAATTCAACATTGGTACTGGTTATGACAGTTCCTTATTCACCAAATACACTCCTGACTTTGGTGAAGGTATTGGTAAAGTTGTTGATGGTGGTATTAAATATGGTGCTGCTCCAGTTAACACTGAAAGACCATCTAGTTGTCCAGTTTGTGAAGATATTCCAGATACTCCAACTTCTGGATCAAGTTTAGTTCCATCATCATCTGACCTTGTTAGTGAAACTTCTTCTGACTCATCATCTGCTACTTCATCTGCTACTTCATCATCTGCTGCTTCATCATCTGCTGCTTCATCATCTGAAGTTACTTCATCTGCTACTTCATCTGCTGAAACTTCATCTTCTGCTACCGATTCATCATCTGCTGCTGAATCTTCTGCTGAATCATCTGCTACCGACTCATCATCTGCTGCTGAATCATCATCTGCTGAAACTTCATCTGCTACCGATTCATCTTCTGCTGCTGAATCATCCGAAGCTTCTTCTTCTTCTGCTGCCTCCAGCTCAGCTTCAGTCGATACTGCTTGCCCAGAATGTACTGAATACACCACCGACTTCACTACTGCTGACCCTTCTGCTTCAGATTACATCATCTCCGGAAGTGAAGATATCTTAGTCACAACCCTTTCTGATGGTTCTTTAACCACCGAAACTTCTATTATCGGTGAAACCACCATCTGTGTCAAAGGTAACTGTATCACTGTCAGTTCTGAAGCCCCAGAATCTTCTGCTCCTGTCACTGTTGCTGCTGCTTATTCTAACGGTACTGTTACTGATATTGCCACTACTGTTGTCACCATCACTTCATGTTCCGAAGACAAATGTCACGAAGTTCCTGTTACTACTGGTTTAACTACTGTTGTTGAAGAAAACACTTCTTACACCACTTACTGCCCATTATCCGGTGCTACTACTGCTCCAACCACCGCCGCTCCAGCTGAAACCACCGCTACTTCTGCCGTTGCCAAAGCTCCAGAAAGCGAAGTCACTACTGTCATTCCATCCACCACCGTTGTCACCATCACTTCATGTTCAGAAGATAAATGTCACGAAGTCTTAAGTACTTCTGTCACTGAAGTTACTTCTTATGTAACTTTAGCTTCTGCTACTGAAGCTGAAACTGAAGCTGGCTCTGCTACCCCAAGCTCAAATGCCACTATTGCTACTCAAGCTCCTCAAGTTTCACAAGTTGATGAATCAACTGGTTCTAACCTTAAACCAATTTCAATATTATTAGCTATCTGCATGGGTGCTTTATTATTCTAATTTTAAAATTACAATTTTTACATTTTTCACATCATTTTTATGGTCATTTAGTTCTTGTTGGATATAGAAAATATATACTAGTTTCATTTTTACGAAATCTCTTCTATTAGCTTTTTTTATAGAGGTTTAAAGATACTACTAAGTGTTTAAGATTTCCTCTTTAGGCTCTTACTGAAGGCTTCCTATTGACTAAGGTTTCCTATTGAGTAAGGTATCCTTTTAATTAAGGTATCCTCTTAAGTAAGGTTTCCCCTTAAGACTCCCTCTAACTAAACCTCCTCACTAAACCTCCTCTTAACTAAGCCACCTCTCTACATTGGTAAGGCGGTCTTAATGGTGGATGTTATGATGTGTCTGATGTCGTTTGCGGTGGCTAGATCAGACACTAATTCATGGGTTTGCAAACCAAGGTCTGCATGTCGCACAGCGACTTGCCCACGCTGCATAAAAAATACAATGAAAAAAAATTTCATGTTTTCACTTATTCCCTTAGACGACGCCATATCTAACAATAGATGTCTCTTAACTGCGTTAGCTGCTTTTTTAGCAATATTTTTTTGCGTCCCTTTTAATAACAAAAATCGTCCGATTTCAATAAAACATTCGTCTAAGGTTTGCCAATGAAATAAAGTTGATGTACGAGGATTGGCAATACGGCGTAGATCATGTCGGACGGCGGTGTCGTGCGCTTGGGATACCGTAAATTTAGGTTCCTGAGAAGTACGACCATATACGAGGGAACTTTATTGGTGTTTTTTTCAATGGTGACGATAGGGCCAAATTGGTGATTTATGAAGAGGACTAGTGAAATGTC
The DNA here is from genome assembly GCA_030563265.1 of Yamadazyma khao-thaluensis. Classification (NCBI taxonomy): domain Eukaryota; kingdom Fungi; phylum Ascomycota; class Pichiomycetes; order Serinales; family Debaryomycetaceae; genus Yamadazyma; species Yamadazyma khao-thaluensis. The sequence goes on along the minus strand of JAKUBQ010000006.1, from coordinate 246,943 downwards.
CAAGAGGAGACGATTCTAATGATACCAATTTCATTATATTTTCAATTATTTTATTTAGTACATATAAAAATATACATAAAGATATAGTACAAAACTCGAGCTTTAAATGGATTCTCTTACTCGGTAAATGGATGGATTTGTGGCATTGGATTTGTGGCAATGGATTTGTGATAATGAATGTGTGATATGCCACGGCCAGATCTAAGTATATAGTTCAGTTCATGACAAAAGCTTAGAAATCGTTGGAATCTTATCATCATCAACCTTAATCGGTGGTAACTTGATCTCAGGACTCTCTGATTTGATTTTAATGTTCTTAATTAGATTGGTATGAGAAGAAACCCGATCCAATTCACTTGATCCTTCTTTGGATGATCTTTGAGGCTCTTCTCTTTCTCCATCTTGACTACTAGCACTTAACGAACTGCCAGTGTGTTGAGAAGGAATAGAATTTGGCACTGTAAGTCCAAGACCCGATGGTTTTGTGCTGTTTAAAGTCTTGGGGGTGTTTGTGGCAGTACTTGAAGGACTATCTTTAGAAGAGTGTGAATGAGCACTTGGTGAAGTAGTAAACCCTAGACCCAAATTATGGTTTACTGGTATGGAAATTGGTCTTTGAACATTTGCATTTGCAGCTGCGTTTGCAGCTGCATTTGTACCTGCATTTGAGGTTGGTGCATTGGTAGTTGTTACGTTTGAGGTTTGTACACTTTGGGTTTGTGGTGGTGGAAGTGGTCCTTGTACTTGTGGCATATTTGACATAACTACTGGCGATTGACCCACCATTTGAATTGGAACTTGTTGCATAACCACTCCGTTTTGTACCCCTTGTACCCCTTGTACTGTTTGTACTTGTTGTCCTTGTAACGATTGTAATAATGGCAATGGCACTTGTACCATAGGAGGAACCGTTTGTACCATTGGTACACCGTTGTTATAAATTGGATAACTTTGGATTTGTACCAAAGGTCCATACGGAGATTGAATAATGGAATTTGGCGGAGATCCACTAAGACTTCCTACCATTCCTTGGGCCATGCCTGGAGCGTTAGGCATCACTCCTTGAACGGGACCTACTGGGCCCATAGACATAGCCGAAACTGGTTGTGCACTTGACATTGATGTTGATGGATGGTCTTTAGGGTTCTCTGGACTTGTTTGAGTGCCCGTTTGATTAGGGGTACTATTCAGAGAAGATATAGTCGAAGGTATTTGTGATGATGGTTGGACTCTCGAAAGTGGTTGCATTTGTGATTGCTGCATTTGTGGTTGTTGCATTTGTGGTTGCTGCATTTGTGGCTGTTGCATTTGTGGTTGCAACATAGGCTGCATAGGTAATGAATTCGCTAATAACCCGTCTGTTTGTGGATCGTCTTCAAACTTATCGTTGCGTAAATTCTGATTGTACTGGGCCATTCTTAATGCGTTCCTGGCGTTAGAGTCCAAATTCAAATAAGCACAATGCAACTTACCCTTAAGACAGTTCAAACAGCTAGGTAAATTCTCGTCACATTTTATTCTTCTTTTCTTACAAGTTCCACAGCCAAGATGACTGTTTCTGTGTTTTCTCCTTGTATTCTTCTTTTTATTAGATAATTGGAACTGATGATTTGACTTTTTAAGGTCTTCTTCTTCATTCATTTTGTGGTTGTTTTTGTGGTTTTGGGTTTGTGCTTGTGTTAGTGTTCTTCGGATTTGTGTTTTGTGTTTTGTGGTTTAGGTTTTATGGTACTTTTTGGATGTGAGTTTGGGCTTTGTATACTTTACTTTTGGTTAACGGTTTCCTATCAAGTCGTTAATATCTCTAATGTCTTTGACTACTTATATCGTCTTTTATCGCCTTATATTAATCTGTGGTGTGTTTGTGTCACTTAGTCTATTTGTACACTTTGTTATCTCTGTTATCAGTACTCTGTTGTTAATCGTCACTCTGTTGTCACTCGGTTATCGCTCTATTATCTTCGTGAAACGGTTGTAGACTCACTAGCTATTCACTCTACAATCCCGGTATATTCGTCTTGACTAACACAACTACTTACACAAATACAATTATCCTGCCACAAAGTCGTTGTTGACAAATGAAATTTTTTCTTTGGATTTTTCCCTGCCACTTTGTAACTTCTCGCACTGGTACCTTAAAAAAGAAACGGAGGAAATTTTCGATTTTCCTTGGTTTTACGAATGTCGAAGATTTGTCGACATTTGTATACGAACAACTGGTCAGAGTTAATTTAACTCAGAGGCACAAACACACCATGGACATAGCATAAGGGGTCACAAAGAGGAGGTTAAGGACAAACCGGTCACAAAAACCAACGTTGGCTTAGGGTAGGACGGTCAATAAAACAAGGGGGGCGGGACTACAATTGGATGAACGGGGTTAGTCGTAATTTCAAATTATTTTTAATTATTAAAATAATAATAAATCGGGTTTGTGCCACCTAATCGTAAATTCCATTACATTTCCTATATTTCAAAATTTACGTGATTTATCCTTACTTAGTAGGGTATTGTTACACCTTTGCTTAGATGACCATCTATCACTTACTATATAATTATAAATTTAGGCTATGAGGTAGGTAACATACGCTTACGTAACCATAGTGCATATTTCTGCAATGTGCAATGTAGAAAAGGATTTTTTTTTTTCTAAAAAAAAAACATTCAAATTTCTCGATAATCCGACTCCTAATAACCAAACACAGGTTTGTTGACAATTTGGCCCAGGTACCGCATCGTGGTAAAGTATAATGGAAAAATCATAATAAATAACCTAGGTCATTACAACAATGGTTACAAAAAAAAAAACGTGAAATTTTTATATTTTTCCCCGAGGTATATGACTTATTTTTGCGTCACATTTTACGGTATACGTTTTTACGGTATTTACAGTCATAACTCTGAAACTTTTGCATGACCACAAAACTGCTTCTAACTGTCAATAGCAGTATACCCCATAATGCCCTAGGGAAGGTTTAGGTGACGATTCCGTAGAATAATTGTCAAAATCAACGTCGAAAATCATGCATAAATTATCAAAGTTGATTTAAACTTACGACATCGCTTCAAGTTAATTCCGATCTATTTTCGTAAATACTCAGGACAGAATGTCGGGTTATTGTCTGCGACAGAAATGAGGCAATTTTACTCGACAGCAAGACGGTTACAGTTACGACGAGGATTACGACGAATACGTGTACTTCATATTGTAGCCAAGCCAGTACTGAAACGTTAATTACGATATGAAATTGGCTCAGGTAGTTTACATTTTTAGCGACAAAACACAAAACATGTAACAAAATATGCAAGAAAATATGCATAAAAAATATTGTTTTTGTGTGGGAAAAAAATGCAGAAAAATATTATAAAAAATATGTAGATGTAGAACATGCAGATGTTAGTGTGAGAATTTATGGAGGATCTCTGTATGCCATATATAGGCCATGTAGGCCTAGAGGCTATACCTAAAAATATCCAGAGCTTTTTTTTGACTATTATTCGCCTAATGCTATCCCTTGCAATTACGGCCAAGACAAAGTTACGATCAGGGTCAAATCAAGTACACATATCACCTATCGTAAATTTAATGGTGTCCAGCAACCAACTTGCACTCATTCAACACTGCTCAATAACCTACACAAGTGGTACTGAAGATCCGAAGTTAGTGCCGTATTAATGTTGTTCCGGTTAAAGTATCATTGCTATGCTGGTATTTTTTGTAATATTTTTTAGGATTCGATTATTTTTTAAGAGAAATGTTTAACTTGCTGAAAGAGGTATTTTTTAGGTTGGGAAGGAAATTAAGACAGGGAGTCCGACACGAAAACAGACCTAGACCAGACACATTTAGTAATACAGACATCTATGGGGGTTGAAGAGTGGATGGAGTGGATTGCATCGATTATATGGATTTTGTGGATGGAGTGTCCGTCATTAATAGACTCCGATTTATGAATCAAAAACTACTGAGATACGTCAATGAGTGTAAAACTTACATGAGCAAATGAGTCAAATAACTTAAAGGGAGTCAAAGTAGAGTCAAAAACTAAAGAAAAAAATTCGCATCTTGATAAACACCCGTACACCAACTATTAAGCGTTTTAATATGTTAAGCAACCTTCTCAAGTCTTAACTATATCCATACATCAATGAATACTCTCCCTCGTTAGTTTTTACCTTTTAATCTAAGAGGCCCTTATCACGTGATTCTTTTTCTTCAAGTTCAATAGCCCAATTCTTCAAACAAATGATCCCCTGGCATTTCCAACTGTTCCTTTAGCGGGTGTCCGACGGGTGAGCGGGCAAGAGGGTTAGCGCCAAGGTCAGTATCAGGTCAGACCCCAGTCGCAGTCGCAGTCGCACTAATTTTAATTCGAACACCTCACTAGCCCGTTACATAAATCGGCCCGCTTACTAATAATCGTGGCCTTGATCGCACAAAAATTTTCAAAAATTTTAAAAGTTCCACAACATCATCATGAACTTTCAAGCAAGTGATTACTTAAATGGGTTAAACCTTGAACTCGATGACTTGGATTACACAAAAACCGCAGACTTGGACTTGTTCTCAAAATCTGATTTTTTGGACGTACCCGAATTGAAATATTTCAATAGTGTGGCTTCTAGGTCTGTGGAGTCATCCACACCTGGTACTCACTCAACCCACAGTAATACCGATAAAACTAGCACATACCCTGAGCTTGGTGTTAACAGTGATAGCGTGGATGGGTCCAGTACTGATACTGACAATACCGATGCAGCCATCGACAAGAAACGTAGAAACACAGCAGCTTCAGCAAGGTTTAGAATTAAAAAGAAGCTTAAAGAGCAACAAATGTTAGTGAAGTTCAAAGAACTTCAAGACACGGTGTACGGGTTAGAGAAGAAATTAATGCAATTAGAGATGGAGAATAAATGCTTAAAGAAATTAGTGATGGAGAAGAAAGTTAAGAATGATGATATTTTGACTAATATTAAGAAGAGATCAATGGATTCAAAACCATTTTTTGAGTATACCAAATAGGCGCAAGTGTCAACTGGTACCGCGATCTCGTACTAATTTTTTATTTTTTTACACCGTTGCTCGCACCAACCTTGAGTCCTACGAGACCATCGATGCTTATGAGAATGACTATATATGGATCCCAATGACTCATAATGTTTCCATATGTAAGCTGTTGTACAATTCAGCTATAACACAAAACAATTTGTACACATTAACACAAACACAGTTGTAAACACAAACACAAGTTCACAACTCAATAACTACGGTTATAATAAAACAGATCCAACTCTGTATGATAATGACTTTAATTCTATATTTCAACAAATAGTAAACAAATTACGTATTCTTTTTATAGACACAAATGAACACAGAATTTTTACCACAGAACCGAACCTCTTACCATAAACAACCACAAATATACATCAGGACAATTCTAAGCAATAGGTTAAATCTCAGTGTTACCATAGTTAAGAACTCTCGCAGTTAACCTCATAGTTAAGAATCCCCATATTTAAATCCCCCCTTTCGCACCTAACTTAACCGCCCTAACACAACAGGTTAACCGCCCACAACAACAAAGCCTATTCAAGGCTATAAGTATATTTGCAAAGTACATAACACAAATCCATAACTCATCTTTAGCATCAGTCAACCAACAAACACGGAACTCCATATACTTGAACCTTCATCATGAGCAAAGATGAATTCTTCAATCAACCCATATTTCAATTGTCACAAACTAATCTACGGGATCTAGAGCGATCTGTATCGCCTAGAGAGATAGTCCCTGGACCTGTGGAAACAGATACCGAAGGTGTCAAACCAAAACCAATCACCACAAACAAACAATTCAATGATCTTTTACAGGAACAAATCGATCTCAGTCTAGCGTCGTCTAATAACCCTACTGCTGTTCTAGAGTTGGATTTGGATGGTAATATCAAGTACCTAAGCAGGAATTGGGAAGTTATAGTGGGAACAAAAGTAAAGAAATTGATTAATAAGCCAATAAGTAATTTCATAATAGGCAATTGTCCTGAAGACTCCCAGGTATTTAATGATGCCATGGAACATATGATCAAGGACGATGATAGTTATAATGTGAGGTTTATTACTGCTACTGATGACAAAACCATTGGATTTAGTAGTGATACTCCTAATAATTCGTTTGTGGAACAAATGGAACAAATCGACCTAGATCCTGTAGATTTGGATCTAACTCAAGAACACACAGAAACTGTAGATATAGACGATTATTCTACTGATTCGGATACCAGTTCGAAATTATCAAATAATGGGGATATAATCGAATTAGAAGCTCAGGGGATTCTTATTCATGACACGAAGAATATACCTACACATTCAATATGGACCATAAAACCCTATGTTCCCCTTGATCTTGATTTAACCATCCCTGAACGGTTAATTGAACTCTTGGGATTTGGATCACAGTTATTTGAAAGTTATCTCTGGCAATTGAAAGAATTAAAAGTGGCTAATGAAGAATTAGTTCCTCAACCTCAAACCATTCTTTGTAGGATTTGTGAACAGAATATCCAAAGTTGGTTTTTAGAGAAACATACTGATCTATGTATAGTAGAACATAGAGCTAGTGAAGATTTACAATTGTGTCATGATTTAATTTCTGATCAGAAGGACTTGATTTTGAAAATCTATGAAAGTTTATATCAACAAGGTAATTCGCCAGGTCAATCTCCTCAACATTCTCCTAATCAAACACCATCATCCGGATCTAGTTCTAGGTCTGGATCGCCAGGTCCGGGATCAAGAATCCAAGATTATAAAGGAATTCCATTACCTAAATCCTCAGGTCCAAATTCACCAAATTTCTTACCTGCTGATAATCAACCAGCCAAATCCCAAATTCTTCCCATTAAAAAATTTCCTTTTGGATTACTCTCGAGATTGGTGGATTTGTGTGACGAAGCACTTACTATAAATCCCATAGAAATCAATGAGGAAGGACAATTACGATTTAGTCCTAATACGGAAAAGTCTATTAATCTGATTCTTAACTTCAAGCCATTTGAGACCACTGATAGTGCTATAAAGTTGATTATTGAAGATACCCAAAAGCTTATAAACGATAAAATTGATTCATTATCGCGGCTTTATTCGATTCTTAAAATCAGTGAAAAGATTAAGAATGAAGTTGATGATCTAGTGCTTAAGTCTGTCAGGTCAACCGTCAGTAGAATCAGGGAAACTTTAGCCTTAGAGTCTTCACAATCTTCACCCATGGCATCACCAGGATTTGTACATCCTCATCCAAATCGACCTTCAAGTGGCGGACCTCCAGCCACAAATGAGTCTCCAGCAACAGACTCACCCATGGTTTCAGGTTCACCTGTAGTTTCGGAGTATTCTTATAATTTACAACCTCCCCCAACAATCCCATCCGTTACCCCTAAAGATATTTTACTAAGAGGAAGATCATCATATGCTGACATATCACGAAGTTCTAATTCCGTGAGTTCGTTATCGTCCACAAAATCAAATCAAATAGCAGAAGGATTGAATGACTTAAGTCTCAAAAAAACTGATTCATATTCAAGTCCTAAACGAGGTATTTCCCCTAATTATTCCACTTATTCGTACTCGGGGAATTTCCATCATGGTGTCCAAGGGAATTTGTCATCGTTTCAAAGAAACACACCAAGCTCCAGTCCGCTAATTACTCATTTTGGATCTGATTATGGACACCGACCTGAAGATCAATATAGATCAGAGTCACACAAGGACACGCCTATTCAGCGATTTTCAGATTCACTTGAACCTAAACTGTTAAATCTTAAAATGAAACCTCCATTATCTCCATTGCTTGTAAGTCAAACTCCTACGGCCAAACCATCAACAGGATCAATCAAAGATTATGAAATCATTAAAGCCATTAGTAAAGGAGCATTTGGGCTGGTTTTCCTTGCTAAACGTAGATTAACGGGGGATTATGTAGCAATAAAGTGTCTTAAGAAATCCGATATGATCGCCAAGAATCAAGTGTTAAATGTTAAGAGTGAACGTGCAGTTATGATGAAACAAACAGACTCCCCTTATGTGGCCCAACTTTATAATTCGTTCCAATCTAATAATTATCTCTATTTGGTGATGGAGTATCTTAATGGAGGTGATTGTGCCACACTAGTGAAAATGTTGGGGACTTTAGGTAATGATTGGTGTAAAAGGTACATTGCTGAAGTTATTGTAGGTGTAAGTGACTTACACAAACGTGGAATCATTCATAGAGATTTAAAACCGGATAATTTATTAATCGACAGCAATGGACATCTAAAATTAACTGATTTCGGATTATCCAGAGTTGGGGTTGTTGGTAGACAAACCCGAGTTCAAAGAAATAGTAGTACATCAGAAGATGCTATAGAATACTTTAGAAGAAGCTTGCAAGCGCAGCAACTGCCAAATGATTCACCCTTTGATTCAAGCCACAAACGGAGAAATTCTGTGACCCCTTTTTCATTAACACCAATCGATAAAGAGAAATTTAGTGGACCGGAGAAGTCCAATGGATCACCAATTGAAAGATCAGTTTCTCTTCGAGCTAATACTTCGGGATCTCATAATACGGGCTCTTCGATTTCAAGCATCGATTCACCTAATTTGAGACCGATTCCTAGAACAGTTAGTGATACGTCAATTGCAATTGTGGATGACGATTTTCATTTAAGTCCTAGCCAGAGTGATAACATCACCAATTATACGATCTACGACCCTTCACGACAAGCACCGGCTTTAAAAGATGATAGCATGGTTAAATTTGTGGGCACTCCAGATTATTTAGCACCCGAAACTATCAAAGGAGCAGGACAAAGTGAAGCTTCCGATTGGTGGTCTTTAGGATGTATAATGTTTGAATTTCTATTTGGCTACCCCCCGTTCCATGCATCTACTCCCCATCAAGTGTTTAATAATATTTTGAAAGGAGAAATTGACTGGCCCCAATTGGACGAAAAGGAGTTTAACAAGATATGTCCACCAAGTGCAAAAGATCTAATTACCAAACTTTTAGTGTTAAATCCTGAACAAAGATTAGGGCATCAAGGGCCTGAAGAAGTGCAGAACCATCCTTACTTTAAAGGTATAAATTGGGACACATTATTCGATGAAGTTCCCTCATTTGTTCCCAATGTGGGAGATCCAGAATCAACGGATTATTTTGATCAAAGAGGGGCGGACATCTCCCAGTTTCCTAAAGATGATTCTAGTGATGAAGATAAGAAACCTGACACAAAACGAGTGGATAGTATTAACTCCATTAACAGTGATATAAGCCTTGATTCCGGTAGTAATAAAGGCAGTAGAAGCGGAAGTATTGGTGGCGTTTTAATGCCAGCTGTAAGTAATACTAGTGTCAAAAAGGAAAGACGAGGAAGTAAATTAACGGATCCTAGTGAATTTGGATCATTTAATTTCAGAAATTTGAATATCTTAGAAAAGGCTAATAAGGATGTAATCAATCGATTAAAGAATGAACATTTAGAACATAGATCAAGTTTCTCATCGTCATCATCAGAGTCCACTCCTAGTCGACAACGAGGATTTAGTTTTGGTCAATCGAGTTTGAGTCATCAACAATCGGGGCCTTTAGTTTCATCAGCTGGGTCAATTTCAGGTCAATCCAATACTTCATCTACCTCCAATTCCAATAGTAATTCGAATTTAAATGTTCTGGCTCCATTAAGTCTGACAGGACCGGGGTCAATGGGAGGATCAATCGGAATGGGAATAACTAATTTAAGTACGAACAATCTTCTCCCTCCAGGTACACCAGGTACACCAACATCTTCATTTAAAGAAACGCCCTTTAAAAGGCCCGTGTCACCAATAATAATGGCACGATCATCATCACCAATGAGAGATTTCGAAAGTCCTCAAAGTTATAGACCTAATGAGTCCAATACTAACGGAAGAAGCACCAATGATGTTAGTATTGATGATTTACCGGAATTTGGGAAATTAACTCCTACTGAGGCACCTACAGGGACTCACACAGATCCATCGTCATCGCCTTATTTATACTCTAATTTAAATCCAAATAGTCCTGGAGTAGGAGTTAATAGCCCTGGATATAGTCCCGGTTATAGTCCTAACAGTCCTCATTTTCATAGTCCGAACCAGCTTCTTCATGTTCCTTCATTACCCCACCCATTACCCCATATACCTATAAAACACCGATCCAGCGGATCTTCATTGAAATATAAGGATTCTCCAACATCGTCAGATACTGAAGACAATTCTAGAGCATTGTTGAGAGTCCAAAAACGACGTGAAAGTTCAAGACGTCAAGTGATTGATATGAATGAATTAGATATTCTTTATTGTGAACCTATACCTATTGTCCGTCATATGAACTATAAGTTATTTGAGCAATTAGGGTGTATAGTTGTGACCGTAAATGACGGAGATGAATTGATTAGAAGAGCGACGGGTCAAGTTAAATTTGATTTGATTTTCACCGCTTTGAAGTTGCCAAAAATTGGAGGTGTCGATGCCTTGAAATTGATTAAGTATACACAGGGAGTTAATTCCAAGACGCCTATAATTGCAGTGACATCGTTTGCAAAGGAAGCATTACAATCGAATCAATTTGATGATGTATTGGAGAAACCCGTGGATTATAATACTTTAAAAGGATGTATACAGAAGTTCAAGTTTTATAAGAATGATGAGGTTATAGAGAGTGATACCGAGACTTGAATACTTTTGACAAATGCCTGTCACCAACTTGCTTGTACAGAGAACGTGCAGAGAAATGTAGACAACGTAGAAGAATAATATATGATAATGATTTATGTTCTTAAAAAAATGTCCATTAACCAATTTACCTTACTCACGTTTTGTGGGGTTATACTGTTACCTAATCTTCTGGCCCTCTTAAATAGTTCCCTCTAAACCACCTCAACTGTTCAATACTCTCTAAAATATCCAGCTTTGCTGTATGATCCTTCTTCTTCTCCGGTTGTCTCTCCATCAATTTGGGATTATGTCTCCACCCAACTTCCATTATCGAGCTTACATCAACAATTCTATAATGTAAATAATCATTAACCTTGGGGAAATCCTTATACATAAAGAATTTATCCATATGGACGGAGTTACCTGATAAAACTCCCTTATTAGCATCAACATATTTCTTTATATATGCTAATAATTCGTCTTGTACTTTACCTAAAGTGTTTTGTGGATTTTGTAAGATCTTATCCACCAACCCAGATTCAGTGTGGTGTTTGATACACCAGTCGTTCATTTTAGATAACACAGAATTATCATAATACACGGTTGATTCATAACCATTAGGTTCTACGATGTTTAAATCTCCATCAGTGATAATACAACAGATTTCAATTATCACGTCTTTGTGGATATTAAGACCCGTCATTTCACAATCAATCCAAACAAGAGGATTCTTCGGTTTGGCTTTGGACGCTATCATAGCTTGGACCATGGCCTTGGTTGACATGGTAGTAGATATAGCGATGAGGTAGGTATCGCGAAATTGAAAACGCGATATGGACTTAAATCGCTTACATATCAAGAAGATCAATGGTAAAAGTGTTATCAATGATCAATATGAGATCATAAGGAAAGTAGGAGAAGGTCAATATGGGAAAGTATTAGTCGCCAAAGTTTTAGATTCTGGAATGGCCACAAAACCAAGGAAATCAAGTTTTTCGAGTATTACCAACACTGCGGGCAGTTTGGGTACTGGTAGTGACGACCTTGTGGCTATTAAAACCATTAATAGAATAGATAAGACTCGACTAATCACTAAATCGTATCTTGATCATACCCTTAAAATTAAACGAGAAATTCAAATCATGAAAGAGTGTAATCATCCCAATGTAGTCAACCTTTATAAAGTCATAGATGATTTAAAGTATGATAAGATTCTTCTCGTGTTAGAATATTGTTCATTGGGAGAGATTAATTGGAAATCATATAATCATTATAACGAGAAGACCAAACCTGAACATAGTCGATTGACGTTGAATAAAATCCTTAGAGACGTAACTAATGGGTTAGAATATTTACACGAGTATAAAGGGATAATTCATCGAGATTTAAAGCCTTCTAATCTCCTTATATCTAATGATAACCATGTGAAAATCAGTGATTTTGGCGTTAGTTTGATTCTTGAGAATAATGCTAACGATAGCAAAGAATTAGGCAAGAATTCCGGTACTCCAGCCTTCTTTGCACCAGAATTGTGTCAGTTTGTTAATAATCGATTAAGTATGATTGATCTTTTGGGGACTCAACCTCTGAATGAAACAAAAATCGATAAACGTATAGATATATGGTCATTAGGAGTTACTTTATATTGTTTAATATTTAATGATCTTCCATTTAAAGGTAAGAATGAATTTGGATTATTCCAGAACATTGTTAATAAAGACCTTAAATTCCCCAAAGTCAAGTATCGTATTTCCAAACATGAACAATATGAATTTGAGTTACTTTGTGACCTCATCAAGGATATATTAGTCAAGAACCCTAATGATAGAATGACCTTGAAGGCTATAAAGAATCATAAATTCACTGTGTTTGATTTATCTTCAAAACAAATCAATGAATTTAAATCATTTAACAGTTCCCTTATTAGTAATCAAATGGATTTCTCTAATAAAATTAAAAGGTTTTTAGGTGGTAAACCTGTGAATTATATTAACCCTGTTAAGGTTTCTGTGGATCCAAGTAAATTAAAAGATTTAGAACCATTAGATGAATTATTGGATAGTTATTTTGATGATTCTTCTGATTATGGTGATGTTGAAAGTGTTGAATTAAGTGATGTTGAACATATGTTAAAGAACTTAGCTTCTTCTACATCTAATTTGGCATCAACTAATTTATCTTCTTCTACATCTAATTTAGCAATTAATTCAAAACCATCTACAAGTGATCAAGTGACCTTAAATTCATCTAAAGATAAGAATAAACCTCCACCATTGAATTTATATGAAAAATCCAAATTAGATCATCCTGAGAAATCTCCATATTTGTCATCTCCATACTTATCATCACCTTATATATCATCACCCTATATGTCATCACCAAAACTGGTGACTTCTTCACCGGTTTCGGTCAGTTCAAATGTCACTGTAACTATTGGTCCTTCAACCATGTATAGTCCTACTCGGAATTTCTTTGATAAAATCAAGAATATGGGACATCAACCTCATACTATTAGTTCCTTAACTACTAAGGATGATAATATGGATTTAGAACCTCCAAGTATTTTCCGGTCAAGACATAATAGTGCAGGATCTAATAAATTAATGAGGATTACGAGTTCTAGTAGTTCATTAAATTTGAATGCTTATTTGACAGATTCAATGGAAAGTGAAGTTAGTGAGGTTAGTGAGGTTAGTGATGAAGCTAGTGAAGACGACGAGGAAGAGGAAGAGGATGAAGAAGATGTAGGGAATTCTACATTGACATTACTGAAGTATAAAGATATGAGTGATTATTTAGATAAGTTATAGTATCCACTGCGCATATAGCGTACATAGCATAAGAAGGGGAGGTAGAAGTTAATGAAAAAAAAAAGCCAGGGTAAAAAGCATGAATCAGCCTGGTAAAGCATAAGCATAAAGCATAAGCATAAAGTATTTGCATAAATATATGACTCAGGTACTATCATCTCTCAAAGTCTCATTCTTCTTATCCCACATGTCATACTTCATACTCTAACTGGAATTGTAAATAAAGTGATGAATTTCACAAATTCAGGCTAAATATTAAGATAAGTAACACGAGTACAAAATGTAACCATAAAACTTTCTGAATGTAACCCAACAAAACTTCAGTAAATAGAATAAATTTAATTTATTCAATAAAGTAAAAAAAATTCAAAAATCACAATATTATTAATAAAAATTAAGACATACATAACAATGGAAAATTATCGTTAACCAATCGATGCCACGTCTATACACACCCTTGAAATATTAGATCTTAAAAAATTAGACGAAGAAATGAAATCAAGACTTCAAATTCTTCGTCTAAGATAAGCGAGAATTCAATAATAGAGATCGAATGTAAATCAGGGACAAATTAGGAAAGAGGCTTGAATGTCAGTAAGAGATGGCCATCATGCGTCATGGCGACTATTTGGGTTTATGTGGGCCTGAATTTGGCGATGACCTGGCTATATTGAGACCACACTAAAATGAAAATATCAGTCGAGGTCAAAATACCATTGTGTGTCGTAGTGCCGTAATACTACAATAGCGTAATACCGTAGTACCGTAATAATATCCACAACGTAATACCACCCGTAATACTGCCCGTAACGTACACCGTAACATACAATAGTACAAGCGTAACTGCACTTATCACCAGAATATTTTACATGTATTCAAAAATTATTGAACCTCTTAGAAAAATTCCATAGAAAATAAAAAAAAAAATAAAACCCCTTTATTAAAGAATCTAAGTAAAGCCCCCCATAAAAAGCTTTAAAGTTTGGTGTCAATCGGAACAAACAGTAAACAACAACATATGAGATCATAGGTGGGTTAGTTGGTTTGTATCGAACAAGTATAAACCTTAACAAGTCTCGGTAAAACACTAATACCTCTATGAACCCTGCCTTGAATTCAACGCATGAGAACCGGCACCAATCTCAATTTGCGAGTTGCCAAATCGAGACCAAACATAAATATAAATATGCAAACGCGTATGCAACAAATCGGGGAGTGCAAAAGCCCTACGAAAAGGGTAAGAAAATAGAAGCAAAAAACAAATCGAATTTTTAATTAAAATTTTTCAACGGAATCAGTTCCACGTCGTAACTGTAGGTTTTAGATTATTCGTGTTACCCGAACCAAAACCATTGGAAGTGAAACACAATTACACAAAGAGACATTCAAAGACGTAAAAAGAAAAATGGCCACGACAGCCAAAGCAAAAAATGTTATGAACTCTACCTGAAACTCAAAAAAGAGTGAAACTTGATGGTGAAACTTGATAGTGAAACTCACACAAACTATGCAACTCCAATGCCTTTATGCAACCCTAATGCAACTTACTATGAAACTTCATTCTTATTGTATAAGCTCACCGAAATTAAAATTGCTAAATCCTCTTTTTAAAGTTACGGATGACCTTACAATGAACTCCAATTGACTACCGTTTATGTTTTCCCTTATCTAGTAACGTCTTATGTGAGACATTTAGTAATTGCTCAGACACTTGACACGAAGCAATCTATAAAACTACTAACAAGGGGCCTGGTGCTACAAAGCTGCCCTTACCGAGACTAGAATAATACTATAGTGCCACTATGCATGAGACACGGTATAAGACTGAAATGAAACGAAGGATAAAAATAAAGGGAAAAAAAAAATATAATTAAAAAAATAATCAATGCACGAAAAATGAAATAAAAAAAAAAAAAATAGGGCAAATCTCAAAATTTGTTTAAAAGTCATTGAATTCTCAAATCAACGGATAAGCTTAGTTAACAGTTGGGTAATCTGAAGACTACTTCTTTTCTGCATAAGTACGGAGTACATAGTACATACCTAGTACATACATTCATTTAATATTTAATATTTAATATTTAATACTTAATTTCATCTTCTCATTTGTTATCACCATTTATGAAACAATTATCACCAAAAAGAAATCGTCCTTTAAGTAGTTACTTTGAAACACCAAGCGGTCAATTAGACTCGTACCTTCAAATACAACAACGGAAATTTGAAAATTTGCATCCGTTTGAGCCCTCCCAAACAGAGCAAACCGAACAGGAAGAAGACCACCAGGAAGATGATACCTTTGAAAGTCCTCTAGGTAAACGATTCACATTCAAACCCTTAACCAAGATGGTTTCTTTGAGTAAGAAATTATCCAAATCCACAAAATGGTTTAAAAGAGACGACGACGAAGAAGAAGGCAATAGTACGGTTTCAACCATTATTGATACTGATGATGATGAAGCTACCAGAGCTGACGACGAAGACAGCGATGACGAGAAACCCACAGGATATGATGAAGAAGACACCAATAATACAACTCATGAAAAGGTGTACACAAAACCGTTCCTTAGAGGATTAAATCAAGATTCTGATAGTGAAGAAGCAGAAGACGGAGATGAAATCACTTCACCACTCTCTAAAAACCCTAAAGATAAGAAGCTTCTTCTCAGAAGGTTCCATTCCATGTACCAAACCAATAAGGAAAAGGATATAATTCTTCAAGACAATTCCATTCTTCAAAAATCGAACATCAAGCATTTTAAAGTAGAAAATGATATCATCCCCAGACTTGATGAGGCAGAACTTGATAACCTTCTTAATAAGAAAGTCGGCCATGAATTTGATGAAATCGTCATTATAGATTGTAGGTTTGATTATGAATATCAAGGTGGACATATCAAGAATGCTATAAACATAAGCAACAAACAGGATTTAGAAGATAAGTTTATAAAGGAAGCCAGTACTAATAAGAAGAAATTACTTATATTTCATTGTGAGTTCAGTATATTCAGGGGTCCTACCATGGCCCAACATTTACGGAAATGTGATCGGATCTTGAATCTCAGTAATTATCCAAACTTGACATATCCTGATATACTTATTCTTCAAGGAGGATATAAAGGATTCTTTGAAAAATATAAAACCCATTGTTACCCCCAAAATTATGTTGAAATGAATAAAAAATCCCCAGAATTACGTAAATACAAATCATTAGCTAAATTGAATAATTATAATCATTCGAGGTCAAACAGTTATACCACCATAACCTCACATCTGGAGAATTTAAAGATTTTAAAACGTCAAAGATCCATAACTTTAAGTTTGAATCGAGCTTCAACTTTTTGTTATTCTGATACTAATTTGGTCAGCGACAAACCTGAAAAAGGAATCTTCGATAATGGAATCTCCGACTTTACACCACCAATTCTTAACTTTGGTACCAACTCATCAAACTCCATTAATTCCCTTGGTAGCTCATCAGAGTTATCAACTTTTTCATCCAATGAATCCAGCGATTCAATTTCAATATCCAATAGTCCCGTCATGGAAATGAACGATTTTTTCACAAATAATTCAAGTAATTCTACTTTGAATTTTTCATTACCGAAGAAGACTAAAAAATATAAATTCCCATCCAATTCTCCAAGACCAAAATTAAAGACTAGTGGTGTGGTGCAAAATACAATTCTTACTATCCCTCATACCTCAAACCAGAATTTACATTCCCATCATTCCCATGGTTCAATTAGTCAAGGTAGAGGATTATCTATAAGTCAGTCATCGCCAATTATCAGTTCACCTTTACTGAATATGACACCATTACCTACCCCAATGAGTAATCTTACTTCAGTTGAAAGTACCAACTTTTTGGATCCTATAAATGATAGTCCTTTAGATTTTACTTAAATTTAACTAAACATTATATCTAACTACCGGTTAGTTAATATACGATTTTTTTCAATTCCTTTTTTAGGTTCTTTTATGCGTTCCCCTTTTCCTTTTAAGGCACTTTTCTACCGCTTTAGGTTAGTTTCATGCATATTTTGTACGTCTTATGCGTTCTATAGGTATGTGTATAGAGTCCATGATTAACAAGAAGAAAACAGAAAATCAGACATTTATTAACTAAATCTTAGCTTTATCACCTAATAATTTAATAGCGGCATTATTAATAGCAATAGTACCTCTTTCAACTACATGAGTTTGGAAAATAACAGTATCACCTTGTTTCCATGCTAAAACCTTCAAAGTTTCACCAGGGAAAACAATACCGGTAAATCTGGCTTTAATTTCATCAAATGCACCAAATTTATCCAATAATACCTTAGCACTTAATCCATAAGTACACATACCATGTAAAATAGGTTTATCAAATTTAGCACCAGCAGCAAAAGCAGGGTCAATATGTAATGGATTTCTATCACCAGTCAATCTATATAAAGCAGCTTGATCAGGAGAAATTTTAATTTCAGTAGTGAAATCAGGAGCAGTCTTTGGTGCAACAAATTGTGAAGTGGCAAAGGTTTTACGTTCACCATATTGTTTAGTTTCACCTTCACAATTTCTGATGAAGAAGGTAGCTTCATTAGAAAAGATTGGTTCACCAGTTTCAGCATCAACAGATTTAGAACCATGAACTACAATTGTGTTTGTACCCTTTTGAGTAACAGCCAAAGGATTAAAGGTAGTTTTGACCGCAGCTTCAGTTGGAATTGGCCATTGTTCTAATTTGATATAATGTTCACCATGTAATAATAACATAGGGTTGAAGTTCTTAAGTAACTTAGCAAATGATAATTGGGAAGCAGTTGAATTGAAAGTAGCCAAGTGACCAAATGTTGGAATAACTTGGAAGTCTTGATCATTTTCATAAACATATTGTAATTCATTAGATTTGGCACCAATAGCAATGTTATAAAGAATAACTTCACGATCACCATAATGGAATACAGGATCTTCTTCATCATCGTCATCATCGTCTTCTTCCTCTTCTTCTTCTTCGTCTTCATCACTTTCAACTTTGGAAAGAATTTCCATTGAAGATTCAGTAGTAGATTTTGGATTAGAAGAATCAGTGAAATCGGTGATTTCGTTGAAATGATCTCTAATGAATTCTGGGGTAACAACCTTATCTTTACAAACAGCACCACTAGATCTTTGCCATCTAGTGTTACCAAACCAACCACCACCACCTTCGAATAATTCTCCAGTAACTGGAACTTCGTCTGATGATAAGTATACCAATAATGGAGCAACTAATTCTGGTGGGTAAAGGTTACGGTCGCTTTCACTGAAAACAGTTAAAGTCATAGCAGTTTCAGCATGTGGAGCAACAACATTGACTTTAATATTATTCTTAGCACCTTCAATAGCAATAGTTCTTGAAAATCCAATAATGGCACATTTAGCAGTGGCATAATTACTTTGACCGAAATTACCGTAAATACCTGAGGTGGATGAAATATTAACAACTCTACCAAACTTCTTTTCTAAGAAATATGGCCATGCTAATCTGGTTAAGTTGAAAGTACCATTCAAGTGAACTTTTTGAACTTGGTCCCATTCTTTATCAGATAATTTAGCAAAAGATTTGTCTCTTAAAATACCAGCATTGTTAACTAATACATCAATAGTTCCGTATTTGTTAATAACATTATCAATAATTTCTTGGGATTGAGTAGCTACATCATGTTTATCACCATGAGCTTCACCACCCTTAGCTTTAATTTCTTCAACAACTTTAGATGGGTCAGCGAAATCGTTAACGACAACTTTAGCACCATATTTAGCAAAGAATAAAGCATAATCTCTTCCTAAACCAGCACCGGCACCGGTGATTAAAACAACTTTATCCTTTAAACTAATTTCAGGAACTCCACTGCTATCATTAGAAGGTAAAGCTCTAGCGGCTTCATTCAAACTTAAATAATCATTCAACATAATTGGGTTTTGGTTCTTTAACAATTCTGGCTTAGAAGAATCATCAAAGTCTAAAATCTCTTCAAATTTCTTAGCTACAACTTCAGCAGTAAAACTTGAATCTGGTTTGAATAAAGCACCACCAGATCTTTGCCATCTGATTTGAGAATAGAATCCAGCAGCCAATTCGAAAATTTGACCATTGGCTTCGTTTTCTTCGTGAGTTAAGTAAAGAACTAAAGGTGCGATCTTATCAGGACCCAATTGTTCTAAAACTGATTCTGGAAGAATGTTTTCAGTCATTCTAGATCTGGCCAATGGAGCAATAACATTGGCTTTGATATTGTACTTTTCACCTTCTTTGGCTAAAGTTTCAGCAAATCCGATAAGACCAGATTTAGCAGCTGAATAATTGGCTTGACCGAAATTACCATATAATCCAGCAGGTGAAGCAGTATTAATGATTCTACCAAAGTTTTGGTCTTTGAAGTATGGCCAAGCAGCTCTTGTGGCTTTGAAAGCACCATTTACATGAACATCAATAACCAATTGGAAATCTTTAGGGTCCATTTTCTTGAATTGAGCATCTCTAAGAATACCAGCATTGTTAATAAGAATGTGAACAGTACCAAAAGCTTTGACGGCAGTTTCAATGATCTTTTCACCATCTAAAACATTATTATAATCAGCAACAGCAATACCTCCAGCGGCTTTGATTTCGTCAACGACAACATCGGCAGCTTTAGAACCACCACCTTGTCCACTTAAAGAACCACCTAAATCGTTAACAACAACTTTGGCACCTCTTTTAGCATACTCGAGACAATAATGTTTACCTAAACCACCACCGGCTCCTGTTACTACAACAACTTTATCTTTAAATGACAATGACATTTTGGTGTGGAAAAAGTGGATTTTTCGCTCTTATATATGTGAATTGCGGGGGATTCATGTGCTTTCTCAGGTTAAACGGATTCATCAGTGTGGTGGTGACTCTGGGGATTTTGCAATGACTTAATACTTAAAGGCTAAATAAGAAGCTTTCGATTGTCTTTGTGGCATTTAACTTAAGTTCATTTGTAACAATTGTAGGATTGAGTTGTAGAGTGTTAGAGATGAGTTAAAGTGTGAGATGTAAAGCCGTAATGAGACGTATATAGAAATCCATTAGAGTGATGACTATGGAAGTTTCAAACATCTAAAGTCAATGGTAAGTCACCTAATAGTTCTACCACCATATTACCCCATGAATTCCACCATTTGTACCAAATCTATTACCAAATTGAACCGACTCGGTTTCACTGGATCAATCCACGGATATCATATGATTGCTAACCGAGGAAATATCCCGAGTCTAACTATGATCACTCATGGTCGCACTCATTTCCTATTTAGGTAATCAACAGAAAAACCCACATTTTCCTAAACATCGCGAACTCGAACTCCTTTATCTGACGATGTCATACAAACCCTTCAAGTGGTACAGGCTTGTGGTTTATGACCTTTTACTATGGTTGCTTAATATTTGTTTCGATTGTTTTTTCAGAGAAATCCGGTCTAGAGGGGCTTTTAAGATCCCCAAGACTGGTCCTGTCATCTTTGTAGGTGCACCTCATGCCAATCAGTTCATTGATCCCATTATCTTGATGAATCAGATCAAGCGAGAAAGTAATCGTAGGGTGAGTTTTCTTATTGCACGGAAATCTTATAATTTGAAAGTCATTGGTACGATGTCCAAGTGTCAATTGTCTATACCTGTAGAACGAGCTCAAGATAACTTAAAGCCGGGCCGGGGACGGATTTTTGTCAATTTTGAAACTGACGATTGTTTAATCACCGGAGTAGGTACAAATTTCACAGAGATCTTACATTTAAAGAGTCTTGTAGCATTGCCTGATTCTTTAGGTGCTTCAGAAGTTTTAGAGATTATAAACGACACTACTATCCGTATAAGAAAACCATTTAATAATTCCGATAAAATCGTTCAACTTCTTAAGAAAGGAACTCATTTTAAGTATGCTGATAAAATTGACCAAAACTTAGTATACCAACAAGTGTTTGGCCATTTGTCTCATAAACAATGTATAGGTATCTTTCCTGAAGGAGGCTCGCATGATCGTACTGAATTATTACCCATAAAGGCTGGAGTGGCTATTATGGCTTTAGGAGCTATGGCTAATGATCCTGAGTGTAAAGTGAAAATTGTTCCATGTGGGATGAATTATTTCAATGCCCATAAATTCCGGAGTAGAGCCGTAATCGAATATGGTAATCCAATAGCCATTTCTGAAGAATTAGTGGCCAAGTATAAAAACCCTGCCACCACTAAAGCAGCTGTAAGTGAATTGTTACAAATAATAACCGGTGGACTTAATGCTGTCACTGTTACCTGTGATTCATATGAGACTTTAATGGTTATTCAAGCTGCTAGAAGATTATATGCCCAAAACTTTGCTAGTCATTTACCTTTGCCTTTGATCATAGAAATGAACCGTCGTTTGGTGTTAGGGTATAATACGTTTAAAGATGAGCCGAAAATACAAAGTTTAAAGGCCAAAATCTTTAGATATAATGAGAAGTTAGCACAATTATACTTACCAGATCATCATGTTGAAACATTCGACGAAAACAGTAAGTTCCGTAATTTGGCTATACTTTTATATAGAATGATGAAATTATGGTTTTTCGTGGTATTGGCTCTCCCAGGATCAATTCTTTTCCTGCCAGTGTTCATTATTGCCAAAAGCATTTCCAACCAGAAACAAAGAGCAGCATTAGCCAATAGTATGGTAAAAGTCAAAGCCAATGATGTGGTGGCTACATGGAAGATCCTTGTCAGTCTTGTTTTAGCACCAATTTTCTATATCTTATACGCTTCCATTGCCTTATATATAGTGAAGCTGTATTACAATATGAAAGTGAATGGGGTTATTTTGTTTGTAGCACTTTATTGTTTCAATGTGTTGATCACTTATAGTGCCCTTATAACTGGAGAACAAGGAATGGATATTTTCAAGAGTTTAAGGCCATTGTATTTGTCAGTTTTTGATGGTTCTTCCATCAAAGAATTGAAGCAATTCAGACACGAATTATGTGAAGAGATTACTGAAGTTGTTAATGAGTTTGGTAGTAAATTATTCCCTAAAGATTTCAATTTATTAGAACTCACTGAAGAAGAAGAAGAAGAAATCACCAAGAACATGAAACTCAAAAGAAGAACTAGAAACAAAGATGGAGACATTAGTGAATCAAATTCTAGTACAAGTTTAAGTTCACAATTTTCATTATCATCGTCAGTGTCTGATGGAGTTAGTCTTATAAGTAATTCACAGAGTTATTCCAATATTCCTATCCTCAGTGATTGGCAATTGCATGAAAATAAAGATAGTTTAATGACACCAAATGACGATGATTATTCGATGTCTAGAGCGGAGCTGAGGGTCCATAGTAGGGGTATTTCCAGACTGGGATCACATTTAGAATTGCATAGTGGAGGTTTTGATTTACATCAGAAATTATCGGAGAGGATCAAGATGAAGATGAAAGAGAAGCGGGATTTTGATAAGCTTGATTAGGCTATCATATTTGTCGAGCTAAGGCTAAGGAGATAAGGCTATAGTCTTATTTATAGTTCATTATTCTCTATTAAGGGGTTGAATCCTTTGTACAATGACAATGCTTATTTTAAATGAGCTTTAATTCTTATGTTTATAGTAATTAATATATTCTGCATTAACGTTCACAAATATAAATAACAAATACAATACATCCACAAACACATACAAGTAGGCATACACAAAACACAAACACAAACACAAACTTAAGTCAATACATACTAATAACTAATTACGTTCCCTAAGAGAGGATTCCCTAATAAAAGACTCAGAAACCTCCAACGCGCGTCGCGCATGAATAGACTTGTAAGGAAATATATAATGGTACAACAACAATCAATCGCACGATTTTTCGGATCCAATACAATTAAAACCGCCAAAAGAACATTGCAAAATGACCAAAATATAACTAAGAAAGTTAAAATCGATGAATCGCCCCAAAAAACCGAAGAAAAACCTCAAGAATCAGAAGAAGTGATAGATAACTCAAAACTCATTCAGTTAGCTCAACAACAACAAAGCCATGAACCTGAGGTTCTTGTAGCTCCTAGCAAAGCAAATTCCAATGAAAGTAACGAGAAAATCTTGTATAGCAAATTAAGTGAAATGTTTGAACATCTTGAAAGTGAACCTTCAAGATTGAAGATGATCTCTATAATTAGTGAATTTTATCTTCAAACGTTAAAGCAGAGTCACAGTGTTGATAACTTGATCAAGATCGTGTACCTTTCAATCAATAGGCTAGGCCCTGATTATGAGCCTGATTTAGAACTTGGATTAGGTGAGACATTACTTATTAAGGCAATTAGTGAATGTTATGGACGTTCTACCACCAAAATAAAAGAGGACTATAAATCATTAGGTGATTTAGGAATGGTGGCCCAGAAGTCCAGATCAGGTCAACCAACCATGTTCAAACCTGCCAAATTAGATATAAACGTTGTATTTGATAATTTGACTGCCATTGCCAAAAGTACAGGAAAAGATTCCCAAACCAGAAAAATTGGGTTGATTAATAAGATGTTGACCGCTTGTGATACAAAGTCCAACGAAGCCAAATTCTTGATCAGATCCTTAGAAGGGAAATTAAGAATTGGGTTAGCAGAAAAGACGGTTTTAATTGGATTAGCACAGGCTTTTGTTAATTATGAAGCTTTTAATAAATCCCCCAAATCCAAGGCTATAGCTTCTAGTGCAACACTTGAAGAAGCAGAAGACATACTCAAAGAAGCCTTCAGTTTGATACCAAATTATGAAATCATTATAAGAAATGCCTATGATCATGGAATTGGCAATTTATTGAAACATTGTCAATTGACTCCAGGAATACCACTTAAGCCAATGTTGGCTAAACCCACCAAGTCTATTAGCGAAGTTTTAGACCGGTTTCAAGGTGAAGAATTTACCTGTGAGTACAAGTACGATGGGGAAAGAGCTCAAGTTCATTTATTATCTAATGGAGAAGTTCGTATTTATCTGAGAAACTCCGAAGACATGAGTCAGAGGTATCCGGATTTGATTTCTATCATCAAGGATTTCATCAATGTCCAAAAGGAGACGGATAAAAAGATTGAAAGCATGATCCTTGATTGTGAAGCAGTAGCTTGGGATAGGAATGTGGGGAAAATCTTACCGTTCCAGATCTTAAGTACGAGAAAACGTAAAGATGTCGAAGAAAAGGATATCAAGGTTCATATCTGTTTATTTGCGTTTGATTTGTTATACCTCAATGGCGACAGTCTTGTGAATAAAACATTGGCTGAACGTAGAGATTCAATGTTTGAGAACTTAAAACCTATAGAAGGTCAATTTGTGTTTGCGACGTTCAAGAACTCTTCTAACGTAGAAGAATTACAGACATTCTTGGACCAGAGTGTCAAAGATAGTTGTGAAGGGTTGATGGTTAAAATGTTACATACCAAAGAATCTTATTATGAGCCTTCTAAACGGTCTCGGAATTGGTTAAAGTTGAAGAAGGATTATTTAGCAGGAGTTGGGGATTCTTTAGACTTAGTGGTGATTGGTGCTTATAATGGTAAAGGAAAAAGAACAGGAACTTATGGAGGATTCTTATTGGCAAGTTATAATGATGATACTGGAGAATATGAAACCACTTGTAAGATTGGAACAGGATTTTCTGATGAAGATTTGACGAATTTATATAATAAGTTAAAACCCACAGAGATCACTAAACCAAAACTGTTTTATGTGTATGATAGTGGGTCCAATGCTGTTCCTGATGTATGGTTAGAACCTACGACCCTATTTGAAGTATTGACAGCGGATTTATCTTTAAGTCCGATTTACAAAGCTGGACATTCAGAGTATGGTAAAGGGATATCATTAAGGTTTCCTCGGTTTTTGAGGATTAGAGATGATAAGGGAGTTGAAGATGCTACCACTTCTGAACAGGTGATGGAATTTTATTCAAGACAAGCTAATATTTAGAGATATCTACTATGTAATATTAATACAGAACCAAAGACGTTTTTAAACATATACTAAAGAAATATTAATACATTCAAACCTATAAAGAAGTAGTCCAAATAACTCTAGGACCTAATTCCTCATAATTATCACCATCCACGAATAATTCACCATTAGCATTAGAATTACCTCCAAATATTTGTTTAGCATAAATTTGACCTCCCAAAAAATATACGTCTTCCCATGAACCTCCACTCTCCTTTGGTTTCTTCCATTCTGGGAAATAGTCTGGGAACTTAGCCAATTTGATTGAGGCTGGGACTTGATTTAAAACTACATCACCTTCGTTAGCATCAGCTACATCATCTGATTGTTGGTAAGCAGCTATGGCCAGGTTTACACCATTAGAAGTTCTTTGCAGTTGTTGTTGAGGAGATCTTACAAGGTAATCATATGACAATTTCGTCATAACTGCATGTTTGAAACCAGGGATCTTGAAACTGGAGCCTACAAACACCAAATTATCATAACATTCCTGGCGTTTTTTGGTGTCAGGAATTTTTAGTAAGGTGTTATAGATGTCTTTACATAAGGCAGATACCAAAGCATTTGTACCTTGAAATCTTTCCTTTCCCACCGTGAATACTTGATCATTGTATACAAACGAGTTCTTTTCTAACTCATTATTGGGTTTAGAAGTATCACCGTTATGTTGATCTTCAGTTACAAGTTTGGCGACGTCGAATTGATCCTCATCGTCTTTTCCTTCCAGAACTCGGTTCAAATCAGCGATAGAATAGAACGAGTTCTGGTCGTTAGTGACTACTTCGTAGATGGATGATTTCTTCAAAGCCTCGATTTGGTCTGGGGTCATTCCAGGCAAAAGAGCTGCCAATTCGGTGTTGATTAAATCTGCTCCATAATCAACGACTTTAGACGCAAATTTGACATTTTGATAATTGATCACCGTAGTGATTTGCGTGGAGTTTTTACCCAAATTCACCACTAACAGACTGCTGCCGTTACCTATACCGAAGTTACAAGCGATGGAAAGATCAATGATATTAAAACCGCTGAATTCTAAACTTTCCATAACGTATTTGGTGATGGTCTCAACTTGAGTAGTAGACCAAACATTAGAAGGGGTGATCAACAACAATGGAATTTGCAGGATAGTGATGATGGGATTTTGGGCAAGTATACTTTGAAGAATGACCTTGAGCAAGTATTTGAAAGCTTCTATGTCGACGATTCTTCCATTTTGCACTGGACGTATTGGTTCACCAGAATCCGGTGAAAATTCTCCAGTTTCAGGGTTTTTGTGGACAATACTGGGGATTTTATACTCTGGGGGTGACAAGGAATCTTGTAACCCAAACAGGAACAACGAATGTTCCGAACCTATATGGATTACTAGGAAATTTTCTTCTCTATATAAAGGCATGTTGTGGTTGAGCGAGCGAACAGCGATGAACGAGAATGAGATCGCGTTGAGCACTGTTAGCACTGTTAATACGGGTGTTAGATTTATGTCATTTCTATTTGTGTTCTTTTTCTTTGTTCAATTCTATTTGTACCAGTCTGTTTGTGGTACTGTATCATTCAATTCATGTTATTACATTTGTACTCTCTATTTATATATTATTTGTATATTATTCGTATAATGCGTGTATTGTATTCGTTCACTGAACGTAAGGATTCTATTTACTATGAGTTGAAGAATAAAGCTCTAAAATCTGCAGACACTCCTGTCCATTAATGGAAGTAATCTTTAAGACAAATTACTCGAGTGAGAGCCTCAATAAACCTTGTCTTGACTTCCGGTCGCTTCCCTTCGCCGTAGAAAGGATTAAGCCTCCTCCTCAGTAAAAAGCCCTGCATCAATAAACTTATTATAATTAAGCCGTGTCCCCAAAACCGATTTTTTACTACCACTCGTATTCAGTCTCCCTAACTTAAACGTTGGCATCTCCTCATTAACCAATTTCACCTCATTAATAAATGGTAAATCTTCATCAGGCACCGTAGGCAACGGAGGTTCGTGGGGCGGAGTTAAAGGATGTCTCAAATGAGTCGAATCAAATGAGTCCATAGAATTGGAGGGCTTATGCTTTCTTGACCTTTCAATGAATTTAGAATAATTGGATTTAGGTTCAGTGGTATGGTTCCTATTAAACTTTGGAGGTTGGGGTCTATCATACATTGCTAAGTCAGGCACACTAGGGGATTTAGCATCATAATTAACAAATGTGGGAGCTGTATTAGTTCTAGAAGGTGGTTTAAATGGTACAACATTAGTACTTCTTCTAGTCGCTAACATTGTAGGAGAAACTGATTTTTTAGATTTCTTTTCATATCTCCGATTCAGTGGACTTTCGAAATCATCAAATACTTCATGAGCTTGTGCCATTAATGGTGGGGGTTCCGTTGGTTCAATTTCAGTTTCCTGGACTGGAATAGCACCTCTAGTCATGGTAGCCATTAATTTCGTTTTTAAAACATTCAAATCCTGTAATTTTATTAACCCCCCATACCATGCCAAACTTCCTAATATCACAGCCCAAATCAACCCTATCTTAATGTAATGAAATGCTATACTACCGTAATAAGTCAAAGATGGTGATAATTGGTTTAACACTACGGCTATTACTAATCCTATGCCGAAACTTGGAATATGGAATACATTGGTGTTTAGACTGGAAATACCAAGTCCGAACCCACGGAATCCACTAGTGACTCCACTGCTGAAGTTACTGATGCCACCATTACCAGTATTTGGCTCGGGGGACTTTATAGGATCAACTCCTATCTGCAACCCAGGACTAAACTCTTTAACTGGTGGCTTATTATACACGTCAACATTCTCGGGTATAATCGATTTAGGATCTCCTGAATCCAAAGTTTCCATGTCATCAGCCTCCACTTCTTTGGTTCCACTATTAGGATCTACTACTTGATACGTACATGTTATTAAATCATTTAAATAGTCATCCACGGTTCGTTTATCGGATTTAGTACTTAACTTGTCAGAGTCTCCAAGTTTCTTCAACCTGAACACTCCGTCAGGATCCTGTTTGTAAACTAATTTCTTCTTACCACTCATGGGGTTGAATCTCGCTTATCAGGGGTACGTTTAAGGTTTTCTCGCTATTCGTCTGTTATCACTGTTATGAATTGTCAGTTTCTTTTCAGTTGTAATAACTGGTAATTATTGATAGCTTCAGGTACTTGACTCCTAAGGCCCTGAAGTCAAAATATGTGGTGGAAAGTTGCTAATATGAAAATTTTGCCCTTAACAATAGCTTGACGAAGTTTGAGATTGGGACATAATGACTATAGTGTGTTGACAACTGTTCTCAACTAGGTAAAATTACTTGCATGCGACATGTCGCGCGACTTCTTTCACATTTATATTACATTACTTACTATCCTATCTTTCTTTACAAATCTAACTATATGTCTAACTAAGTTCGGTTCAAACTAAGTTCTATGGGTGTTATACTTGTGTACCATAGCCATTGAACATGTCTTCTCCTTTTATTTTTCTCTCAGCCAACTTTAGCCATTTTTATTGGACGATAACGCCTTATCTCTTGAATTATTGTCCATTCTTACAAGTCAATTAAACCTTCCACAAACACAGTAAGTATTCTACACTCAAATAGACCACTTTTACTCATATATGCCCCCTGATTCGCCTGGCCAACTGAATATCTTTCTGCATAATCGTTACCCTTTTAGCATGAATAGCACATAAATTAGTGTCCTCCAACAAATGAATCAAATAAGCTTCACAAGCTTCTTGTAACGCCAATACAGCATTGCTCTGCCATCTTATCCCGTAGTCCATTCCAACATAATTCTCTGCTACTTCCTTTACTAACCTGGCAAAGGGTAATTTTCGAAGTAATAAGTCGGTATTCTTCTGGAATTTTCGAATTTCTTGCAAAGCTCGAGTCCCTGGCCTGTACCTTCTTTTTACAGGTTGTCTAGTTGGATCTCCAGGAAGATTTCTATACAATCCTGTCTCCTGTTGACGATTTCTGGCAATAGGCCTTGAAGTGATACGAGCCATAATTGGAAATTTCTCGATGTCGCTCGAGGATCAAGTGCGGCGGTCTACTCCTATTAACTGTTAAAACTTTATTTTATCTATTTACATTATTTACTTGTGGTGTTTGTGTGTTAGGGTAAAGTCAAGTATTTGATTATATCATATCTTGTTTGTGCTTTAAGTCTGTACTTTATGTCGATCACTCCGATCACCCTGATCAGATTCATTCTAAACATCTGAAGAACTCTTGTGGGCCTTAAAATTCTTGTTCTAGACAATATACTTAGAACTCCTCCTCGTCATATTTTCCATCTAAAAAATCATTTAAACCGTCTTGAATCAAAGCACTCTCTTCATCCATAGGCTCTAAAGCCAACTTTGCCATCTTCTCATCACCTCCCATCAACTTATTCATCTTCCATCCAAACTCCTTAAATTTACTCACATCTATTATCCAACAGGTTCCAAATACTATCATAGAACTTACAGATAATGCCAATACACTTCCAGTACCTACAGCAACCGCAGCATCTGTGGTAAAATTATAACTAGTTGGTGGTGAATGATTACCTTGAAAGAATCGAGGTATATATTGTCTCGATATCGTAGATCTGTAAGCAAATCTAGATGCAAGTATAGTGACCCCAGCAGAACCAAGAAATAACAACATCTGTTGTTTTCTTCTCTGTTTGTACTCTGGGGAAGCTTGACTTAATTTAAAATTTGACGGTATTAAATCCATTGCTGAAAACTTCGCGATGCTAACTATTCTTGATACTTAGAGTATTTCAATTCATACAAGGCGACTCATACAGGACGGCACCAAAAATAACTCAAAACACAAAGAAAACACAAACACTAACACAAACAGAACACAAACAGAACACAAGAGAACAAGAGAACAAGAATACACAAATAGAACGAAAAACAAAAATAACATTTTATTGAATCACAGACTCAAAATAATATAATACAAAAACAGTGTCAGGAATTATATTACAATAGAATTAAACGACATTAAATCTCCTCTTTGAATAACCCACCCTTGTTATTATTCTGAATGCTTATGTCGTCATCATAGACATCTTCCAGTTGGGAAGTCTTTGAAGATTTGATTTCTTCCTTAGCCTTAGCACTAGGGTCACTAGCAGCTTTGACTTTATCAGAAGTTTCTAAGGTAGCTTTGGCTCCTTTTTTAGCACCTTCAACTAATCCATGAGTCTTTGCACTTGCTGAAGCAGTTTGAGCACCCACAGCTCCAGCAGCAGTGCCCGCAGCGATTGCAGTATTACCACTTATGGATTTACGTTTGAAAATACTAGAGAACCTTTTCATGGCGTTGGATTTCTTTTTTTCAGCCTTTTCAGCTACTTTGGTTGTAACTGGAGCGGCTTTTTCTGGGGCTTTTTCAACAACGGGTTCAGGTTCAGGAACGTCTGAGAAAATCGATGAAGTATCCAAGAGTTTCTTCTCATTGACAGTAGTCTTTAAATGTTCAGGCATTTCGTCATTGATGGCATGCTCATCTTCAACTCTTTGTTTCAATTTCTGTTTGATTTCATCCTTTTGAGATGCTTTTTGGTCAAGATGTTGTTGCTTTTTATCCTCTAACTCTTTGATTTCCAGATCTAAGCCACTAATCTCTTGATTAATATCGTCGTGTTCCTTATTAGTTGATGCAGTTAAATCTTCTATTTCCTTATTAGTATCAGCCAATTTGGTTTCTGATTCTTCTAATTCTTTAGAAGTAGATTCGATCTCTTCTTCAGTAGCAGCCAATTTTTCTTCCAATTCTTTTAATTTAGCAGCATACTCATCATTTTGACTAGTTAAATTATCAACCTCGGATGATAATTCATCCTTAGCATCAGTAAGTTCTTTTAACTTTTCGGTTTCAACTTTTAATTCGGATAAAATTGGTTCTATCTCAACATCACGCTCCTTTTGCATGGTTTCTAATTCTTCCTTACGTCCACCAATCAATTCTTGTTCTTCACCATCGATTTTATCTTGGTTTTCTTGTTTGGTAGTTAATAACTCTTCTCGTTTAGCTGCATGTTCTTCTTGTTGAGTTTTCAATTCTTCTAATTTAGCATCAATTTTAGCATTCTCTTCTAATTGGTAAGCACTAAATTCTTCATTTTTGGTTTGTTTTTCTTGATCATTGGATTGGATTCTTTCTTGCTTAGCTTTTTCCAAAGCTTCCTTTTCTTTTTGTTTTTCTTCCCATTCAGCTCTTTTGGCAGCATCATGAGCTTTTAAAGCTTCTTGACGTTTAGTCTCTTTAGCTTTATCCAAAGTTCTTTGTTGCAGAGCTTTAGTGTCAAGGTCTGCAATTACAGGTTCAACGATTAATGCAGCCATTTTATTAAGCTCAGTCTGAGTTACAGTTAACCCACCACCTAAATTAATCAATCCAGCTTTATTATTGGCCAATCTTTCATTGGATTTCTTTTGGGCCACCGCCAATGCATTGGCATATAATTGAGCTTGAGCCTTGAAATCCTCAGGCTTAGAGTACAGAAGACTATTCAATCTGTCAGCAGCTTTAGCATTGGCTGCACTTAACAAATATTGACCACTGATATCTTTAGCTTGGAAACTAGAACCATTCTCTTTGGCCAAACCGGATCTACCTACATCCAAATTAGGATTAATACGAGAATCCATGGTTTTGGTAGAATTTCCTTTAGCAACACTCGAGATTTTATCGATATTCAAACTCACACTAGAAGATTTTGGAACTAATCCATGTTTATAATTCTTTTCAGGATTAATACGAGATGTCATAGTCGATGTTGAATTCTTATTAGCAGCAGCATAAATAGCGGTTGCATTAAGAGCTCCAGAAATTCCTGTTCCATTACCAACACCTGTACCACTTGACGTCTTTGAAGTAGAACTGATAGAGTCATGATGACCGTATAATGAACTTGTGGCAGCACTAGCAGCCTCTTCATCGACAGTTCTACTCCATTGATAAACCTTTTCTAATTTGGCCGCCAATGCAGCATCGTGGGCTTCTTGGGCAACGGTTCTTTCATAACTGGGCTTCACTGTCAAGTCGGTAGAAGCTGCCAATAAAGCAGCGGTATCGGAGGCATTGGAGTTGACGCCAACGTTGCTGATGTTTGGAGAATTATATACTCCTTGCTTTAACTTCTGTTGGTAAAGCGCTTGTTGACTCAATGGCTTTCCATTGGTTTGGTAGATGGACTTCATTATTGAATAGGGGAGGAATTTTCAAAATTAAATTTTAAGGCCGCGAGTGAAATTGTCGTGTATAGACCATGTAGCCAGCAAACATTTTAAGAACCTGACCTATTCCTCTATTCTTGCTGGAGACTTTGTTTACAGTGATCAAGGTTGTTACAAGAGTGTAGAAACATGAACTACTGGATAATACAGGGTCATATTGTAAGTGTAATCATTTAGTTATGGGTAAGAGAAAAGAGCTGATTATGGATAAGGAAAGATAATGAGTATGACGCAATATATGGAACTACAACTGAAACTACACCTGTAACTATAACTTCTGTACCTGATACAACTAAAAATTAATGAATTGAGGCAGCTAATGATAAAGGTACATGAAGGAATTATGTCAAGATTGTTGGTCTCCACTTTTTTCGGATATGACATGACAGAACACTCTGGCTAAATTTAGGTTACATACAGGTAATGACTGAGCCGCATTTGCTATTTTCCTGCCTGTTATTTTTAGAATTAAAAATTATATTAGAAGAATTCTTAGGTTATAACCACAAAACCATCTCGACTGGTATATAAAAATGATTAACATCTATTGATGATCAAACAAAATAAATAAAAAATTTAATACTTATCTGGTAGAGGTCAGAAATAGTGAAATTTACATTTCCGACTATTGCGAAATTGATAAGAAACCTTATGACATAATATTGACTATATACTTCATAACGTTATTTCATGTTTAATTCATCTTTATTTAACATAACATCAATATCTAATGATAAACTCAACTCAATCCAACATTTAACAATACTTTGATTAAGTTGTTGAGTCATTAAGATAATCATATTCAGAACCAGCTGATTTATCCTCAACATTTGAGCTCTTTCTTCTCCCACCCCGATTATGTAAATTTGGATTCCCATAGATAATAGATGTGGTTCCATTACTATTCAACTTATAATGAGTCTTTAAATGCTGTGCCAAATTATCTGATCTACTGAACTGTTTTTCACAATACTTACAATGGAACGGCCTTATATTCGAATGAACGGATCGGATATGACGCTTCAAATGTTCAGATCTCTTAAATTGTTTACTACAATTTGGACATGGGAATGGTTTACCGTCTTCTTGAGGTGGAATAATAATTGGTTCATTCTTTAGCACTCTTCCGTTATGGACAGGAATGCTGGAAACCACTTCTTCTCTATATTCTTCTGGTTCATTACTAGAAACACTTACACTTTGTACACCATTAGAATTCGAGGTTTTTGACCCTTCATCGAATTCTTGGTTTAATAAAATTGGTGAGTCATCTATAGCACTGTTGAGACTGATTTCCAATTTCAAATCCTTTAAATCTTGTTTAGAGTTGTAAGACTTTCTTCTTTTCCGTTTATCTATGATGTTGACCGGTTTGGGTATCACCACATTGGTGGAATTTCTACGTTTATAATTGTCGGGCAAAATACCAGTAGGATTGGTGAGAATTTGATTATAATTGTCATTATTAAGCCATACTTTAATGGCATTGAAACACTCATTATTCATCTTGAAATTTGAATATTGCTTAAGATTTGGTGAAGATGACGATGACGGAAGAATATAATCTTTTTGAAGTGGAACTTGATTAAGGGAATTCGATCTTATTGGTTGCTGTTGAGGTGGTTGTACTGGTGGTTGTGGCTCTTGATACTCTAATAACTCTTGTAGCTCTTCAAGTTCTTGTTTCCGGGATTTCTTCCGTTTCTTCTCTAGACTTAATTGTTGAGGGTCAATAGTTCTTTCATCATGAAATTCTTTATAATTTATAAATTCCGGGCTAGGAGATTTAGAACTACTGGACGAAAGGTTTAGTGATAAAAGATTTAATTTATCGGGAAGACTTGAACTTGACCGATATGTGATATTGTTGGGGTTCTGAGTCTCAGTTGATATTCCAGTTGGTGTAACATGTGACTGTTGTAAATGAATTGCACTTGGCGTGGTCTGAGATATATTCTGGTCATCTAAAGATTGTAAAGTTTCTCCAGATAAACTATGCCCCAAATGTCCGGTATTGTGGCCATTATTGCCATTATGGATCGTGTAAAAACTCTGCCCTTCTATTCCCAACCCTAACATATCATCTTCATAATAATGGTTATGGACATAATTCATATCATGTGCAATGGGGTGTAACTCATTAACATCATCAGCATTGGTCATTATGTCTTCGGCCTCATACACGGGGCCGGTCCTATCAACTTCTACGATTTCTCTCTTGAATTCAATAGAATTCTTTAGAAAATGGTCGTCAAACATTTCATCAAGTGACATGTTCCAATCACAGTCTTATCTTTTATGTCAGGTGCTTTTCTTATTGGAGAA
Source organism: Yamadazyma khao-thaluensis (assembly GCA_030563265.1). Classification (NCBI taxonomy): domain Eukaryota; kingdom Fungi; phylum Ascomycota; class Pichiomycetes; order Serinales; family Debaryomycetaceae; genus Yamadazyma; species Yamadazyma khao-thaluensis. The sequence continues at coordinate 211,819 of JAKUBQ010000006.1, read as the reverse complement.
AGTTGGCGGTAACTCTGATGGAATGGAACGAACTTTAGTGGTGGTTTGGGTACTGTTACTATAAACTAAATTGGTTTTGCGTTAGGTTTAATCAAGATTAATCGCTACTCTTAATAATAGGATTTTTGATGATTAAGGCAATTTAAGGTCTGGGAATTCGTGGTAACTGATGTCGTGGGGTGTGGATTGTCGTAAATTTCTCGTAGATCCTCGTACTAGCATTTGGCGGTAACTACTACTACTCCGCGGTAATTATGCCACAATTTTAGTAACAAGTGTGGTGGTCTAAGTGCGAAACCCAAGCCTCACACGACATTGATAAGAGATAACCGATAATGCCTGACTGTGAAATTGGTCTTGTTAATTGTGGTTTAAGTTATGTGCTACCACTGTAATTGTGCCAAACTGTGTTAGCCCACTATTAGTAGTATCAGGCATAGTAATAACCTTAGAGGTTTCAGTAGTGTATCCACCCGTGATATAGTGGGGAAGAATAGACGAGATTTATGAGGGATTTATGAAATTTACTACGAGATTTGAAATTTACTACCAGTTATGGTACTAATTATTGCACCACCTATAGAACCCGCGGAGGAACCAGCGGTAGAACTAGCGACTGTATAATAACAATAATGCGGCCAAAAATGGCCAAAAATGCGAGCTCGGTTCCATTATTAATGGCTGCAAAACTCTGAGCGGAGCACTAATTAAATGCAATCTATATAACTATATTAGTACTTTCATGTATTTTATGTATGTAATGTGTATATGTAATGTGTATAAATGCAATCCGAGATTTTAATTAATTTACTGAGTGATCTTAAATAGTGTAGAAGAAGTGGGCCAGAACAGTAAATTATTCCCCACCTAAGTCTGAGCCTTGTCACCTTAGTCATCTTAATCACCAGAGCACTATTAACACTAAACTAATGCTCTCTTCCTCTTACTATCAACCCTCTCACTATTGATCTTCGCCAACTCTACCTTCATCTGCTTTAAATAATTGTGCATCTCATATAATCTCGTTAAATCTTGTTTAGTCTTCCCATTAGCCTTCCTGTCTCTTAAATCATTATACAATTTAGCATAATCTTGATATTTGACTTTGAATTGCGATACTAGGTTTTCAATATCTCCATCATAATCAGAATCTACAGAAGATGGAGATGTTGATTCGTATGTACGTTTCTTAGACTTCTTCTCCATTTTTATGTCAACTTTGTCAGTCACTTTTTCAAGAACCTTAGAGTCCATTTTAGGTTTATCTTTGGATTTAATCACCTTAGAACTATCAGAAATGTCCGTTTTAGGCTCAACTTTGGCTTTAGACGCTTTGGGACTCGACACCTTAGGACTATCTAAAAGACCAAGTTTAGGACTATTAGTAAGTTCCAAACAATTTGCACTGTTTAAACTATTTGAAGCGGAAATCTTTGGTTTATCTCCTAAAATCTTGAGTAAGGGTCCTTTATCAGTGATTTTTCTTCTAATTGGATGGGTTTCAGAGAATCCTAATCTCGTTAAGCTACTCTTAATATTATTATAAATAATCTCCAATTCTTCATGTTCAAAAACTCCATTGGGTCGTAAATCTTTATATATCTTGTCCTTTAACACCAAATTATTTTCCTCCGAAAACTCTTTGCCATTGGGGTACTCTTCCACAGCGGAGTTATATTTTGCAGTCGACGAATACTTAGAACAATATTTATTCACCATTTCAACCAATAATGATCCTGGAAACTTTAATTCTTCGAGCCTTTGTGTACTACTGGGTCCAAGACACAAATAGCTAATAAATTTCAACTTCATTTCCTCCACAGAATCATTTTCTTTTACCAAAAACCTTTGCTCTAATTGCCTTATATAATCATCGTCCTTGACTTTGGTAGGCTTGGCCTGTAATGCTAACCGTGCTGTCAATTCCTTTACTTGCTTAGGATCTGTGGTTATCAGAAGACGGGTCGCCACAGTACCTTGATATTCACTATCACCGCCGACTTTGAAGATATTCAATTTAGGTAACTCTTTGCTATAATTAAAAGGCAATATTTTGTCCCCTAGCCTAACAAAGATATCTCCATTTTTCACCACTATTTTGGGGTTGGTACATCTCCTCAATTGTCCTAATGTTTCATTGGTGAGTTTCACTGAATATAGTTGTTTATTACTTGACTGGTCAAGATGAATAGGATTCGTCATGGCGGATCACTATAAATTAATGGGGACTGTTGCGCGACACCGTTTATTTTAGGAGTTAGATCAAGAATTTACGAAAGACTAAATCGATGATTTTTTGACATTTATTTGAATAGTGTCATGGTAGGAAGACAAAGATCCACGTAAAAGCTATTCAGTTTCAGATTAAATGGTTTATAGGTGTTTCAAGTAAAATTGACGGTACCAATTAAACGACATGCGACATTTGTATTTAAACTATTAATTGTCGTATTCCCATATTAGCTCAACTTATTCCTAACTAGGCCAATGTATAGTAAGTTTAGTATAAGTGCTGTTTAATGGTATATGATTAGCTAATACTTTAGTCGTGTAATTCAAACGAGAGAAACTTGGCGTTCTAGGGTTTACACTTTAAATAGAGCGATGATGAAGAGTCTAAGTAAATTTCATACCGCTTAAGGTCAACTCATTTAACCCATATGAAAAACCCCTTTTTTTTGGTCAGTTTTCTAAAAAGTAGTTCTAAAATACTTACCAGGGAACTTTATCACTATATATATGTTTTCTAGGAGATTTTCACTCATTTTAAAGAGTTTATTATTATCATAAAGCAATCACGTGTTATAACACGTGACGTTTCTAAAAATAAAAAAAGTTTTCATGAATTACTTATGAATCACTCTTGATAGATTAATGTCACTCATACAAGCCAATAATAACCACTTCAACCACTTCAAATAACACAATAAGCAAATATACTCGGTGTGTTGCCAAAAAGACCCTGGAACTCCAAAAGTCTCTTAAACCCTCAGTTGCGCGACCATCAACTATAACATGTTTAAATTCTTGCAAGGAGGATTAAGTGCAGTTGCTGGTACAGCCGAACCTGAATATGGAAAGGAAGCAATCCATCCATTTTTTGAATCGTTAAAACCTGAAGATAAGCTTTGCAGAGAGACCGAAATCGCCGATTTTGGTTGGTTAAATCCCGGATACACTAATGTTGAGACTCAAACATTTTATTTTACTGATTTCGAATTAGGAATTGCAGGTTTCGCCCAAGTGATTCATTCCAGTATCATGGGAGTTCATACCACGGCCCAGTTCACTTTTAGGTTATATAATTACAATGGAAACCATGAAAAAAATATTTGGACCAGTACTAAATTAGAAGACTTTAGAACTGAGGGATCTAATTTCTATGCTAAAGATTTATCCATTGAAGTGTCTGAAGACAATACTACCTATAAATTGAAATCTCATGTTAATGAAGAATCAATTGTTGATTTGGAATTTAAGAGGATTGTTCCTGGGGTTATTTTTGGTAAAGATGGAACCACCTTATATGGTGATGATGTAGCCAATCCATGGGGGTCTATGAGACATGTTTTCTGGCCAAGATGTAAGGTAACAGGAACAATTGGTACTAAGGTTACTGATTCAGAAGTTCTTAAAATTGATGGGTATTCAATGTTTGTCATGGCCTTACAAGGAATGAAACCTCATCATGCTGCTAAGTCCTGGAATTTTATGAACTTCCATTCCTCCAAATACTCTGCGGTTCAAATGGAATTCACCACTCCTAAGTCCTATGCTAACACCAAGGTTAATGTAGGAATTGTTAGTGATGACAATGGCATTTTGTTAGCCACTATTAATAATAAAGTTGTTCATTTAGATAGTGAGGTTGATGAAGTTGGATGGCCAGTTCCAAAGAGAATTATTTTCAATCACACTGAAGGTGGTGAAGCTTCAGAAGTCTCGGAACCAGATATTGCTGCTGAGTCAGTCGAGACTGCCGCTCCATCATCAGGAAAGGAAGTCATTACTGTTAAAGGAGATTTAAAGAATTTGGTTGAAAGAGTTGATGTCATGGCCGAAATCCCTCAATTTGTTAAGAATATTGTTAGTGGAGTTGCCGGTACTAAGCCTTACATTTATCAATATTGTAATGAGTTTGATATTTCTGACAGTGAAGGTAAGATTGAAGATAAGGGTGTTGGATTTTGTGAAGTAACTTTTATTCTGGAGTTTTCCTAGAAGTTTTACTTCATTAGAGTTTGTTTGTTAGCTTAATATATAATTAGTATACTTTGAAGTTCATCAAAAATTACAAAGACCTACATAGTCGGTTGACATAATTTATACGAATTGGGTGTGACTTGGGTATAAATAATAAAGTGGGGTGCGCCAAAAACAGTTTGTACAACTTATCTTACTTGTGCTCAAAGTGAAAATCATAAGTAACGTTCAAGAAAAAAATAATTATACAAATAGCTATGCCAGTTGTCAAAAGTCAGTTACCCTTGAATCCTCAAGATTGTCAATTCATTAATGATTACATTAAGACTATTGAATCCTTTGCCTTTTTCCAACATCAAGTCCCCATCAAAGAAAAAATTAGATTAGGTCAATCTTTGACCATTGGTTTTCTAAAGTACAGACACATGATGACACCAACATTCAAGTTAGTCAAAATGGGAGGATCAAATAAACCCAGAATTGAGTTTGCTATCATCAGAACTGCTACTAATCAAAGATTAAAATTAATTAGAACCATTCCAGATCTCACTATTAGTAAAGCTATTATTTATAAGTTAGTGTTTCCTGATACTTCTTATTATGAGTGTAGATCTGGACATGGGAAGTTCATCGTTCATAAAAATGTGTCTAAAATGGAAGAGTTGGTTGATAAGTACAAGAGGATGGATTTAGGACCAAAGACTCTGACACCAATTGCATCATTTGACAATTCAACTACTGTTGCTAGAGCTATGTCAATTAATAGCTCAGTTGAGAGTTTTGATTCCGGTGGTTCTACTAATGAAAGTGAATCCTTTGTTTTATCTCCTGTAACATCCTTGGATACCTTTGATAGGTTAGAAGTTTTATCATTAGAAGGCAAGGATGACTATGGAACTTGTTCATCTGCTAAGACTATTATAGTTGATTTAGATTAATATATGGTGAATTTAAGTTATTGAATCTCTTTTTGTACTAGTCGTATTATATTCAGGTTCTATTGTATTATCTTATATCGTTTTGTACTTATGAAGCATTTTTCAAAATAGTGCGGCGATTTTGCAGCCATGTTGTATAACACCGGAAAAAAGTTTCTTGAGATGTTCCCCAAGTAGGGACCCATGTGGCTTGGACTGGGTAGATAATACAACCAAGGGTCTGAAAGACAGATCACACTTAACATTCGTCGAAATTCCCTTTCAATACGAAACTACGGCAATTAGTCTACGATATTTTTTTAGAATAATTCATCACTATTAACCTATTAACCTATATAACCTTAAACAGTAGCTATTAAAAGTAGTAATTAAACCACACTCATCTATAATCCTAATCCTAATCATTAAACCATAACCATTAAATCCCTGCTCTTTCTTCAGCTTTAGCCAAGCCCCTAAACTCATAATCCAACTGGTCAAAATCTTTCCTAATCAATTCTTTGGCTTCTCTTCGAGTTACTTTATCCATCAATGTTGAGTTACTAAAATCGAATAAATAAACCTTCTCATCCCATAGAAAATTGGGTATCCTGATATCGCCATGAATAACTCCTGTTCCGTGAACAATTTTCAATTGCTGCTTAGCTTGTTCATAAAGTTCTAAGGTAATTGGCTTGGAGTTTATATACCTGGAAATGATTCCTTTACCAATAATCAATTTTCCAAACCCTGGGAAATATTGCACTTCGATTTCTTTGTGTCTTAAGTAAATATTGTTATACTCTGGAACATTAAGAAGTCTTTCAACTGATCTCCTTTCACGATAATAACACTCTCTAACAAATTGCTGGGCACACGCGTCATTACTCTTTGATAATAGATCATGCATTAGGAATGGATCATAAATCTTAATAACTAAATCATCATCGTCGTCAATTTCCTCAAGAACGACATCCTTTAAGAATTTCCCTTTGATTTTATACACACTGGCTATATTGTCTATAGACCGTTGCAATAATAACGCCCCACAACTAAATGGGAGAAATTTGACATGTGGTCCCTTGCCAACAGCTCCTTCATTGTTGGAATAATTACTTGAAGGATTTAAAACTTGATGATGGGAGGAATCATAATCTGAAGGGTTATATGTATCAGGAGGCCCACGTTGTCTAACAGAGCGTCTTAAGGGACTACTAATATCATAATCAAAGTCTTTCTCTACCGTATCTGCCAAGACCGGAGGAATAGGCAATCTTTTATAGAAGTCAGTGTCAGTATCATTTTTTGCTTTCGTGAGAGTATAAACCAACACTTCAAGTAAACTAGGACAACTGCTCTCATTATTTACCAACTTTGTCAGAAAAGGGATGGCTAAAGTTTCGTTAATTGTTAACTGTCGCCCTTGATCGTTAATCAGGTTGAATTCTAATGGGATCAAATGATGAGCGTCACACAAGATCCCATATTTCACGGATGTTACTATCATATATGATTGTAACTGCTTGATGATATCACCTATTTTTCCAGAGCAGAGATCATCTGTTGTTGGATCAGATCTGCATTCTGGGGTAAATAGAGTTGGTCGTTTCATCTCAAAGACGCAAACAATTTTGCCACTAGCATTTTTGATTAAAGCTTCTGGCATTAAATATTCCTCGTTAAGACCAGCTGGTACCAATGGCCAGTCATGCGCTCTGATCCTTTCTCTACTGTGGTAACTCAAACCTAAGCATCGACAAACCGGTTCAAGGACTCTTTTAAACTGACGAATAACTTCTTCTTCATTGGGGTTAGTTGAAGTCCAGTAATAATCGTTGAATAAAAGCTTTAATTCATTCCAATTAGAATCACTATCGAGTATTGCATCATTTACTGTTTTCTTTATATCCTCGTCCCTAATTTCAGTGACTGCCGAAGGACGAATTTCAAGCCTCAAATTTTTGCCAAATAGTCTGGAAGATGCCTTTGCTACGAAAGGAAGATTTTCAGCACCTTCGATCTTGTAGATAGTAACAGGCATGGATAAAAAGAATTTGACAATTCTGTAACTTGGCGAAGTATCTAAAATAAACTGAAGTATTCTCTTGCAGAATATTCCGGGAAACCCACGATCACTGATTTTAAAAGACAACATAAGATTTACCATCTGTGTATAAGTTAAGTGCAGACGATTTGGGAATACTGTTTTATGATCTAGAAAACGGTCTTGTGACGAGGGATGCCATGTTTCCTTTGGAATAAATAAATACTTCATTAAATATGGAGCACTGATCATATAAAGAAGCCAAAAAATAACAACATATGACAAATAGTATTGCACCAAACTAACCCATACCAATCCATGAGGATTAGAATAAACATAGTAGGCCATGACTAATAAAAGGGGGATGATATCTATAACATGCATAGTTTCGCAGTTTAGCAGTGCGGCGGCAGGATCGTTATATATAAAATATAGGTCGTGTCATGTTCATAAATAAATACTTCGGCCGCGAACTCCACATTTAACGAATCATGAAAGCAGTGACTTACCAAGGGCCTAAGGACTTTAAAGTAAAAGAAGTTGCAAAACCACAATTAACAAATGCAACAGACGTAATTGTCCAAGTGAAATATTCAGGTATTTGTGGAACTGATTTACACACTTATAGGGGCCATTTAAAACTTCCAAAAGATCAGGTGATTGGCCATGAATTTGTAGGTCAAATTCTAGAAGTGGGAAGTGATGTTGTCAATTTCAAACCAGGAGATATTGTCGTAAGTACATTTACTATTCAATGTGGCGAGTGTTGGTACTGTAAAGCAGGGTTTTCTAGCCAATGTGATAAAACAAACACTTTTGGAAAAGTAGGATTGGATGGAGCTCAAGCTGAGTTTGTCAAAGTTCCTTATGCTGATAATGTATTGATAAAGTGTCAAGATGATCCAATCTATGTTCTAATGGCCGATATTTTCATTACAGGGTATTACGGGGTTAAGAAAATCATAAATCATTTGGGCCATAATGTTACCAAGAGTTTGGATACCAGACAAGTTAAGGATATAAAAGTATTACAATTGGGAGTCGGACCCGTTGGATTATGTGCTTTGACTGTTTTCAAACATTATGGGTTCCATGTAACTTGTGTGGATAATGTTGAAGCCCGGTTGAATAAGGCTAAGGAGTTGGGTGGTGAAGTTTTGAACTTTGAAAAGGATAAGATCCCCGAAGAATCGTTTGACTTTGTGTTAGAAGTAGTAGGAAGTTCCCAAGCATTAGAATCAGGATTCAATGCTATTAAACGTGATGGTCTTTTGGCATCAATTGGAATGAGTCACGGACCTTTACCATTTGATGGGATTCAATGTTATTTAAAAAACATTAACTTATCATTTGGAAGATGTCATGCGTGGTCTTTATTTCCTGAAGCTTTGGAACTTTTTGAAGTCTTGAAGCATCAATTCGCTGATTTTGTTGATTTGATAATTCCTATTGATAAGGCTGAACATGCCTATGAATTGTTTGACCAACATAAAGTCAACAAGGCAGTAATTGATTTTACCATTTGATAGGAACGTTAGATAAAAACATATTCTACATTACTACACAATTTATATAATCATACTAATATATAATTGAACGGATATAACTGAACTGATTTATTTGGTAACTAATGTCTACTTAACATGAGCTGGAGGAGGACCTGAAGGAGCTTGGTACTCCTGTCCACTTGACAGTTCACCTGCACCACCAGAAGGACCATAGTTCTTATTAGCATTAGGTTCCTCGGGATACAATGGAGGAGGATCACCATATTCACCACTGGCCTGATTACCTTGAGAATAATTATTTTGGCCATAGCTCAGACCCCCATATCCTTGACCTTGGTTATATTGACTTTGATTATATTGACCTTGACCGTATTGACCTTGACCATACTGACCCTGTCCACCGTATTGCTGTTGTGTTTCAGGATACTGTTGATAGTATTGTTGGTTTTGGTAAGTCACTTGTCTGTTCATTCTTCTTCTTCTCACAAACATAAAAACAAGAAGAAGCAAGATTGGAACAATCAAGAACGCAAAGGCCCAATAGGGACGATGGTAATAAGTATTGTAGTAGTATCTCTTTTCAATGTGCATTATTTGAAACTATCCTTTCCTAAGATTTTCTTAACAGTGAGGCTAAATTTCAGGGAGGGCGTGGATGGGATAATTGCTACAAAACTTGGCTTCTATATGACGTTTGTTTGCCCTATCTGGAATTGTGGAAATATTTGTGATTGTGGTAGATCTAGAGACTTATATAGTAATGGGTTGAAGTGGCGGAAGAGGCTTTTTAGTGTCAGGGTTTGCTAGGGCTCTTTGTTCGTATTAGGAATTATAATGACTGGGCTTAGCAATTGATGTGGGGCTACCAATTTTACGAGATTTAGCATGTTCTCTCTTGGATTCGTTTGTTCACTTGTACCAGTTGGGTAACTTCTATCGCTTATACCACTTGTGGAAACATCAATTATGGAGTTGCTCATGTCTAAGTCAACTCTTGATGATCGTTCAACCACTCAGATAATTTTCAGTGTGTTGGGATTCTTGGAATTTATACTGAAAATTTTCTTGAATTATTAAACCCATTAAATCCGAACTTTACTGTTCCTATCGAAATATTGTAGGCTATGACATAAGGATCGGATCACGAGTCTGATGCTCTTGTACTGATACGATGGGATTGTGGATTTGTCAAAAGCTTTCTTAATAACAGTTTAGAACTGTCCAGACTCTATGCATGTACACCAATGGGTTCAGGACTGGTGAGACTCTATGCATGTACACCAATGGGTCCAAGCCAATTGCCTAATTTGGGTAGAACTAATAAGTAACGCCAATAAAACACTATCAGTTATGTTTCTGCTTACACTAATTTACAATTTACCAACTCATTCCAATGATAGTCCAAAGAAACGCCCAACACCTGATTAGATTCTGCAAGGCTTGATCCGGATATATACCTATCCTAGTCTCATCATTGCTTAACCAACTGACTTACAAAAAGCGGTTTTCACAACTTGAATTGTATAAGTAGAAATTTAATAGGTAAAACTCGTATTGTCAAAGTAAAGGATTACAACATCGTTAGATAAATGTAAACCTTCCGAATTCATCCCATTATTCACTCCTGATCAATCAAGGGCCTGGGAATCCGCGCCGCCCATGTTACCCGGGAACTAATGTTGTCTGATTCCAAAGATCTCCCTTGCATGAATGATAATCATGGTTGACGTGATTTACACTGGGAAAATCAGCGTTGATCCGTGTCCTGTCGTTTTCAAGTTCACCCGCTAAATTGCGCCTACATTGCATTGATTATATCGCAATACCTGCAACTCAATGCTCGTAATAAGCCACCACCGTTGAAAAATCAAATTAACCCACTTAGTAACGTCACCACCACACTATTGTCCAAGTTACGAGGTTCTAGATCTCTACGACACGACTTAATACTCTAAAATTAGTATTACATTGTTACTCTTATCTTGATCTTTTTCCTTTTTTTTGTGATAAGATAACTCCGATTGCGGTATAATTGCGGATGTAGGTAGTTCGCTACTACCTGGATTAGGCAAGCGCAATCGCGTACTGACTAACCCCAATTTCAAGTATTATAGATGAATTACTGTAGTAAATGTATCCTAATAGACATGATACCTTAGTCGTGATACCACCGACAATATACTTAATTATATTTCTAAATCATCTCTAATCAATGATTAAATTGTTGGTGGGTGGTTGCGCCCGCGATAGGTAAATGTGGCAGATTTCCCGGATTAGATAAGCCAATAAGCTCAACACTGATAAGCTGCAACATTCCGCGCTTATCGAATTTTGCAACCTCGAGTTCGTTGCATTTATAAATACAATAAAATTTCCTCGTATTATTAGATCTGAACGAAAATCGAAACTATTCTGAATTAGAGACGATGAGCTCTATAGAAAAAGATGAAAAGGCACTTCCAGTGACCACTATCAAGTCTATCGAGACTGAAGGTAAGCATTTGATTGCAATTAATGGTAAAGAAATTAAATTGGATGATGGGGATCAAATTATGAAATTAGGTTTGGCCGATGGTTCAGATGTGGTGTTGACTCCAGAAGCTGATAAAAAATTATTAAGAAAAATTGATTTCTACTTGATGCCAGTTATGTTACTTTTATACTGTTTCCAATTTATGGATAAATTATCCAATTCCTTTGCTTCTATTTTAGGGTTAAGAACTTCTTTAAATATGACAGGTCAACAGTATTCATGGGTCGGTTCTGCATTTTACATTGGGTACCTCGCTGCTGAATTCCCAATGTCCTTTATGTTGCAAAAGTTTCCATTAGCTAAGAGTTTAAGTGCTTTAGTTGTTCTCTGGGGGATGATCTTAGCACTTCATGCGGTTCCAGACTATGCTGGTTTCATGGTTTTAAGAACAATTTTAGGGATTTTAGAATCATCCATCACTCCTGGGTTTTCTATGATCACCAGACAATGGTATAGAAAAGATGAGACTTTTTTTAGAACTGCTATTTGGTTTGCTGGTAACGGGTTAGGTACCATTATTGGTAGTGCAGCAATTGCTTATAATCTTTCCAAGAACATCGACCTGTATCCCATTGAAGCTTGGAAACTTGTTTTCATCATTTCTGGGGTTTTGACTATCGGTTTAGGGGTTTTAATGTACCTCCATTTACCTGACAGTCCAGCCACTGCCTGGTTCTTAAAATTGGAAGAGAAAAAACTTGTGGTTGAAAGAATCAGAGGTAACCAACAAGGTTTTGGTAACAGACACATTAAGAAGGAACAAATCTGGGAGGCTTTAACTGATTACAGAAGTTGGTTAATTTTTGCCTCAACATTTGTTGGTAATATTCCAAATGGTGGTGTTACTAATTTCGGTTCGATTTTAATGAATGAGACGTTGGGATATACCGTTCAAGAATCCTTGCTTTATCAATCCATTGGGGGAGGGGTTGAGTTAGGTGGATTAATTCTTATTGCTGCAGGAAGTATGTATTACAAATCCCGTTTCTTCTGGGCTTTTGTAGGTCAAGCGTTTGCCTCAGCCGGTGAATTGATGCTTTGTTTTGGTAAGGACAAAACTGTAAGGTTTGTGGGTTATAATATGCAATATACTGCACCATTATCATTCATTGTCATGCTTTCTACAGTACAGAGTAATGTTTTAGGAAGTACTAAACAATCTACTGTTTTCATCATGTTATTGGTTGGTTATTGTGTAGGTAACTTGATTGGTTCCCAACTTTTCATTGCTACTGAAGCTCCAGTTTATGGAACTGCTATCCATGCTATTGCTGCTTGTGCTTGTCTTTCACTTTTGATCTTGGTAGTATTGTGGTTTTCTTACTATTGGGAAAATAAGCAACGTGATAAAAAGACAGTTGAAGTCGAAGATCAAGTTGAAAACATTGAATTTTTGGATCTTACTGATAAACAGAATCCTTTATTCAGATATTCTTATTAAATAATTGTAGCCCTTGATTTGCTTGTATTAAAATTTGTAGAGGAATAAAAGATTTGGAAGATGTACTGTCAGAGAGCTCTAAGTTATATATTGTCATTTCGTATATGTTTCTACGTCTGGAAGTTGAGGTATAGTAGTATCTCTCAAGGTTCCTAAAAAACATTATTAGGATTGGCCAAACTACTAACCATATCAATAGCACCTTGTGGGTCTCTTTTATTATATACAAATAACCCTTGTAATTGTGCTGTACTAACATTTTTCAACCCCAATTCCTTATACTTCTTCAAAAACGTCTCACAACTATCTTTATCATTGTCATAAAACCTTAAGAACATCTTCTCCACTTGGTATTCTGTAGCATTATCAATTAATACCTTAAAATCAATTCTTCCTGGTCTCAATAAAGCATTATCAAGCTTTTCAGGATGATTGGTGGTCATAAATGTAAGACATTCTTCAGCACTAGCTACCCCATCTAAAGCATTCAACAATCCCGAGAATGTCACTCCGGATACGTACCCTTGGTCTGAAGATTGGTCACGTTTATTAAAAGCAGCATCAACATCCTCTAAAAGAAGAATCGACCTATCAGGGATATGATTCATTAAATGATTGAGTCTATCGTCGGTCAAGTTCTTTTCACTTAAATTCAATAAACAAATATTATAATCCAATTCCCCAGCTATGGCCTGGATAAAGGATGTTTTACCACTTCCTGGTGGTCCATATAAGAGATACCCTCTTCTATAAGGTATACCTCTATTGTGGTACCATTCACCACTCTTTAAGAAATCTTTGACATCATTCAAAATCGTAGTATCAAGACCATTATCGAGGATAACTGATCCAAGTAATCTTTTCTGTCTAGGTTGACCAAAAGGTCTCCATTCAGGTCCCCATGATGTATAGATAACGGTCTTCCCCTCTCGTATCTTAAGAGCCATTTTCTTAGCTTCAGTAAGAAGATCAAAGAATAATGTTCTATCTCTATATAAAGTAGTTAACGTTACTGTTTCGAATGGAGTTCCACTAGTCATATCCAATAATTTTCCCAGACGTTCACGATTCACAAGCATAAATGCCCCTTTGTAGCGTATCAAGTGTTTACCTGGACCTGGAACTAGAGAGAATTTCGTTGTAGCAGACCCATTGCTATGTTGAACAAAATTAGTCTCCACCGATAAATGCCGGGAACTTCTATTCTTATATTGAGCCATCCACTCTAAGAACCAAAGGTATGATTTATCTTTAGATGGGATCTCCAAATCCACTAACATTTGTCGATATATAAATCCCGAACTTTTCATTATACCTTGTCTTGCTAGAGCCAATCCTGTGCCTAGAACCATCAACCCACCACCTGCGGCAAAATAAGGGTTATTTACCACAATCTCATTGAACCCCAGGGTCACCATACTTTTGATAGACCCATCACCGGCATTTGTGATCTTTTCCAAGTCGATTTTCTGGGACATTGACGATGTTCTTTGGTTATAGTTTTTTGCATCTCATATTGAGGTGTGAAGGTGAGACACGACTTTCGCGGATTCACTTACTACTTAACAGCCAAGTTAGCGTGATCATTACTGCCTACACCCCCAACATCCAATAAATTGTGTCATACATGGAGGAACAATCACAAAGCAAAGGACCTCATGTGAATCCTTTTGTGAATCATGATTATCTGGTACAAAGAGCTCATACATATACAGAATTGGATGAATTGAACCATTTGCCATTCAAGACTTTGAATCGTATACTTGATGATATCAAATGGACTGTCCCCTATCAGACTTATTGCCACAAACAGAGCTTATTGAATAGTAAATCATTGGATTATGCTACGAATTTGGCGAAATTGGTAGGTGCTAATGCGGTTAAACCCGATATGATCATGTTGAATAATGAAGTGGATTTTTGCCGTAATCATGAATCCATTACTTTTAATGATAATAATGAAAATCAAACATTGCAAATAATTAGGGGTTTAGTCATTGTTAATAGAAAAGTGGTCAATCACTTTTTGTTGCAAGTTTTAGAGAATAAATCATCATTTTTCAGTCCTAACACGTCTGCTAACAAATATGAATATCATATATTAAAAAGTGAAAATGTAAGCAAGGATGATATGAACCAATTCATTGGTTCTTTAAATGGTACTCAATCAAAATCAAATTTAGTTGACGATGCTTTCTTTGGAACTCTGAATGAAGACACATCTCATATATTAAGAGTATCTATTTTTAGTACTGAGTTTCCCGATCCGGATTTAGATCTCATCTTAGATCCCCAAACCATAGAGTCACGGTACTTAAAAGTAGCTGAAACCAATAATTTAGACACATCCTCAATTCCTAATGGATTCCATTGTATAAAGAAACTTTTAAATGTTTTAAGAGGGCCCATAATAATGGATCCTGATGCACCCATCAAAACTATCGATGTTCGTAGTAAAGCTTTGGATGCTTTGGTGGATATTGATTATCTAACAACGAAATTAGGATTCGTTCTTGAAGGATCTTCGTTAACTCCGCCAGATTTATCAAAGAATTTGAATCTTAAGGAATCATTTATAAGAAAAGCTCTTGAACTTATTTATCGTGGTAAACAATTTAAAGTGGCTGGAAATGATTTTGATACCACTTATTCATTCAACCAAACTTTGAGTGTGATTTACCGGTTTTTTAATGAAGTCGATAAACATTTAGGTCAAAGTTATGGACAAGATAATACTAACAATTCAATGGCATTCTATATAGCTTTGAACTGTTCAGTTTTTTATCAAGATGAGTTGATTATCAAATGTTTCGAGCATACAGTGGCATCGGATCCCAATAATAAAATGTTTTATGTTGATCATTTAAAAAGTATTATTAGGAATAAAAACAATAGTTCGAAGTTAAAGAGTTTTTACGATTATCTGTACAAGCAGGATAAAATGTACGGGTATTCCGATTACCAGAGTAGTCTTAAAGAACTTGGACTTGAGACTGCTGGTCAATCTGTTCAAGAATTATTAAATATTGATGATGATTTTGTCATCTCTCTTTATGAGTCCAACATAAAAGAGGATTTCAGGAATTATTCATATTTCAATAAGTGTCTTAGAACCATAAGTCATGTTAAAAATACAGAGCCATTGTTAAAGTATTTAAATGATGAAATCCTCCCAAGTGAATTGGCGTTAACAGAATTAGGGGTTGAAGAAATAACCGAAGATGAAGTGGTGATCACGGCATATGAATTCAAACTCAATGATTTAGCATTAGAGCCCAATAATAATAATGAAGTCATGACTTTAAATAAGAGTTTATTATGTCTAGGTGTCACTCGAAAGAGTTATATAATTATGAATTATATTGAACATAAACTTCCTCATATGCTAGGAACTTACAACACGATATTGAGCTTAAAGGAACTGCAAAAACTTTTAGATATAACGGATGAAGCCAATGATTCTGAAGTTATTAACAAATTCCAAGCAAAGTATATGACCGAGGATGTCAGACCCTTAAGGCAAGCTTTAAGATCATTTAATCATCATAAACAATCGAATATTCTAGCAAGCTTCTTAAAAGATGGGAAAATCGATAGTTCCTTATTACCAGTACATGAATGGCCAGCAGGATTGGATAATATTGGTAACACATGTTACTTGAATTCATTATTACAATATTATTTTTCGATAAAACCTATACGAGACATGGTATTGGAGTTTGAAGAACACGAGAATTTGCATGAGATGGACCGTAAAATTGGTGGGAGGAAAGTTGAACATGGTGAGATCATTAGGTCTAATCAATTTGTTTATCATCTTCAGAAATTGTTCACGCAGATGATTTATAGTGATCGTAAATGTGTTGCTCCCAGTAAGGATTTAGCTTTCTTATCGTTCTTGCCTTCATCTCAGGAAGTTAATTTTGGGTCAGGGTCAGATTTTAGTTCAACTTTAATTTCAGGTCAGAAGGGAGATATCTCTGAGCCTATAATTATTGATTCTGAAAGTGATTCTGATTTGATTGAGGTTTCGGCTGACAATAAGGATAGGGATGATCTAATGGATTTAGAAGCGGAGACAACTGATGTAAACGACAAAAAAGAAGACCAGGTAAACGAAGAAGAAAAAGAAAGGGAAGAAGAAAAACCAGATATGGAAGTTGAAGATATTGAAGAAATAGGTGCAATTGAAGAAGTTCCAGCAAAAGACGTTTCCAAGATCTTACCCATAAATGTTTCAGAAATGGATAGTACTTTTGAAATTGGTAGACAACAAGATGTAACTGAGTGTATTGAAAATGTTAACTTTCAGATAGAAACCGCCTCAGAACCTTTAAGACTTGAAACTGATGGTGAACAATATGATTTAATTAAACGATTGTTTTATGGCCAAATTAAACAGACCATTACACCATTGGATTACAAGCAAGAACGGACTTCCATTGAACGGTTCTCCAGTTTAATTATCAACATTAGTGATCATCCTAAAGATATTTATGATGCCCTTGATAATTACTTCAATGCTGATCTTATAACCTTAGATAATGCCATGGTTAAGAAAACGCTTACCATAAATGAATTGCCTGAGATTTTACAGTTTCAAGTTCAAAGGGTTTTATTTGATAGAGAAAGACTTATGGCTTATAAGTCAATAGAGCCAATTCCTTTTAGCCATAAGCTTTATGTTGATAGATATTTAGATACCAAAGATCAAGATATCTTGGATAAGAAAGAAGAAGTATTTTTATGGAAGTCTAAAATCAAAGAACTCGAACACCAGAAACAAGAAATCCTTGCAATTAATGATGTTACCAATTTATCAATAATTGACTCTTTAATAACCACCAAGTCATACCTTGAAAGTGTTCAAGAAACGTTTGAAATCACCCAACAAACAATTGATTATATTGAGCAGCAGATTAATGAATTAAAGAAGAAAATCACTGATATCGATGAGGCCATTACTGAGTTAAACGAAAACATTGCCAAACAATTTGAGGATTATAAAAAAGTAGGATATTCAATTTTTGCTATTTTCATTCATAGAGGTGAGGCTAGTTATGGTCATTATTGGATATACATAAGAGATCCTCATAATAATGGGATATTTAGGAAATATAATGATGAAGACGTTAGTGAGGTTCCTGAATCGGAAGTTTTCAATTTTGTAGAAGGGAATACTGCTACTCCTTATTATATTGCTTATGTCAAAGAGGATTTAGAAGAAGAGTATGTTGAACCTTTAAGAAGGAGTCCAAAAAGTATGGAATAGATTAGCTGATTATATAAGCTTATCGATGCGGATAAGGTAATTGATTATGTAAGACATTACATAAGCAATACTAACTAAACATGAATTATAATATTAGGGAAATGGTATAGATATTACAGACGTAGAAATGCATATTAAATAAACTTAACTCTCGGATATGGTTCACATGTCCACAAATACGAATTATACCTAATCAAAGTACACAAAGACAAAGTATACGAAACAAAGTGGCAAGTGAAACAATAAAAACCTAAAACAGTGTGGCCAATACTCACTAAATTATCTGCGCAGCAATTACTCAATGAAACTATTGTCAGTTATATGGCCATTAATAACCATTGCTTCATTAGGAATTGCTAATAAGACCCCGTCAAATGACATATCCTACTTAGAGATTCCTAATCAGGAGATTTTCGACAAAACATTCATCAGAACTAAAGCATCCATCAATTTAAACGATAAGTTTGAATTGCGCCCTGAGGTTGCCCCTAAAAATCCTAAAGACTCAGACCCAGAATGTCCACCATGCTTCAATTGTAACTTACCCAACTTTGAGTGTACTCAGTTCAGTACGTGTAATACATTCACCGGTTTTTGTGAATGTAGAGACGGATTTGGAGGCAATGATTGTCTGCAGCCATTATGTGGTTCACTCTCTGATGGGAACAAGAATCGTCCTACCAGGAAAAAGCTGGAGGATGTTTGTTCTTGTAAACCAGGTTGGGATGGTATAAATTGTAACATGTGTGTTGAAGACGATGTTTGTGACAGTTTTATGCCTGAGGGCTTGAAAGGCACATGCTACAAGTCAGGAATTATTGTTAATAAGTTCCATCAAATGTGTGACGTCACTAATAAGAAAATTATCTCTATCTTGGATGGTCAGAAACCACAGGTGACGTTCAGTTGTAATAAAACTGCCGCCAATTGTGATTTCCAATTTTGGATCGATCAAAAAGAGTCATTCTTCTGTGAATTGGGAAAATGTGAATATAAGTACGATTTGGCCAAGAATGCTACTCATTATAATTGTGAGGAAGTCTCGTGTAAATGTTTGCCGGACCGTATGCTCTGTGGAGAAGCAGGGTCTATAGATATTTCCGATTTCTTAACCGAAACCATCACAGGTCCTGGAGACTTTAGTTGCGATTTAAATGATAAAAATTGTCGGTTTTCTGAACCAAGTATGAACGACTTAATTTCTTCAGTGTTTGGTGATCCCTACATCACCTTACATTGTAAGTCCGGAGAATGCATACATAAAAGTGAAATCCCTGGTTATGATTTACCTGATCGTAACAAATTAACATGGGCCAATCTTTTATTGATTGTGGTTGTTGCCATTATTTGTGTTCTTGTTGTGAGTGTTTCCTTATATAATATCAGCAAGAGTGCACTTTTCAAACCTAGTGGAGACTTTGAACCACTTGATGGAGAATTGAATGCTTTGAATGAAAATTTCACTCCAACCATTCTCTCCTTTGAAGATATTTCTTATAAGGTCCGGAACGGGAACCAAGTGTTATTCAATGTCAATGGAGTTGTCCAGCCCAAAGAATGTATGGCTATTATGGGTGGATCAGGAGCAGGTAAGACCACATTATTGGATATATTAGCAGGTAAAAATAAAGACGGAGAAATTTCAGGAAGTATTTATGTCAACGGTAATAAATTACTGAATAAAGACTTTAAGAAAATCGTTGGGTTTGTGGATCAAGAGGATCATTTAATTCCAACTCTCACAGTTTATGAGACAGTTTTGAATAGTGCTCTTTTAAGATTACCTAGAACCATGAGTTTAAGAGCTAAAGAGACCAGGGTTGTGGAAGTTCTCAATGAATTAAGGATCTTAAGCATCAAAGACAGGGTTATTGGCTCTGATTTTAAGAGAGGAATTAGTGGAGGGGAAAAAAGAAGAGTTTCCATAGCTTGTGAGATGGTTACTTCGCCTTCGATTCTTTTCTTAGATGAACCAACTTCAGGTTTAGATGCATATAATGCTAGAAACGTCATTGACTGTTTAGTGAAGTTGTCGAGAGATTTTAGTAGAACAATCGTGTTCACTATTCATCAACCCAGAAGTAACATTGTATCGTTATTTGATAAATTACTTTTATTAAGTGAAGGTGACTTGGTGTATAGTGGAGATATGATCAAGTGTAATGATTTCTTTAGTAAAAATGGGTATAACATTCCATTAGGATATAATATTGCTGATTACCTTATTGATATAACTGTCGACCATAAAAAGGTTCTAAAAGTTAAAACAAGTGGTTCTAGTTTAGAAAACGGTGATAATGAGAATATCGATCTCCACCATCGGTTCTTAAAGGATTCTAATTCAACAGAGGATGTAACTAGTGAATGGGCACATTTGGCAGTTCATCGTGATGAGTATAATAATTACAAAAAAGTCGATAGTGCTAGTTCTAATAATGAAGAAACGTTAATTCAAGTTCAAAATAAATTGCCAACGCTATTCAAAGAAAGTGTAATTGCTGGTGAACTTTTAGATGAGATTAATGCTTTAAAAACAAATCCTTTGCCTTATAAATTAAGTGAACAATATAAAAGAGCAGGGTTCTTTACACAAGTGGCTATCCTATCATCTAGAACGTTCAAGAACCTTTACCGTAATCCTAGATTACTTCTTACTCATTATATCTTATCATTCATTATGGGATGTTTTTGTGGATATTTATACTATGATATCAAGAATGATATAAGTGGATTCCAAAATAGATTAGGGTTATTTTTCTTTTTGTTATCCTTATTTGGATTTTCATCTTTAACTGGACTTCACTCATTCTCTACTGAAAGAATTATTTTCATTAGGGAAAGGGCCAATAATTATTATAGTCCCATCAGTTATTATATCACCAAGATCATATGTGATATCTTACCATTGAGAGTTTTACCCCCAATTATTCTAATTTCTATAGCATATCCTTTGGTGGGCTTGACTATGGAAAATAATGGGTTCTTAAAAACTCTCCTTATTTTAGTTCTTTTCAATGTGGCCATTTCTGTTGAAGTGCTTATCATTGGAATCTTAATCAGAGACCCGGGAACTTCCACTATGACTAGTGTTTTAATTCTCCTCTTCCTGATCTTATTTGCCGGCTTGTTCATTAATAGTGAAGAGATCAGTAGTCAGATTAAATGGCTAGAATGGATCTCTTTGTTTCATTATGCCTATGAGTCTTTGAGTATTAATGAAGTCAAAGATTTGATATTGAAGGAGAAGAAATATGGATTATCAATTGAAGTTCCTGGTGCAGTCATTTTAAGTTCATTTGGATTTAATGTTTCTGCTTTTTGGGATGATGTGATTGGTTTAATTATATGGCTAGGGGTTTTTGTGATTTTGGGTTATATATTTTTACACTATTTTGCCATTGAAAAACGGTAGCCTTAAATTAAATAGAAATATAAATTATGTCATTACCTGTTTTGGCCAAGGTGTCCCAAAAATGATAATTTATTTCCTAAAATGGACGCACGTCCACGACCTCTAATTACACTTCCTAAAAAGTGCACATCGCATTTGTTGACATTTTAAAAATTCCTAATCGGGAAAAGTAATTAAATTTACTGCGGAGGATGTAAAACCTTTAAAAGCCAAACAATTCCAATCAACAACCACAAAATGAAAGCTGCGTTTGTATTAGGGTTGATGATTTCCCCAAGTATGGGGGCCTTATTTAATAGGGGCCTTCTTTCGGATTTAATAGAACCTTGGGTTGCTACTATTTCTACTGACAATGCTGCCACATTAACAGGAGCTCTTGGAGCCTGGGTTGATCAAGGAACTGATGCTGATACTACAACCCCAACCACTACAAGTTCTACCAAAGCTACTACAAGTTCTACAGCCAGAGGTTTATTTGCCCCTGCAGCATCCACAACATCATCAGCAACTCCAGTCTTATTAACAACCTCCTTGGCTTCTGAGACAAGCACTCAAACTACCCAAAATGGACTTGCAGCTTTCTGGCTGAGTTTCGATAATGATGTTTCCACTACTTCAACATCCTCAACTAGTACAAAGAAGTCATCCACATCCTCATCCACATCCACATCCTCAAAACATACAACTAGTGAATTACCATCAAATTTATTAAGTTATTTGACTAAAACACACAGTACAAATTCCAGTACTACCACCACAAGCAAGTCATCAAAGACTACTAGTCTGAATTCCACCACGAACTTTGTTCCATCGAATTTACTTGATTTCCTTAACTCTAAGACTATTACGGTAAATGCAGTATCAACAACTCAAAGAACCACCACCACGAGTTCCGGTTCTTCCTCCGCCACACAAACTGTTGCTGCTGAATCAAAAACTAGCACAGGGTCTGCTGCTAAATTTTATGGATCAGTTCTTTCTGTATTATCAATAATCTTAGTTTCTATCTTTTAGACATACCCAATGTATATTACGTTTACCTCCTTGCTCTTTTTTCATTTGTATGTCTCTTTTTGTCCAACATTGCTTTGTGAACTGACATTATTGAGTTAACTGACAATAATGAGTTAACTAAGTACTATTGATTATACATGACTGTATGTGTTTTAGCTTGCGGACTGTCCTAGTTCTCATTATATTCTATACCTTCCGCCGCACAGCTAAACTGCGAAATTATGCATGTTGCAGGTATCATTCTCCTTTTATCAGTAGTAGTCCCCTACACTTATTATAATCCTCATGGATTGGGGTGGATTCTTTCTGTGATATACTATCTGGCACATGCTGTTGTGGTTTTTTTGTTTCTTCTTGTAATCATTTTTCCAGTTTTAATGGTGTATTTGTTCATTCTTAAAGAAACATGGCATTCCACGGCACAAGACCGTTTTATAGATCATAAAACAATGTTTCCAAATCATATGTACTTAACTTATACACAAATGATAAATCTTATGTTGTCTTCTAAATTCAGTGATTGTTGGTTTTCCGAACACATTTGCAGCTTAGTTATCCACCTTATGTTCTTGAAGCCTCCAATTTATAGAGTTGTCAAATTCTTTTTATCCATGCCTGTGACTAGCTATAAAATTGAAGGTGTTACCCATCTTCCATTCGTAGCAAAGGCATCTTCCTTGAAATTTGGCCAAAATTTGAGGCTTGTTATTCGACCTTCGGCTATCACTGAAATAAGGGATGATGAAATAAAGAATACGGTTCATGATGCAATACTCGATAGTGATTCTAATTGGAATGGATTAAAGCTTTTATTCAACGATTATTACTGGACTTTAACTAACCCCAATGAAGAAGAAGTTATTCATGAGTTCAAAAGAGTCCTTGAACCGGTTTGTCGATGCTTAGGTTTGAATTACGAGATTAAAGAAGAAATTAGAGTAGATGGCTCCCCATTGATACCAACGGGTCTTTCCAATGAGGAACATTTGATTCCAGATGCATTAATTAAGAATTCAAGTGGCAAAATCGTTTGCGTCTTGGAGATGAAAGAGCCAACCCTATTTCCTCCAGAATCCAGGTCTAATCTAACGGCAAGCAACCTCTGTTCTGGTGAAATGGATCAAATCATCAAACAGTTGCAAACATATATGATAGTAGCATCTGTGAGGTACGGAATCTTATGTGACGGCTATAACTTGATTCCTTTAGAATTCACGCTGGATAACGACCAACGTCTTATCGATAAAGAAAGCACTAGGCGACAATTAAGAATTAACGAAAATTTGACGGTTCCTTTTCTGACAAGGTTGGTGAACAACGAGAGCAGCTGTCCTAGTTTGCTTGCAGTGTTGGTGTATACTCTTCTGCAAGCAAAATATGATACCGACACTGACTTCTATAACAGTTTGCCTATTCCTTTGGTCTTGACAGACACACCGGTGGAAGGGACCCCGGATGCTAGCCACTTACGGCGTAGTACTAGAGAGCGTAGACGTCCGGATAGATATAACCCTTTAGATTACGATTCTACTAACAGTCAAGTTTTAAATCGTTCTTCCAGCCATGGAGGAGCTGTTGTTAAGGGACCACACGTCAAATTTCTCCCATTTAGTTGTGGAGCATTAGTGTTGCAAAGGTCTATAGAAAATATAGCCAGTGTGTATAAAATCAAAGGGAAATTCTTAAAGGATGTCATTCTTGAAGAAATTGACGACGATGATGATTTAGTTATTAAGATTTATGATCCATTCCTTTTTCGTGATTCATGGACAAAGCATAACGGGCCATATGCCCAACAACTCGTTAGAGAGTGTTATTATCGTGAAAGAAGATCAATTGAAAGACTTCTTAATGTTCCAGAGTATAACAATATTTACTTAAGACACAAAGAAATCGAAGTGCAATATTTCCCAGGATATGGAAAATTGATTATTGGTAAAGGAATCATTTCCAGGTATATAAACTCCGAGCCAATTACCTCGGAAATGTATGAACAAGCTAAACAGCAATTGAAAATTGTTCATGGAGCAGGAGTGATTCATGGTGATATCAGGATACCCAATTTTCTATGGGATGAGAAGGTTTATTTATTCGATTTTAGTAACTCAACATTGATGGATAAAGTAACTCGAAGAGAAGCCAAAGAAATGATTAAGAAAGATTTTGACCACTTGGATTATGAGTTTAGTGACTTGGCTAAAGTTGAAGAAAAAGTGTGGTGACTAACCAACTTTGGATATATTTTTATATTAGAATAGAACTCTTTGAATTCTTAATTGTTAGATATTTATTGAAAACTATAACTTGATTTATCAATTCAATCAATATTTCCACCGACTCTCCAAAACTTGATATATAGAAAACTTTGTTTATAAAACACCTGTATACAACCATCAATTTAAACTAAGTACCTGACCGTTTAATTGATTCACAACACTTTTATGATAGTGTTTCATTCGCTAAGTCATATTGCTTTCTAATCCCAAAAGAAAATCCTTATTATATTAAGGTAAAGTACACATTTACTGCAAGGACATACTTGGATAGATGTCACCTTTGTATGTGATAACCGAAGCTTTCGTAAACGTATAAACAAATTCGCTAGTACCAATCCAGTGGACTAACAACTAATTGACCGCCAAATAACTCCTATTAAAGTAATATTAAAGTTAGCCCATTTCCTACTCTTTTGGAATACACTTATAAGGTAATGGTACAAAACATTTAAACAGATCAAATTTCCTATCAATGCATATAAAAGATAAACCAGAACTGTTACTATATCTCCAGCCTGGAGTATATCATGGAACTTATAAATCAAGGAAGTATTTCTAGGTAAACATTTTCGACCTTGGTCTGTATCTTCACAAGCATAATTTAATCGTACTAGGGCCATATCAATTACAAAGTTACGAATGACATCGAAATAAGAACCATCACTTAATATATGATTGGACAGTTCAATCTCTAGACGTTGTAGAATGGCCTGGTTGTTCCTTAAAATAAACGAAAACACGTCCCAGAAGAAATTAGTACTAAACGTTAACTCATTTCCAAATAAAAAGAATCTCCTTAATATTCCTTGTAAGTAAAATGTGGCAGCTAGAACAAAAGTAGTGAGTCGGAATATCTTCGTGATCGCCATAATCACTAGCATGACACTCCGTATGGCGAGTTGGTTCAAATTCACGTCTCTCCATACTTGTCTGTATCGTATTACGGGAAGGGGAAACATATTGAATACCCAAATCACTTTAACGTATCGGTTACTGTGGCGGTATCTGTGATTGAGCATTGCTATACGTTCGTTAAGTTCATGTTGTGGGACATTAGCGAAAAGGTTCTCTAGTTGTCTTCTATGGAATACGTGGACTAGGTCCATATCGAATACTGCAAAGATATCCAATTGGTCTTCTTCGTTCATATTACGAGATCGCACTTGAAGGGGAGTCAAGCGTTTTGAGATATAAGCTATAGATGATTTAATAACGGATATTGGTAGAGAGACGCATTAAATGGCATATATGATTAGTTGTTGATGCTATATACTCCTTTGGCTTATACTGCATGTTTAATAAAAACTAAACACTAGGGACACTACCACCAAAAGTCTCATATGAATTAATCCACATATCAATAAATTCTCTACTCAACTCATAGTGATACCTCAACATGGGAATTGGAATTTTACATTGGCCCTTGACTTTCAATACCAAGATTCCGTCTTTAATGTTAAAGTTCTTATCTTCAAAGTAAAACAGATTGATATTATGAAACTGGGTAGTTAAAACCATTCTCTTGTTGGTAGTGAAAACATTAGGCAATAACACCAGATCACCGGTTTCAAGGTCCCAAATATGGTCTTTTTCGTCTGGGGTTAATTGCAATCCTAAATTATAGATCTTGGTCAAAATCTCATTAAGATTGTCATATTTAACCACACTATTGAAAACAGAATAGTGGGATTTACCAGTGATATGAATAGGTGAAGTCTCAAATTTAATCATAAAGTAGTTCTTTAAATTCTGAAAGAACCAAATCGTCAGTAAATGAGTCCCACCTAAAAGTAATAACCCCCATAAAATCCTATCGTATAACTCTAAAACTGTAGAGTCGTCTTCAGCCTTATAGGTAGTGGCAAGAATGTACTTCCTAAGCATTTCAATAATATAGGTAGGATCATACATTCTTAATTCAACTTCATCCACATGATAAGTTTTGTATTGTTTAAGAGTCAATTTCTCTAACAAGATTCCCATGGAAATGAAATGATGATTCAATCTGTTATTGGTGAACTCAGCAGTTAAATTGACATTAAAGGGTGAAGATAATTTACTTAAAATCATTTTTAAGATATTGGCCTTAAATTCAAGGTTACCGAATTCAATACATTTACACATAAGCATTAAGCACACTCTTTTAGTTAACGGTGACATGAAGTGGTTCTTATAATGAGGGTATTTATGGAGAAATATATCAATGAACGACACGATCCAAATAAATAATTCACAACTTTGCTCATACTGTTTGTTATACAATTTCAAGAATCCTTTGATGAATTTATGTCTAACTATTAATCCACAAACAGAAATGTTTTGGCCCATTTGAAGAAATACTTCGTTTGGAGCCAATGAACTATCGTACTTGTATTCCTTGAACTTTGTTTCTTCTGCTTGTAAACACTTTGAAACCTTGGGTTGATCAATACCTTCAAACACATAAAATGGAGGAAATACAAATATCATTTGAAATATTTTATCCAATGGGGCTTTATCCTTTTTCATACCATTAATTTTATTATAGACGTCTAAACAAATTGAACCTAATGAATATTTACTCACATCTCCATGGGCTGCAATATATTGCAACATTTGTTGATGAATTGGAACTTCTGCCACCAAGTCAATGCTGTAACAATCGACTGGTTGTTTGGGGTACAATTCCATTTCTTTCATAATTGGCTGAGTTCTATCAAGCTTCAATATTTTAAAGTACTTCATCAAATATTGTAAGTATCTCTTCTTCTCTAACATATCATCTTCTAATTCAATTAAAACCGCCAATTGTCTCAAACCAGCTTTAAATCTTCCTAATCGGAACAAAGTTAGGGAGATAAACATCCTATCCAGTTTGGCAAGGGAATGAGACTCTTCAAAAGGGGGAACAATAGTTAAAATTTCATATAGTTTATTATTCGTATATAAATTACGTATGACATCACTTCTATCTATGTAAACATTTTCGATTTGTTCATTAATGGGGTCCCATAAGGTTTCCCGTTGTAATAACGAACCTGGGTCTAATAAACTCATCAGTTTGTTTTGTGGATGTGGTTTAGGATTTGATTTGTGAACTTTCTATGCGAATTTTGAGTACTCATTTTGCAGCACATTTTTTGCAGCCGCATTATATGAATATAAGCACTAGCTAAAGCATTGGTTAATACATTAATAATTAAGGGTGGGTGGAACTTTTGGTGATGGTTTCGGAATACTACTACCATTAGAATGTGATTTATTTTCTTGGGGCGGTTTCTGTGGCGGTTTCTGTGGTGTTTCTTGTGGTGTTTCTTGTGGTGTCTTTTCCACGGAACTAGCACTATCCTTATGACTTTCCTCTGATTCTTTAAACCTAGAGGTGGAAGATATTATTTCAGTATTCTCATCACCACCTGTACCATTACCAATCTTATTGATAGTCGCTTCCTGAGTGACCTTCAAAAAATCCTTATCCGTCAACTTCCTCAACCTTTTACATGCAACTTTATTAGAAAGATTTCGTGGATCTCGTTGACAACAACCAATTAATTTCATTATATATCTATAACATTGGAAACACAACCGTAACTCGATATTGAAATTATCTGCTATATAATTTTTTGGTAATTTGATTTCACATTCAAACTTAGATTGAGCTTCCAACATTATCACCATTAACATAGTTGCAAATACCACATATATGTCAAATGAAAGAAGAACTGGTAAAGAAGATATTGACTCTATTAATGCTACGGTATTCTTTATAATATCAACTTTTTTCTCATTGAATAATTGGTCTGATGGATTATCAGGTAATTCTATTAAGGTGTTACGTATATCGTAAGGCAAGTCTAAAGTGAGTTCAAAGTTCAACTCTTTAAGAATCAATTCTTCTCTATATAACAATTCATCTCTCCATTGCCAAAATTTTTCGGAGTTTTCATTTATAACGGTATTAGGATTGGATTTTAGTATACATGCAGTCATAGCTATTTTATCCGGTAATCGGAAAGTGTCATTCAACTTACACGAAATAGCCATAGCCGCCAGGGCCACAAAATATTTCGATTGAGTCATTGGTCGTTTCATGTAGAACCGATTTATATACATAGTTGCCACGAAGATGGTTCTAGCATCAAGCTTTAAAGCTGAGCCTAATCGGATAACAAAATCATAAATAGCCTCACGGGTTTTCAAGTCTTGTTCTACAGTAATATGGGCCCTAGACGGTGACTTATAAAGAAAATCATACTCCGAAAATAGCCAAGTATTTTCGATATTGCCCGCCATGACAATACTCTCAATGGTTAATGTGCGCGGTGTCAGTGATACCTAGGCCAGTCAGGCCCTGAGCGAGGGCCTTGTAGAAAGAGAGAGCGCGCGGTAGGTGAAAATTTTTCAATGACAGAATACATGCATTTAGTTAGACCTGGGGTTTCAGCACCAGCAGCTTCCACCACTACTGGGAGTTGTAATGTGAAAATCCATGCCTCAGCCCTTTTCCAGATCTTGGAGATCGTTTCCAAGCAAGTTGTGGCTCAAAATAAAAGAATAATGGGAACTTTGTTAGGATACAGATCAGAAGACGGATTAACGTTTGAAGTAAGAGATTCATTTATGGTTCCTTGTAATGAAACTGGTGACTCTATTGCAATTGAAGATCATCAACATAAGACTTTGTACCAATTATATAAGAAATCCCATCCTAAGGAAAGTGTTTTAGGGTGGTTTGGTACTTCTAATGAAATCGATAATACTACCGGTTTGGTTCATGATTTTTACTCAAGAGGAAATGATAGAGCTTACCCGTTCCCAGCCATATACGTCAATGTAACTTTCCAGAATGCCAATGGTGAAATTATCCCACCCATAATCAAATCATATCTCGGAGGTTCTGTTGGTAAAATCACCCCTACTAATAAAGTCGGATGGAAGACTACCACTTCCACTCCATCATATGTGTTCCATCCTATTACTAATGAAGTGGTGACTGCATCTGTCACGGAAAAATTAAGTTTGAATAACCTTTTGCAAAGTAAATTACAGAATTCCGCTCCTATCTCCGACGTTTCCCAATTATCTAACCAAATCAACCATATAGTGGAATTGATTGACAAATCGTTGAATAAGTTGGAATACTTCGATAATAATAATGATGATGATTTAAAGCTTTTAAGAAGCTTGGCTAATAACTTATCTTCAACCCCACGTAGTTTAAGTAGTGTTGAAATCTTGGCCAATAATCTTAGAGAACATAATCAAGATGTTATGATGATTGAATTATTAACAAAGGTTGTTAAGGAACAAATTGAATTGAGTGCTAGGTTGACCGTAAGTTCTGACAAGAGTCAGAATTGAGTTAGAGTTAGGTGTTTATATACATTTCTATGGATATTACTGTTAGTTTTTTTTTTTTTCTTTTGCAGTGCAAAATGATTATATGTTCATTTAATTTATTTGTACTCGTACCTTAGTAGATTTACTGGTGTGTGGACTATGTACCTGTACTCGTACCATACTTTGTACAATAGTCGTACTATTTTAATTATTCTCTTAGTTATATGCCCTACACTGCGACCTCAATCGTCGTGCAGCTACCTCATCTCATGCTAAACCCTATCTATAATAAAACATCCCTATTATCTGCCCCCAAAACTTCTAAACCCCTCTATCCCTCATAGTAACGTTAAAATTCATAATCACAGCACTTCTAAACTCTCCAAGAGAATTCTTCTCGTTACAAAAATTGCACCTTGTACTCTCCTTACTACGTACCAAACTGTGAGAAATTTTTCCAAACCATCAATTACGTCTCGTACCAAGTTATGGGAAATATCCAACAATATTTAATTCAATTACACAGAAAAACCATAAGCAGACTAAACTGTTAGATATAGTACACAAGCGAGTAAGTTTACAAACACAAACTTTTTATTACAGATTTTACAACATAGAAATTTCCTGTAGACGCATAAGTCAATAGGAGGTGTGGCATCATAAATAATCAAAATGGCGAAGAAGCTAACTAGAGCAAGTAAACCCCCACCAGCTAGTGGTGGAAAGAATTTAAGTTCATATATGAATGGTGGATTCAATATGAGAAAGCTAAGACGATTTAGTATAGCCCATTCATCGTCTTCAGATGACGAAGAGGACGATGATGATGACGATGAGGCTAATAAAAAAGAGTATTCATCCCAATCAGATTCATCATTAACGGCCGTACTGGATAATGAACTTTCGGATAAGAGTTCTGTGCTATTTGATGAGGATCTAATAGCCAGCAAACCGTTAGGAAAAGGAAAAGGTAAGTCTATAGGAAAAGGCAAGGGAAAGGGGAAGCAAAATGGTAAAGGAAAAGCCATAAAAGGTAAAGGAAAGTCGATCAAGAATTACGGCAAACAGTATAACATATCCGATGAAGAAGCTATAAGTTTTGTATCGTCATCAGATGAAGGGTCAGGATCCGATTCATCATCTGACGATGAGAATGTTGATTTTGTCAAATTGCAAGCACAGAAAAAGGTAAGGGCCTTAGCAAAAGAAAAGGCAAATGCAAGGGCCAAACCACAAGAAAATTCAACCCCAGAAAAGAAAAAACGAAGAGATAGTGGGTCGGTGACTAAGCCTAAATTTGGTAGGAGAAGAAGTGTGAGTGCTTTGCCTGAAGACATAAACTTTGAGTTTGAATTTAACGATAATGATAATGCTATAGATGATTCTGATGATAACGATAATGAAGATGGAGATGACGATGAAGAAGATGAAGACGAAGAAGACGATGATGATAACGATGATGATGAAGAGGAAGATTTAGGGGTGGTAACTATAGACCAAGATGGAGAAGAAGAAGATTTAGGAGAAGTAGTTGATGAACTTGAAATAGGTCAAGATAATCAATTAGAAGCGGATTTGGACTTCAATATCCATGTTCCCAAATTCGATGACGAAGACATAAACTCTGATGAAGATTATGAAATTGACGATAATGAATTATTAGCAACTTTACAAGCAGATAACGATTTAGAAGAATTTAATAACTCCATTAGCAAACGGAATAATTCCGTAACTTCTGTTGACGAAGAGGAAGACGAATTCTTGAAGCAAGAAGAAAAATTCTTGGTGAATGAATTTGAAAACCATGGGTTTGATGACGAAATAACCAACGTCCCATCGGCAGCATATGAAAGTGATTTGGACGGTGGTGACCTCGATGAAGAAGATGAGGAGGATGATCATCATGATATGGTTGATTTCACTCTTGATTTAGACGAAAATGACTTCAATAGTGGTAAGAAAGTTTCGAAAATTAAACGTAACGGTGTTGATAGTGATGACGAAGATGATTCATATTTATGGGATTACTTTTTTAGTTCAGATAATGATTCTGAAGATGACCAAAATTCTGATAAAAAGCAACATGGTAATGAGCATACGTTATCTATCGTACCAACTAATGAACAAGAGGACGAATACGATAGTGGGGAAAGCACCGACGTGGATTCGAATATTCCAGAATCAAATAATTCAGCCCTTGGATCACAGAAAGCCAAGGAAGTTTTATCATCAAAAACTGCAGATTATAGACCGCCCCTTTTAGGGACATGGATTGCATTGGAAAGTAAGCCTTTTAGTATTATTGATGGTCTTAGTACTAGGTCATTAAGTCATAACACATACCGTCATCTTAACTCCAACAAACCCACCAAAAGACGGAAAAGTTTCGTTGGTACCCCATATAATGAAGACTCTCCATTAGGTTTAGATGAATTATTGAATATTAGTGAGATGGATTATGACGACACCGATGACGTTAAGATTTGGCGTGATTTCAACAACCAAAAGAAAAGAGTACCATTGGGAGCATTCAGGAATAAGGCATATTTACAAAACTCTTTTGGACATGATGCCTTAACTTCAAACATGCATCATTATAATCATAGTAGTAAAGCTAATAATGAGTACCAACGGAAATACAATCATCACCCTAAGAAACCCAAGAGAAATTCTCCGGTACCCCCTAAACTGAAACGTAGAAGAGCTTCTAGGACTGAAGCTTTTAATGAAGGGTACAGGCCAACAAAGTCGGGATTATTTAGTGAACAAGCTTTGATTGATGTTGAAGAAATGTTGAGTGATGATAATGATATAATGGCGTTGATTAAGGGATTATAGTATTAAGAACCTATACTAAAGACTTCATTAAGTTCATTGGCTAAGGAATAAGGTAGGTGTATATGTTTTGTAGAATAAAGAATTGGATTTATGAATTTGAATTTGAATTTGAACTTGAAATGTGATACATCACAAATGACACATTACAAGTGATACATCTTACGCAAAGAAAACTCAATAGTTTTTGTTTATTGTCTCTTTGTACATACCACTTTTGTAAATGACACGGGCCTTTATACACGAGTCATATCCTTCTCTTATACGTTACTCAGAGATTCTCTTTTATGGGTAAACCTCAGTTCAACTTAGTTCTCAACTCCATCGATTCTCGTGCGCACAAGACTCAATGATTAGAAGATCTAAAAGAGCCAACAAAGGGCAACATTCTCAGAGAGATATTGATGAAATTTACTATGTAAGTGATGAAGATCAACCACAAACCAAGAAGTTAAAATCTGATGATGAATATAGCGACAAAGAGCCTGACGTTCAGATACTTGAAGATAATACTGATAATGAAGACCATGAAGATGAAGATGAAAAAGATGACACTTATGAAAGCACCGATATCTCTAACTCATCCAGCATCAGAAAATCTAAGCCAAGAGTAAAGAAGGCTAAACCTTCCAAGACTGAATCTGTGGATACAAATGGAGAGTTTAGTGAATTAAAAAACCCTAAGAGAATTCCCGTTGCAAAATTTTTTTACAAGACTCTAAAGACACAGATTTCCAAGGACACAAAATCTCTTGATCATGCCAATGGTGGTGAAATAACCACAAATGAAGACCAAGATAAATTGGCTTATGATTGGGCAATTGAATTAGAAAAAGCAGTATGGAATAATTTTCCTCAGCATTATTCAGATAAAGCTAGAGCTATACCAGGATTGATTAAGAAACCCGAAGTCTTGAATAAATTACTATCTAGGGAATTAACTAGTGATCAAATTGTCTCGTTAAAGCCTGAAGAAGCTATTCAAGGACTTACTGATATTGCCGAAAAAGTTAAATTGGAATCGATTCGTAGATCAGTTATAAAAGCTGAAGAAGGTCAGAGAATCAGAAGAACTCATAAAGGTGATGAATTAGTTGAAGATGTCTCTAGAGAACACAAACCTGAGGAGATTCAGGTAAATATTGTCAGTAGATCAGTAGATCATAGGATATTTGATGATGACTCTAAAAAGGATATTGAAATAGTACGTAAACTGTCGATAAAAGATCAAGAACATCAGCCACAAGTGGTTGATTATAACTATCAACAAACGGCATATGATTCAGAACCAGAAACAAATGTATCGGAGACGGAAGAGGAAAACGAAGGTGATGCAGAGAACAATACCAATGTTAGTGGAAATATTGATAGAAATGATAGTCCATTAGATGATGATGATGATTTGAATAAAATTCTTGGAACTTCTGGTAATATAATTCCAAAGAAATCATCAATGAAGAAAGCTACCTTGCCTGAAATAAACTCATCGGATATCTGGAACGGAACTTTAACATTCCCTGATTTCGTATCTTTCAAAGCCTCTATAAGTTTTGTATCAGCTACGGGATATAAACTGGCATTGGATACTGCAAATGATGTCAATATTCATAATAAGTTCATAAATGTAAGTGAGGAGATCTTCACCAGGAAATCCTACGAAGTTGAAGGGAAGTTAGATAAGGCTAAAGCTGAACCATATTTAAACCAGGTAGTCAGTAGCAGAGATTTGTTTCTTTATGAAATCCAAAGTGACTCGCCAGACTTTAACAAATTATTTGATTATTTAGCAAGACACGCCAAAGTTGGAGTTTTAAGTGGTAAGCCATCATTTGCTAAAGACTCCTATTTAATCACTTTGGATGGGAGAAATGTGCCTCATTATTTACGAGGAATTGAAGGTGTCCAGGGAAGAAAAGGGTTATATGCTTTATTTGTTTTACAAAAGAATTACCAACCAGGGAACGAATCAAGAATTAAACCAAGAACACAATCAGCTACACCAGCACATTTACCTAGTAAACCAGTCCAAAGATCTAATAAATCTCTGGAATTGAATTCTATCTTAAGTAAATTAGGATCTTCTTAAGTCCTATTGATCTATGTATTATATTGTATAGTAGAAGTGTATTAGTTAATTACTATTTCATTCTCTTCCAAGTATTTGTCTATATCGTTAATATATTATATGTTATCTGTATCTGTTTGTACTCCTATCGTTTGTGAACATTGTATTTGTACTTTCCTTTAAAATCTTAGGTGGTTCCAAAGGTAGGTGATTTCAAAGGTTTAATTACCTGCACAATGATGTCTAATGTTTGCAACCGCGCATACAAGAGGAATGGACTCTAATCGACTAGAAGATGAAAAACCTGTAGATCCAGACGACAGCCTTGTTTTTGGGAATGATAGGTCTTCTACAGAAATTGATAAGGAAAATAATATGAACAACAAAAACGGGGCAATTGAAGACTCACCAAAATTAAATTTAACGCTAGATGATCAGATGGAAATTGATTCACCATTTGCAATACCAAGACGTCACCAATACGTGTTTACCAACCCAGACACCCAAGTTGATACACTGCCAATAAGGAATTTTAATGGGAATGGGTTTAGCAGTGAAGGCGATACTCAGAAGATAGACAGTCAGACGATAAGTGAAACTCAAGTGAATAGCACACCAACCAATGATGTTGATACTCAAAGAATTAACTTAGATACCCAAAAGATCAACTCAGATACACAAAGAATCAATACATCAGGAACACAAGATATCAATAACTTTGATTCCCAGAAAACTAATTTAAATCCACAAAGACTAAACGAAACTCAAGTAATAAATAGTGATGATGTAAATGGTTTAGCAGATACCCAGAAAATTAATGGCAGTGATACTCAAAAAATAGATACCCACACCCAAGTTAATAATACAGGATCGTCAAATACCAAATCCTCCACTAATAAAATCGGGCTTTCGCCGTCTCTGGATATTCTTATAGAACTCGAGGCAAATGAAACAATTTCAAGGGAAGACCCCGTTCAAATTCCGGGGACGGTAGAAAAAGAACATTTGAAGTATTCCAAGACTCAAGTTATGAATACTCAAGAAGAACTCCATGAATCTACAAAAGACGATTTCAAAGATGAGTATGTGAATAGTGATGAAGATAGTGAATTATATTATGATGATACGTTGACTACCAAGTTCAAAGCCCAGACAGAATTCGAGAATAGTCCACTCAATGTCAAGGAATCTTATTCCCGTAATGATATAATTCTCGAAGGTGACTCTGATGAGGTTCCAGAAGACGGTCCAGAAGAAACTTTATCCAGTCATGATGTTGGCGAATCGGAAATAAATGATATACTACCCAGTAAGAGAAAGAAACGAAGAATACTAGAGTCTCAATCCACTGAAGAGTCGACAATGAAAGCTCAGTCAACTTTGGAAGTTCTAAGAGAAGAACAGGGTCTTGTCATTGATTCATCTATGGTGGTGTCAAGTAAAAGTGTATGGGCTAATCACCAATTCAAAATGTACACAGGTAAAGTTCAAACCGTTTTTAAAAACACTCTGAAAGTTTTATTTGATCAAGAAGTTTCGGATATAGACAATAATAATTTGTATCCCTTGGATATACGGATTGGAGATATAGTGAAAATAAAAGCATCACCTATAAAGTATAAAGTTGAAGGATTAAGCCATGAATCGTCCCAGACAACAATTGATTGTATCAGAGGGTACAATTATGTTCATTTGAAGAAATTATCGAAAACCCGAAAGAAATCTGACTCTGTAGAGAAAGTTGTCCCTTTAGGACATATAGTGATGGAATTACCTGAATGGTACCAGCACCAACAAGCATTTAAAGTTGATTTATCTCCAGACGATTCATTGACTTCAATTATTAATGATAATATGAGAACCCCCACGAGAAACCGTCAAACTCAAGACCCACCAAGTCCCTTGAAATCCAATATAAAGCTACCTAAAGGCAAGGCCACTCTGAAAATATTTAATGGGTGTTTATTTTGTATTACGGCCATTGAGGGGGCTGCTAAAGACAATTTAGTGAAATTGATTCACAAGAACGGTGGTGAGGTATTGGTTGATGGGTTCATTAATTTATTCGAATACAAACGGACTAGAAACAATGTTAAAATGAGTTTGATCCAACCAGAGGAATACAACCAATACAAATTTGTTGCTCTTATTTCCAATGGGTATTATAGAAGTTCTAAATACTTACAAACGGTAGCACTTGGGTGGCCCATATTATCTGAAGAGTTTATTTACCATTTTACATCTCATCGAGTCCGTCTTACTAGTGATAATTGGGTACCTTATTTATTATGTGCTGGGTTCTCATCTGTTTTAGGTACACAGAAGAGTTTAGATGTTTTCAAGTTCAAACAGGGCTACGAGAACCATTTTAACCTTTCTCGACAATTGAACCATCATGGAAATTTATTAAAAGACTATACGGTATTGGGGGTCAATAATGGCGAAAATAAAGAAGAGTTAATTACGTGTGAGTTTATTTTCTATGCATTTGGAGTACGGGAGTTTGTGATTGTAGAAGACCCCGAAAACTTCCCAAAATATAAGGTTTCAAAAGTATTAGTTTATGATAACAAGGGAAAGAAACGGGGAGATTTAAAGATTGTTGATTGGGAATGGGTGGTACAATGTTGTATTGGAAGTTGTATTTGGCCATAACCGAAATGGCCATAACCGAAAGTTGTAGATAAAACACTCTATCATAATATACATAAACATTAAATAATTCTAAGATTACTCTAAAGTTAAATAAATCTAAATACTCTCTTGAATAAAACATTCACTACAGCTTTAATCAAATTAAACCCGGTATCATTCTTTACAGCATCACCATTTTCCTCTAACCTTCTTAACAAATATGCTTTGGTTTCAACTGGAGGTCCCCAAGGAACATACTTTATGACATTCTGAACACCTTTATCCTTTATTAATTTGTATGTGATATTATCAGCCATTCCTAATAATTGCCCTAACACAATATTATTCTTATTGTAATTAACATCAACACTATTTAACTTATCAGTGACTAAATTTAAGGACTCCTCGTTATGAGATGCTATAACCAAATGACCAAGGAATGACTCGTTTTTCTTTTGGTTTAAGATATTCTCTGTACAGTAAGTAATCCCTTGGTTATAGTTAATGTCAGTATCTTCTTTGGTTTTATGAATGATAGAAGATCTATTAGCTTCGGAATGAATGTAAGCACCTCTAACTAATTTCAACCCCAATCTATAATTTTGTTCCTTAGC
Source organism: Yamadazyma khao-thaluensis (assembly GCA_030563265.1). Classification (NCBI taxonomy): domain Eukaryota; kingdom Fungi; phylum Ascomycota; class Pichiomycetes; order Serinales; family Debaryomycetaceae; genus Yamadazyma; species Yamadazyma khao-thaluensis. The sequence continues at coordinate 173,732 of JAKUBQ010000006.1, read as the reverse complement.
TAATTTTTCTTCCAAGGTTAAAAGTTGGGCTGATTGGGATAAGTACATTTGCAACGTTCCAACCACTGAAACCGGTTCATTGAGTTTATTGAATTTCTTATATAATCTTCTTTGCAATTCATATACTCCAGGCTGTAAGTCGTGTTTCTCAGCATCTATAACTCCAACTACAATAGGTGCAACTCTCTCGGGGTATTTGAGTGATAGTTGTTTGTTGGCATCGTAAATGGTCTGGACAATCTGAGATACTCTATTGACCAATTCATCAAATTCGGGATTGTTCTCATAGTTTTTTAAAATCTCAGCCGCATTGGTTGCAAAACCTGTGGGCTTCAATGCAACATAACTTGGAGGAATTGTATTGATATCGTTGGCTTTTGTGATTTTGGTTATAGTATTAGGAATTAAGAAATCCTTGATTGATCTATTGGTTTCATCAATGATATATTGAACATCAACAGGTGCTTCATTACCTTCAGCAGCTTCAATAGTCAAACTCAACATCATGTTGTTGATACCTTTCTTCTCTAAAACATCACTAGTATTGAATAAGTCCTTCATGGTTTCTCCTCCACAATAAATCCTATACACCAAAGCCTTAATAATTGGCATTGGTACGTAAGGGAAAGCCTTGATGGCTAAGTTAAGCATTGGCTTGTTGATGGTAACGATACCAATACACAAATACAGGAAAAGCTCCGACATTTTATAATCTTGTAAATATGATAACCCGGTGGTGGTAGAGATTGGCATGGTAGTACCATCTACAGCAACTGCAGGCTTAACCATCCCTGGAACCGGGGTTAGTGATTTATTATGTTTGGAGATGTTAAAGCATCTAATACCTAAATTTGAAGTTGGCCTTAATACTGGTCTAAAAGTTCTAAACATTGACTAGTTTAAAGTAAACAGGATCATTTTTTGTATTTATATGTGACCCTTTGTGTAAGAGGCATCTCCGAAAAAAACAGTATTTTAAAGCGAGGAGTTTTTTTGGTTGATCAAGTTAATCTAAGCGAGGAAGAATATGTGTCGTTTTCTTATGTAAGCGCCGTTTATAAGGGAAATTCATAGAGTAATTTAGAAATGGTAACTGATAGAGAAATAATTAAAGAAGTTCTGGGGAACTAATGAAGAAATTAAAGATTATAAATATTTAGTTTATTTACGTTTAATTGTCTTGCTACAATCATCAGGGTCAAAGATCTACCGAAAAAAAATAAAGTCTTATCAGTATATCAATGAATATCCTTAGCATATTCAGGAATGGTCATTCCGGTAGCTTTGAAAAACCTCTTGGTACAACTATAGTCTCTAAAAGTAAAATCTTGATCAGGGTCACAAATACATTTCTTATTTTTTCTAACTTCAGGATCTTTAGGACAATTGTGGAATGGATTATGGAAATATCCAATATCATCAAAGAAATACACATCTTTCTTATCCATGAATAAAGATACAGCAAGAGAATGAACTGGTGCATCCCCCCATCTTTCGTAGAAAAATCCTCCACTCTTATCTAAATGATCAAAGTATTTAAGATAGGCTTCGCTTCTGAAGAAATCCAAATCAGCAATTTCGAAATTACTCCAGAAATGACACTTATTGTATGTAACCCCATTATCATCAGAGATAAAGTCAATCAAATTGTCCTTGGCCAAATACTGAGGGTTAGCCTTGATGAAACTTTCGGTGGTTTCCCATAAAGTTGGAATGGTGGTGATATATTCAGGTAATGAAATAGTAAATCCATATCTCTTTTTATTGTCCTTCATGAACTTGAAAATATCATAATCAATATCACAATAAATCTTGATATCAGGATCAACCCTCCAGTAATAATCGTATTCATCCATTAAGGGATGTCTAAAGAAGAATCCACTTTCGTATCTACACATGTGACGATAACTTTCAGACCCTCCATATATAACCTTGTTAGCTTTCATTTGTTCTCTAGCAGTTTTAGCCTTTTCTTGGTCAATATAGTCGGGATATGACCAATGTTCTTTGTCAATAAACCCAAACTTAGCAGTTCCACTAACATGGGCCGTGGTCAAGTCAATAAATTCTTGACTGAAAGGTTCTTCGTTGAGAAACACCCAATCATAGTGGTACTTGTTATTGAACCTATCTTCAACTTGTCTAACCGCACTTAAGATCCCTTTTAAATCAGAGTTCCTGGCTAATGACACTAAGGTGGCCTTGATCTTCTTACCAGGAATAGGATCGATCTTCTCGAACCCTACTGTTTCTTGAACACCTGGTTTTATATGAGGAGTAGTCTTATTTTTTGATCCTAAATTAAGGAAGTATCCTCCAATAAGAAGGACAATTCCAAACACCACGAATCTAGTGATACGTGTTTGTGTTCTTGGTCTCATCTTCATTTGTGGTTTGTTCAAAGCTACAAATACGTCCCAATCAATTTGATTCAGAGTTTCACAAGGTTCGCGTTTTAACTTTAAACTTGGTCGGTGTCAGAGCCGCTGTCGCAACATCTCATCTCATGTTTAAATGGTGCAGAAACTTTAACACTGCAGCCAGGCGTCTCAACCGAGGGCCCTTGATTGATCAAATAGTGCTAGATCAACTTAGAGACACCACAAAATTAAAGGCCCCTAAGGATATTTTAATTCTAAATCCAAAACAATTTGAAAAATCAGGAAATTCTCCGACCTCAAGATATACCAAGTCTACCCATTCAAGACGTATACAATTTGATGATATACACAACATACTTCAAGACGAAGACACAAGCAATAGTTCTTTCTTAAAATCAATAAATAACTTGAAAATCTTGGAAAATACAGTCACAGATCAGAAGTTTAATTCTATTCAGACACAACTAAAAGATGGATTTACCACTTCACAATTAAGAGAGTATATAAAGACATATTATGATGACCCGGAGTTTCAGGGAAATCGCAGAGGTATAAGTCGGGTAAATAAAACAAGCCTTAGTAGCATAATTATTAAAGACTTATGGAATGTCAAGAAACTGGGACTTAAATCTAGTGTAGAAGATTTCTTTAAGACCAGTGAAATTAAGTTGGAAAAGAGGGACTTGTTTCTTTTATTATCCAAGGAAGGGCTTTTGTTGAAATATCTTGGCCGTATAGGATGCCAGCTTACGTTTGATTCTGTAAATGATACCATCAAATTTGAAGGCACAGAATCGCAATTAACCAGTGCAAATGTTATACTTAACACTATGATGAAGAACAGTTATAATGAGATTATCGACTTAACATTAATAAAACAAGTGTATGAGAAGAAATATGGAGAATTTAACATCAACAGATTGAGTCAACAAGTCCAAGTTCATTTTGAAAAAGTTGGTGAGGAAGATTCTAATCTCTATAACTTAACTACCCTTACTAAAAACCAAAATAAAAGAGCCAAGAGATTATTATTATGGTTACTTGATTCCAATCCCCATATCCAGAATCATTTGAAAGTTCTGGGTACTTCTGAATGCGAGAAAATCCCTGTACTTGATACCGATTCCATGGCATGGAATGAAAGGTCTGGAAATCTATTCAGATTATCTAAATCTTCTGAGGCTGATAATGACTATATCAACCAACAACTAAAAGATTTCACCGAAGATGTAGATAGTTTCAGCATGGATGAACTTGACGAATTGAAATCTTTGTTGAATGCTCCAGAAAACATAAAGACTTTCAAAGGTATTGACCGTGTAAAAGAAGATCCGACCGTTCTTGAAGAACATGAAATAAAAACAATTTATAATGAACTCAGTCAAATTAAAAACAATTTCATTGAACCAGACAAATTATCACCACCATTATTCACTGTAACTTTCGGGAACATTTTATTTGAAGGACAATCATCAACTAAGGATAGTATACCACTATTTGAAAATTCCGATCCCAATAATTTCAAGTTTAATACCAACGTCCCCCTCATGAATGATAAGATATTCAATCTCCCCTTGTATGAAACCTCAGACTTGACAATGAACGATGTGCATCAATTTCGAATCAATGATCCATTTAGATATTGCGTGCAAATGAAATTCTTACCTTCCTTATATGATACCACCGATGCCAACGTTGCTGAGTATCCGCCAGTTGAGATTTGGATGGATTTGAATAGTTATGGTAAGCCAGAGATGGATACTTTATCGGTGTTGACTGTAGAAAATGAGATTAATTATATGGTGCTGTTACCTGATAAAGCTAGTGATTTAAAAGTATCAAGCCAGAGTGTGGGGGATGTTTTCAAGAACGAAACCGATGAAGTTGCAGAAGATTTGGATATAAACGATATTTTGAAATCATCAACATTGAAATATGCCAAATACCGTTCCCAACCCGGAGTAGAAACATTTTTAGAGAATAGTAAATTGGATTTCAGTGGTAAACATAGCCTTAGTATAGATCCAACATTGAAGTTGAATATCAATGGTAAGGATATAACTTATCAATATGTATCCATACATTATAGAAAACAAATGGAGTTTGAATATAATGGTAAATTAGTTCAATATAGTATAATTGATGGGGGAGCATTAGGAGGAAAGAGGAGTGAGATCACATTAATAGGTGAATTCACTGAGCCAAGTTTTAGGACGTTATTACAAGATTCTTTGGCTTTACTTAATAGTTAACTATAGTTAACTATAGTCAATTAAAGGTGTATATAGATGTATATAGTAAAAAGCACTTGACATTATCGTATATAGAAGCATATAGACAAGTATATAAACATTTAAATTTTATTTCTGATTTGAAATCATTGGATGGGTTTGATAATTGGAATTGATAATTGAAATTGATAATTGAAATTGATAATTGGAATTGATATACATAATCCAGAAATTATTCATAACAATTATTTCTTCTCTAATTCTTTAACATGTTTCTCCAAGTTACTAATAGATGATTGTAAGGCAATTACATCAGCAACAACAACATTGTTAGCAATTTTATATTGATCCAATAAGTAATAGTACGAGCCAGCTCCAGTGACAGTAACACCTAACAAGAAACCTAAAAATCCTCCTCTAACAGATCCAACTCTGGCAACACTTGACATTTCAATATGGGGTTAACTTTTTTTTTTGTTGACGAGGTTCGTGGCCGCACAAAATTTATAAGTGTTTTGCAGCATAGGCCTTTGATTTATTTGTAGGGTCTACAGTGTTATAGTATAAAGGGGCTAATATGAGCTATATAATATGTTTAGCACATTTCTGTGAAGTCCATGGCCCTTGTTCCATCATGTGTACTCAGGTATCTAATTCCAGATCAAACATTATCCAATCGAGTTCCAAACTACAAACATGTTCTTCATGTAAGTTACAACTTCCCAATAATGCTGCTAATGTTGTTACCCAGAACAGCGGGAAATACTTCATATCCACCCAATACCCTTCGAATCTGGAGAAATATTCGGCTTTAACAAAGTTGGTGATGAAATCATTATCAGTGGAAACAGTGTCAGACATGACCAAACCTTTGTTTATAGGAGATAATTCTAATGGGTTTACTTTAACGAAAATATTCAAGATCAAAGATGCTAGTGCAAGAGGTGGTGAACGGAAGTATTGTTTAATGGTGGTCAGTGATGAAGAACTGACGATTATTAAGAATTGGGATACGTTATCGAAGTATCTCGATGAGATCATTGAGTCTTTTCAAAATAAGGTGAGTGTCAAGGAAGCTCAATTAAAGGCGTCAGTTAATAATAATGATAATTATCTTAGAAGATCATTAATCAAGCCGAGGTCATTGATAGAGTTGACTGGTGATGATAATACTTTTGTTAAATTACATTTAAGTGCAATTGAAATGATTAAGGATGTTTTATAGGGTCTTAGTAGCCTTTAGTTACGAATATAATGAATAGAATATTATTTTTTCAAGTATATTGTCCAATCCCTTCAACTCTAAAAATTATTTATTATATGCTAAGTAAAATGCTATTTAGAAAGTTCCATATTAACCCCAAACCTACTTAATGGCCATATAACTCCCACTACTTTGCCTATCACTAAAGCTTGACTAATAGGTCCAAAAGCATTAGAATCTATAGAATGAAACTCATTATCTCCTTCTACCCAAAAATGATTCCTTGGTATAAGAGCAGTTGGCTTGGGATAATTCTTCTTACAAATCACAGTATCACCCTGAACTCCCACTATTCGTTTAGTTAATGTCTTTTCTGGATCTTGGGGGGATCGAAATATTATTATATCGCCATTTTTAAAAGAATCTGGTCGTTTCAATCCAAATTTCTGTACTAACGCTATATCATTAGTTAGCGACTCTGTACCTGGATTAAACGTAGGAGTCATAGAACTTCCTTTAATGAAATATGGCAGGTACACATGATGATTAAACGTTATTAGAACCGGTATCCATGTGATAGATATTAGTAAAGGTTTCAAACTATTCATTTTCGTTTGGTTTTAATGTTAGATCCCCTTCAACTTCACTTAGTCTGACTCAGTCTCAAGTCTCAGTCTCAGTCGGTCTCAATCAGTCTCACTATCTCAACTTTTGTTAGTTTTCTGAGTATTGATTCAAGACTATGGCAAAAAGTGGAATATTAGATCAAATACTATTAGACGATATAGCACGGAATTGTCCAACCCAATTTCTAGCATTTCACCAATGTTTGGCTAATCCTGAAAATCCCTGTAGTACTGAGCAAATAAACCTATCAAAGTGTATCAAAACCCAAGTACCTTCATTTCAAAAGATTCAAGGAATATGTGCAGGGAAATTACAAGTATATGAAGCATGTTTAAAGTCAAAGAAATCATCAAGTGCTTGTCAGCAGGATTTAAATGAACTTAGAGATTGTGCCATGGGGACTTTACAGTAACATATGAAAACCAAAAGTCAGAAATTTACAGAAATTTAAATAAATTATATATAGATCTACATATTCAATCAAATTTAATCAAATTTAATCAAGCTTTATACTTTCCAGGTAAATTATTCAATTTAATAGGTGATTGATAATTTTTTGTAACATCTCTTATATTTGGTGATAATTTATGTGACTCTTCAATCTCATGTTCATGATGTAATAATTCATGTTCGATATCTTCTTTATGTTTAATCAAAACTTCTGGATCTTGGTCTTTATGATACTTATTCCAATGATGTTCTTCATATTCACTTTCAAAATCCAAATGATGACCTTGTCCATATCCAAAATCAGGTAAAGTCTTACCATGGCCTATGAAATCAACAAACTCTTGAGAACTGATTTCACCATTTTTATCGGTATCCATTAATGCTAGTATTGTTTTGAAAACATGATTTTTGGCGGTGTCAGTTATAACTTCATGTTCATGTTCATGATCTCCCATTCCTGATCCATCCCCTACAATCGTATCTCGTGCTAATCCGTAAAGATTCAAAATATCTTGCTTATCCCAAGTCCCCTTACCATTGAGATCATGGATCTTGAAAAAGGTAATGGCATCATACTCTTCCACATGATGTTCTTCTAACATATGCCAGTCTTGCCACGACAAACCTTCTGGCTTCAGTTTAGTATCATGTCCTAAAACTCCAGCCACAAAAGCGGTAATCGTAAATAAACACTGGACCTTCATAATCACGAGTTTCTCAATTTCTCAATTTTCTTCCCCATACTTTAGCATCGTGCTATACAATGAACACCAATCCTAACTTGTTGAATAAGCAATTGAGCTCTCGTGTTGGACGGGAAAACCAAAGGTACAATCCTGAAACTGGCGCCAGGATGGTAGCAGGATGCATATGTTTGAACGAAGAAAAAGATAAAGTTATAATGATTCTGTCAGCTAGTCATAAGGACAAATGGGTATTACCTAAAGGAGGTATTGAGTTAGATGAAGGTGAGGACTTTGTCATCACTGCTGTTAGAGAAACATGGGAAGAAGCGGGAATTGAGGGTAAAATCGTACAAAAGTTGCCTGTAGTCTACGATAAACGGAAAAATGCTCCTGTATTGAATAAAGGTGAAGACTTTGATCCTACTAAAGTAGTACCAAAGACGGAATTTCACTTTTATGAAATGGTTATAGACGTTTTAAGTACTCAATGGCCCGAAAGTGAACGTAAGAGGAAATGGTGTTCGTATCTGGAGGCTAAACATGAATTAATAAGAGCTAATCGATTAGAATTGGTTGATGTTTTAAATGCTTCGGGAATAATAAAAGATGAGGACGTTAACGAAGATTTATATTAGTTTTGTGTTTTTTACTTAAATAAACCACCCATTAAATTAGCCAACATGTTTGGATTCTTTGGATTACCTAATTTCAAATTATAATAAAGACCTCCAATATATTCAACTGAATCTTTTAACTCGTCTTGTTGCAACGTCAGTTTATATGTTTCATATAATTTTAAGAATTTGTTACCGTTGTCAGACTTGGATAATGTGATGACTAATAATTGTAGAAAATTAATAAGTTTATACTTTTCATAGTAATATACTTTATTATCAGCTTCAGTTAACACCTCATAATTTGGTTCATCTTTAATCAATTCTTGTATAAACCTCTGTAAAGACTCTTGCATGTACTGAAGATTCATTAAATATGCGTAGTTTATAACTGCTCTTGCCAAGTAAAGTCCTGGATCTTGTGAACTTGAAGCTTTATACCATTGGAATAAGAAATCAGTATAAGCATTAAGGGAATTGGAATTTCCTAAGATCAAATGCAATTCTGCTAATTGGAATAATTTCTCTCTTTCCGGGTCAGCTGCTTCAGTTGTCTGAACTTGTTGTAAAAGTTTATACCCAAATAAGTTATGAAACGTTGAATCACCAAATTTTAGGTCTTCCAAGGCCTTTGATAAATTAATGAGTTTTTTTGATATATCAATCAAACTTGGTTCTGAGTTGGGTAAATTACTGACCAACTCAATCAACTTCAATTTCAAGTCTTTTGTAAACTTATCAGGGCAGCTGTCTTGGACGATTTCGATTATATATAAAATCAAGTCACTTGAACTGCTGTACTCTTTATTGGTAGACAATATTAAAGATCCCTGGTATAATAAGTCTATGGCCTCATCATAATTTTTGGATTTCACATACCGGTTGGTTATGGTTCTAAGGGTTTGATGGGCTTCATAGAATTCTCCATTATTGATTTTACTTTGAAATCTGGCGATAGTTCTATTTAATTTATCACTCATTGTCAGTGGAGGGAATTTCGCATCTGACAGTTCTAGCAGGTTCTGAGGTTGGTCAGAGAGTGGTACTAGCCCAGTGATAGATAACAGCGAGCAATTGTTGATCCCTGGTTAATATGACATATATTAGCTTGTGTTATTGACCTAGGGTTAAATATCTAACCCTAACTCTCTCTTAATACTATTAAATACATTATATGAATACTTAATACTAGACCAATTGCCTACGTTAAAAGCAGTCGATGTAAATAATTGGTCAGCTATTGTGTCATGAATTGCAATGAATAAAGTCTTGGAGTTTCTAAGATTCAAATTCGTCATTTGAAAGTTCCTACACCATTTTCTGTATCTTGGAAGTGATACATTATCAACTAGAAGGAGTTTCAAACGAGGGAAATAATAATTCACATTATCCATTGTTTTGTTAGGGTTTGATGAATACTTCACATCATTGCTAACCTTTGTAGCTTGGAAATGACTTCCAAAAATTAAATCCATATCAATATTCTTTAATTCAACTAATACCAAACTCTCTCTAAACCTATCTAAGATCTCATATAAAGCCCTTCCGAAAAATACTAACCCACTCATAAACTTACTCTTGATACTTTCAACCTTTTGTACTTTGGTGGAATTGTAATAATTTCTCTTATTAAGGTTCAAACATGCACACAAGATACTATCGATTTTTGATTGCATTATAGCTTTATTAGAGAGAATTTGAAGATACTTCAACTTGGGGTGTGGCTCTAAATCCCTGCCTATATACTTCTGAATCTCTTTAGTTCTATTGAATTTTGCGTTTGTGAAGTTAATCAATAAAGTTAATTTAACAACGTTCATAGGTAAGTACTTAAGCACATCAAGAAACTCAAGACCTTCACATTTCATACTAAAATATGTTAAATTTTTATAATTCTTCAAATAGGGAATTGTCTTTGTGTCACCAAGTGTTAGATTCAATGAAATTAGATTATTCATTAAAATTGGATTATTACTAATTTGTTTAGTATTTAATGGTAAAATTGTAGATTTCACATAATCGTAACAATTCTTCAAAGTCATACAAGTAAATTTAATATTGCAGTCATTTGGGTCAATTTTAATGAGATGAAACATTACACGCCATTGAATTTCTTTTGGAAATTTAGTAAGCATATTTATAAGGTTTGACTATCTTAGGTGTACTTATAAACTTGATATTTTTTGCAGCTTTGTACCTTTAGATTTTGCAGCCTTTTTCAATTCGCACTCCATAAAGTTCCGGGGTGAGAAAATTTATCCAATCAACATGAAAGCATCTTTAACATTACTTAGAACACCACTTATCAAGTTTGTTGGTGGTCCACACAAACATGCTAGTAAGTAAGACCAATTGGTTTCATTTGCATTATCGTACAAGTTTGTTGCGATATGTTACTTGAAACATATCCTTCGGTTTCCGGGATCCAATACTAACATATAGAATCTGCTGCTGGGGTACATCCTATGGCACCAAGTGGTTTAAGACCAACACAAAAGGCATATTTGAACACGAGTTCAATTGAAGCAAAAGAAGGCGAATATTTTAGTAGAGCTCAATTACCTAAAAGATTTAGATACACTTTACCTAAAGAAGATGAAGCTGAAAACATCATAAGCGGAGGTGCCGAAGTTATTTTTTAAACTAATTCACCTTTTAACCTATAAAATACATATTTATAAATACACAATTAGTACAAAGTATCTTAATAAATCTCTCCACAACTCTGAAGGCTCAAATGTCATGGTTCTGATACCTCTCACAGGTCTCAACTCACAAACCGATGTGAGGTCTCACTTCAGTTCCTAGGCAAATTTAAAACCGCGAAGTGAACAATTGCCACTCAACTAACAATATGAATCACGATCCATTTGCTTGGGGCAGACCTGACGATAAACATTATGGAGCATACAATCATAGCATTGCCAATGCAAGAAATGACTCTGTTGAGACTGAGTTCCCAAAAATGAACACTCAGAACCCAATCATCACCGGTACTTCAGTGTTGGGAGTCAAGTTTAAAGATGGTATAATTATGGCTGCAGATAATTTAGGATCTTATGGATCATTATTAAGATTCAATAATATCGAAAGATTGATCAAAGTTGGTAAAGAAACTTTTGTTGGAGTATCAGGAGATATCTCCGACTTACAACAACTTGAACGGTATCTATTTGAATTAGAAACTAATGAAGAAGTTTATGATAATAGTGGTGAAAACAATTTGAAAGCACCCCACGTCCACGAATATTTAAGTAATTTAGTATATGGCAGGAGAAGTAAAATGAACCCACTTTGGAATTCTATCATTGTAGGAGGATTCACTGAAGATAATTTACCATTTTTAAAATATATTGATTTGTTAGGTGTAACCTACGGATCATCAACTTTGGCCACTGGGTTTGGATCTTATTTGGCTATACCATTATTGAGAAAATTGATTCCCGATGATAAGGATTATGTTAATGTCGAAGAGGCCGAAGCTAAGAAAGTCATAATGGATAGTATGAGAGTGTTGTTCTATAGAGATGCTAGATCAGCCGAAACTTTTTCAATGGTGACACTTACAAAGGATGGTATTCAATTTGAAAAGAATATAGCTGTTGATAAACAAAGTTGGGAATTTGCTAAAGATATTGTTGGTTATGGAAGTAAGCAATTATGATTAATATATACTTGATCTATGAATAAATCTCAAGTAACAAATCATCTCTATTAACAGATCATCTTTATTAACAGATTATCTTTATTAAAAAATCATATGTAGTAACATGTGTTTAATCTGCCGGTATTGCAAACCCCGATAAGTATTTAGCCCAGTCACTACCAAGTATCCTTGAACGTTCTTGGAAACAAAATTTCAGCCTTGTCATTTATAAGCTTTATAAGAATTTACAGTTTGGCGATAAGGAATCTGAACTCATATTTTACAAACAATTGTGTGGTTGGCAACTCCCCCTGCACGTCATCAATCATACAGTTCATTTCTTACAGCAAATCTATAGAATCTCTTTGTGTGGTTACAGGAACAATGGCTTTTCAGAAAATGCGTCACAGCAATAGCGTAAATCATATATGTCCAAACAAACCCTCGCTTAAGTCAGTAAACACATAATCATTCGTGTAAATAACCTTTTACAACATAATATGCACGCATACATTCTGGAAATGTCAATAAAGGTTCTATGCATAAAAACCAGCCAGTGAAAATCAATAGAGAAGAGGCGAAAATCCAAGATTCAAAGGGTACGGTATATAATGCAATAAAAAATGAAGAATCATGCCAAAAGAGTTAAAACCTTTCAAAATAGGTAACGGGTAAACACCCCCTATAGGTAATAGTAAATGTCGTCCTATCAATTTCGTCTAAAAATGTTCACTTGCATTAAATGGAGGAACACGCAATGTCCAACAATCGACACATACCACCAATAATAAAGGACCCATATCATGAATAGATTGCCATGTAGCAAGGCTGTACACCTGACTAAGGAATCATTCAAAGAATGGCTTTATAAAATTGATAAATTATTAAGCAACTAACGAAAATAGCCTCATTATATTTTCGTTGCACATAACAACCTTATTGGTGGATAGGTTTTGAGGCTCTAAATAATATAACCCCCCCTCTAATCTTGTTTGATTTATTTTTTTGAGAGAATGTTTATGTTGAAGATTTAGTATAGGCCATAGTGCAGACCCAAGCAACCGCTCATAGTACAAAACACAATAGCGCTCATAGTATCAAACAGATACGGTGGCCACAGTCAAACTTTAATTGTAAAAATAGAAATTTGATGAAAACTTCCAGGTGAAATGTCGTTTTTCTTTGTCCCCCATAAAAAGAAATAATCGTATTTTTCAATGGAGAAAATATATTTAAAAGATGGGATTTCTTTTTCATTTTAATTGTTATAATCGATTTAGCATTATTCATAAAACCAAACTGTGTTTGTGGTTTAGTTACTGGTAGGTTCCTTTAAGGATATAAGCACCCCACAGTACCTGTTTCATATCATTGCGAACTTTATTTGCCTAGCCTTCATTTCTACCGTGGAGTCCATTTAAACCTATTAACTGTAATCTGGTATTACTTTTAATTTGGTATCCCTCATATCATGTCATTTGAAATCACCTTCTTGGGAAGTTCGGGTGGTCCTATTGAGACCTCCACTTGTTGTATATTAATTAAAGATAGTAATACCTCATATAATGACATCATTGATACTAATTTATCTAATCAAGTCTTATGTGTTGATGCAGGCTCAGGGATTAACAAGTTGAGTGAAATTGTGTATAATGAAAGAGTTAATAATGATTCAAATCTCCTATTGAACTTATACAATGATTCAAAGCCCGTGTCATATTATTATCATAAAGATGTGAGTATCACTCATCCATTTTCCCAATTATCCAAACTGGTGAGCCCCATAAAATCTGCCATGAACATATTCGATAATATAAGTCATTATTTAGTGTCCCATCCTCATTTAGACCACGTGAATGGTTTAGTATTGAATAGTGCCAGTTTTTCAAGCCAGCATCCAAAGCAGATCATTGCGTCTTCTGATACTATTGAGGCCTTGGATAAGTACATTTTCAATGGGATAGTATGGCCCAATATGCAAGAATTCGATATCATACAGTTTAATACAATTAAATATCACCAAAAATTTAAAATCAGTGATGTTTTCGAAGTGGAAATGTTTAAACTAAGTCATGGAAGATTAATTAATCATTCCAATAAGAGAACTTCAATTTCGTTTCTTGAAAATTATTCTTTAAACCGTAAATCCCCAATCAATTATAAAAACACCAATTCCTTATCAGTCAATGATCCTGACACCAGCACAACTCCTTATTTATCTTCAGCTTTCTTGATCCATCATCTCAAAATCAAGAAACACATTTTAATTTTTGGTGATTTTGAAAGTGATTTAATTTCAAATTTAAACTTCAATGATATCATTTGGAACTCCATAGGTCCACTTATTGTCAACAAACAATTGAATGTCATAATAATGGAATGTTCTCATTCCCATCTAAATCAAAATCAATTGTATGGCCATTTAAATCCTAAATACTTATTCACGGAATTGGTAAATTTGAATAAGATCTGTAAGAACTTAAGTGGCGAAAAATACCCTTTAAAAGATTTACACATCATTATTAATCATGTCAAAGAGGTGGGGGATTATGATCCAAGGGTTCAAGTTTTAGATAAACTTAATGAATTAAATAAAGTTCATGATTTGGCAATTAAGTTTTCCGTAGGAATTTCGGGAATTTCCATAAGGATTTAATTATTTCTATTTACCTTTTGGTCCTTTAAAGTGGCTAACTTTCTATATAAAATGGATAAAGCCCCAGATAAGATGAATATTCCATATAAGGCAAAGATAAGATACATTAGATAGATAAGAAAGATAAGAGTACATTAGCTAGTCTAAATTCGTACATATATTTAGTACATAATACTTTTCCAACTTCCTGTTCTCTCTAAACAACTTCATAAACTTCACTAATTAAACTTGCATGTAAATCAAATGGTAAACTTTCTTCACCTTCCTTACTAACAATATCAACAACTTTAACATTACCGAAACAATTATCCAGTTCAGTAAAGTTTGTGTAATTAATATCAAATTTAACGTCCATTGGGAATAGAGCATCTTCATCAGCAGCATCACCAGTATCAACAGAGAATTCAAAAGACCCCGATGGATCATCTACAGAAATTTCTTCAATAGTGAATATAATTCCAATATCACTATGTTCGTAGCTTACGCTTACTTCATCGTCCTTCAAATTAACATCACCACCTAAAGGTATTACAATTTTCAAATCCTTGACTGTGGTATTTGATAAATTGTTCTCAATAAACTTGGAAGTCAATTCATATTCTAAAGTAACGTCAGTGGAATTATCATTGACATTAACCCATGCTGTAAATAAAATTGGTAAGTATTCTTCTTCGTCCTTACCTCCAACACATCTCCATCTTAAAACTCCTAAACTCTTATCATTGGATGGGAAACTCTTGGACTTATCCTTCAACTCAATTATATTTTCATCATTGAATAAATTCTTATCGACATTAGGATGTGTCTTGTATTGAATCTTCTTTTGTTTAGTGTCGGTGTTTAATAAGATCTTACAATTACTCAACTCTGGATCATTAATTCTTAATTGCAAGTCTCCTTTGATTTCACTCAGATTGATCGATCCATCCCTTGATAAGCTTCCATTGAATCTCTCATTAATAGTAATTAAGATTCCGTTATTATGAACTTTTGGAACTGGAGTAGAAGCTTTAGGAGCAACCGGTTTAGGACTTTCATTAACCACATGATGCTCAAAGACTGGTTGTTGAGTAGATAATAAGGGTTGGCTGGTTTCATTTCTTGTCTTCTTACCTAATTGCAACCCACCGGACCTTGGAACGGCAGGTTTAGCGTATGAATCGAATGATTCAACCGAACTAATTGGTGGTTGCATAGGTTGATAATTGGCTGAGGGACTTGGACTGAAACTAGCACCATTAGATCCATTGAATCCTGGTCCATATTGTGATTCCATATTTTTCTTGGCCAATTCCTTTCTTTGGATTTCTTTGGCTTTTCTCTTTCTTTCTTCGATAGCTTCCATTTCTTTGTTTCTTTCGATGATTTCTTGAATCTTCTCTTCGTGACTATCCATTTCCAAAAAGGTTTGGACTTGGGCAATGGTCAAATTCTCTTTGTACCCATTATTGATAATTTCATCAAATGAACTTAAGATTTCAAAAGCATTTTCAAAGATTTCCCTCTCTTCAATGTTTCTTAACAAATTGCTAATAGTCGATACAAACAAGTGCAAGGTATCTATATCTTGTAAAATATTGGATTGTTTATTGGTCAATAATACAATGTAAAACTCTTCTAATGGCTGATAAACATATCTGATATTATCATCCTCTACAGTGGTATGTTGACTGCTGGAGTTGGAAATTAAGCTTGGGAAATTAGCCAATAATTGCGTGATTTTATCCTTATTCAAGTCTCTAAATTGCCTTGATAAGAGTGGTTTACCTCCCCTGGTACAAATTGATGATGCTAAAACAACCATTGTTTATTTATGCCTGGTTATTTTGGGATTGCCTACGTGTATGCCTACTGGTTTTTCAATTTTGTTTTTCGTTGATCCATTCGTGTCAACGATTTTCGAGCATGGTGTGGACTGACCGATTTTACTACGAGAGATTTTTAACAGTTTATATGGTATTCAAGGAAGATGGCATATATTAACAATTGTTAAATGTAAGTATATAATTCATAGGTAGAAGGTTGTTTATTAAGAGTAAGAAAAAAAATTGACACGGACAGGAATCGAACCTGCAACCCTTTGATTTGGAATCAAAAGCTCTGCCATTGAGCCACCGCATCATTTTCTAACAATTTTGCGCCCTGGAATTTATATTTGTCTATTAGAAATCGTAAGTGACAAGATACGTTTTTATGCCAATCCATAAATTGGAAGTTCTTATAAAGATCCAAATATTTATCTTTAAGAGTATTGAGACTTATCTGATTTCCTATTGTTTCAACTTCCAACCACAAGAAATGATAAAAATCATTAAGAACCTCTTTAAGACCTCAACTTAACTTCCCAGACTTAGAGAACTTTGAACTTTCCCTTAAACTATGTTTTCAGAATCAAGATAACCGTCCATTTCCTTTCTAACTTATTCGAATTAACTTCTGGACATCGTTCCATTCTAACTCTTGCTGTTCAACTTTCCACTCTCCAGCATCTCCTAACATAGATTGTAGTAAGCTTTTACATTACTACTATTCTAAATTTGGAAGTTTAACTTTCTAGATTATAGAAATATGACAGGATAATCCCTTTTGTCGATCTTTTGAGTGATACCTCTGCCTATTTATTAATAGAATCAACCATTTCAGGTAAATAAGATACTTCTTTTCCACTTTACCAAAATCGGTAATTCTAGACCTAATTCTCCGATGTAGTGTAACGGCTAGCACGGTTGCCTTTCACGCAGCAAACCCGGGTTCGACTCCCGGCATCGGAATTTTCTTTTTGCATCCAAATTTACTAGTAAATACGTTTTTAAGATATTCTAGCTAATTCCCTGGTTTTAATACCCTATAATATTATTCATAAAACATATATATTAGTCTATTTATCTTCCTAAATGTACTAACTTGGAAATTGTCATAAAATCTCTGATTGTAGTTGAAGCAATTGTTAAACCATAACCATCTTCTAAAAAAATTGACAAATCTATTGGAGTTGCAGTAAATTTGCTCATATGTGACTTACTTCTAGTTAATGTTTCTAATTCATACTCATCATCTTTGTGTCTTAATGATCTAAAAAATTGTTTGAGTACCATAAATTTAGGTAAATCGATTTTAAATTTAGCAATTCTGGGTGATCCTTTTTGGACTTTCTTTTGGTACAGGTCTCTATTACGATTCTTATGTCTGATAATAATTAGCTTTCTAAGATATTTTTTTTGTTCAGGATTCATATTTTACAAACCCAGTGAGAATCACAAATTTAAGTGATAGACCTTAAAAAAAAGTGAACATATTATGAAGAGACTAAACCTAACAAAATATACCCGAATTAAACCACAAAACCAAATTCTGCCACATTTCATATAAATATATTTATTAACTATATGCATTATGTTAATGTACTGTACACTTAATCCTTTTTAACTAAATCTAAATTTTCATATACTGCACCTGCAGATTTGTATAAATCAGCGGCAGTGACTCCCTTTTGACTAGCTTCATTATCTTTCAACTGTTGTAACATTAATCTGACTTTTTCTCTTTCTTTATATCCATGTAAGCATTCAAAGTAATCTTCGAATTGAGGAAGACATTCTTTTTTCGATACAGTATCTGCTGATGTGTAGCAAGCCAAAACAGTTTGAAACTCATAGAAACATTTTCTGGTACCACCTGATCTTGAATATGGTTGCATTTTACTATGAATGGGTTTGGTATACGAATAGTGTTACCTCTATGGGTGTATAGTAAATTATGAAAACGCTCGTCTTCATTGGACCTTAAAATAGTGAGTATTGGTAGGGGCACGTTTTTCTATATATATATGTTAGAACTATTAGATTATATATTTTAGATATTTACAAATAATGGTGATTTAAACATGGACTAACTTAAACATAAGCTAACATATCACGAATACAATCTTTTACTTGATAATATAAAGGACCAATTTGACCATTAATAATAATATCACCAGTATCATCAACTTCTCCATTACCATAAGTTACCTTTCTTACAAGAACTAAATCATTGACTACTAATGACCCTTCACCTTTGAATTCAGCATTTAAGTCCTTGGCTATGAGTCGTTTCTTTAATTCTGGTAAACTGACATTACCAATGGCAATTTTAGAAGTTCCACCAATTGTTGTTGTAGATTTATCCAATTGGTCAGTGTTAAGCTTCTTTAAAGTGAACTCTGATGATTGGTTCAAAATTTCATTGATTTTACGTTTTTTACCGTTATCTATGGTTTTACTCATGATTTCCAATTGCCCCACGATTTGAGCAACTCTATAACTTCCGTCAATGGCTTGCCATTTCAAATTACTAGCAAGTGATTCATCTAATTTAACTTCAAATTCCCCATAATTCATCTCTTCCTCTTCATTTCCGATCTTTACCAACTCATTTGACTCTATTTCAACTATCTCCATCTTATTGGTAGTATTAGACCTTTCTCCAGCTCTCAATGTTTGTAATGAAAGATATTTAGCAGATTTGGACGTATCTTCAGTTTTAACTTGTTTGTTATTCAGTTGTTCTTGTGTTAGTAGTTTCTTTATTCTTAATGCCCCTATATCTGCTTCATTCACTTGGTTGCTTGAATCAGGTAATAATAAAAGATTAGAAGGCTTTAATGATGAAACAATCAAACTAAAAGATCTTAAATCAACTAATCCTGCTAAATCAACAAAAGATAACCCACACTTTATCGATAACTTCAATGGATCATTACCTAAACTAGAACCGGTGGAAATCGGTACTCTTTTGCGAGGATGATACAAATTATCTAAATTCTTCTTAATTATCTCGTTATTCAATATTTCTTGTGGTGTTAATTTATTCTGGAAAACGTTAGCATTCATATCATCATCATTCTTATTGGCACGCCAATTTCTTCTTTCATCTCGAGTGGTATCGATACTGATCTGGTTATTCACCTCATCTTTCTTTTCGAAATCTTGTAGGTTAAGTATAGCTCCATAATCATCGAAGTCTTGTTTATTTTTATTAGGGAAAAATGGAAACATTGCATGTCTTGGTCTTAATTTATTGGTTAATTTCAAATCCAAGGGTAAATCTTGTTCAAACGCAACTTTGATCGCCTCTGTTACCAATGCTTCTTGAGTGGCTGCATCATCTAAAATTACAGGGGCATTGACACTTCCATTCGTATCTTTGACTTCTGTATTAGTTTGGTCACCATTTTGGGGCTCAGTTCCATCCATTGTGGAATCTTCAACTTCGGCTTCAGGTTCCACGGACGTTGCTAATGTTTCTTGGTCCTCTGCTTCTTGATCTTCGTCTTCTTCGTCATCGTCATCTTCTTCTTCTGAAGAACTTTCACCATCAAAATTTTCCCCAGTCAATAAATTCTTATTCTTTCTGTCTCTAACTTGTTCTACGACTCTCTGCTTTCTTTTGGCATTAGCCCTTTCATGATATTCCGTTAATTCATTACCAACTAATTCTTCTTCTAATGTCCAATCCTTCAACTCTATAGTTTTCTCTAACGGTACAGCTACTCCATCTTCGACCTTATCACCATTATTCTGCTTACACAAGTCATACCATTCATTATATAATTGATTATTGATAGTATCATCATGACCAAAGTGAGTCTTTTCCGTCAATATGATCGTTGTCCTTTCATCTTGACACAAGTATCTTAACGCTTCGGAAGATAATTCACCATTTCTAATATCAACACCTGATGTGAATACCACTTTAGGACCGGTGATTTGAGTTAAATCATATGTATTAGCCACCAAATCCACTTTGGATGGATCAAAAGGGTAATGGTTTCTACTGGTATTATTACCGTTATTTAAAGAATTGGCTATTTCTAATTCTTTGGATAATTGGGCCGACATCCATTCTAATAAATTTGTAGTGTATCTTAAAACATTGGTACCACTATAAGAAACAAACAAAACAGGAATTGGAGCTCCTTTCAAATGGATATCGATAACGTGTAATAATTCGAGAAATCTTCCACTTATAGAGGTGGGTAATAGAACAGTACCACCATTGGCTAATGTGGCCTCTACTAATTGTAAGAATTTTCCTATTCTCTTTCTGTGAGATAGATTCGATCCCAAGTCTGTACCGGTGATTAAAGCGGTTGGTCTCATCAATTGACTGATAGGATTCCCTGTAGATGAAGATAAGAAACTTGCTCCATTTAAAAATGAATCCTTAGAATGGTTCCAACTAGGAGCATAAATAATCTTCTCCAATTTCCGTTGCACTAACCAAAAACTCCCACCTAATGAGTGACCTGAATTATATGCAGTTAGTATGAACTTCTCCTTAACGGTAGTGGTTTCGAAATACTTCAATCCGTGAATTTTATCAAACCAATCATCCACCTCGTTCACTGTTAAAAGCGCATCTTTCAATGGCCCTATGATACCCAAAGACCGGTAATATTCAACGGTTGAAACTCTACCTAATTGTGAAACAGCTTGGGTAGAAAACACTTGAAGGTTTTTCATGATCTGGGGGAATTTACTGCATAATAAAACGTATCCACTTATGAATTCTGGTGTTGAATGTGACAATAATATTATATCGATATCTGCCAAATAAGGTTCTAGAAAATTGATATCGTTGTGGTTTTTACCAGCCCAACTAGGATCCGCTAGGATTTTTATTTCATTATCTATATTTAGAAGTGATGCTTTACATCCATAATTAGGTGATTCTAAGAGTGTGAATGTGAACATCTCTCTATTAACTGAGCGAAACGAGCGAGTAAAGACTTCCGATCGCGAGCTTAACTGAGGGCACTGAGGGTGATGGGGCTAAGACGAATGCGATGAATAAGGTCAATGTATAAGTGAAGAGTGTGAGTTAAACTTAATGAGTTAAACTTAAAGGGAATTCATCACACAAAGACAGGTTAAGAAGAAACAGAAGAAAAGAAAAGAAAAGGAAAGAAAAGTATTCTACTCAATTAATATTCATTCTACATACGATCAAAGTTAATACTTGTTCTTGTGTGATAACTTAATAAAGTCTCAGCTTGAGTCAATCCCGGTAATTCATGAGTAGTACTTATTCTAGATAAACCGGTTTGACCCCCATGAGATAATTCACCATTTTTAACCATTTGAAGTCGAAGCTTATCAAGATCAATTGGCTTCGAGAAAGTTTCTTTGATATTATCATTGACAGTATTCTTTCTTGATCTTTGCAAAGTGGTTGCTCTTCTTCTAATTGTTTTAAATGATCTTGTGATAGGATTCGTATCACTATTATTATCAGAAGTTTGCGAGGAGGTTTCAAATTCCTTCTCTAACTTAGCAAAAGCTTCAGGGTCCAATTTCGAAAATTCGGTCAATAATCTATACTTCTCCACATCTTCAGGATCAGTAGGATCATATCCCACAGGATACTCATCATATTCTCCTCTCTTGAATCTCTCTCTGATGATATCAATATCATCGGGCATGAAGTTCTTCTTTAAGAAATCATGAGTGAATCTTGGTAATAAACAGGCAACTACTGCAACAAAGAATGAACACCATATAGCCAATGTGCCAAATACTTGAGCCGCAGCTTTATAAAACTCACCTGAATATGTAGCAGAACTCCAAACTCCAGCCCAAAACCATACAACAATGATTGAAAGGGAAAGAATCAAAAGACTTAACCAATCCCATCTATACTGTTGTAAAATCACATAGAAATCAGCAGCTGTTACACACATAGCGACACAAAGAAGACCTTGCCAGAACCTATGATCAACTGCCAACCCTTGAGGATTTTGAAACGACTTGTAAAAAGTCAAATAACAGAAGAAAAACGTAATCACAGATTGATATAAACCATCTAACATGTAATAACAGAATTTAGTTTGTGACCAGTCCTTTCTGAGTATACCACTTCTATACAATTGTGGAACTATCAAGGAAATCGTATCGTTAACATCTTGGTCCAATACCGCCAAAAAGATAATTGGTAATGAAGTAAATGCTAAATTATAAAACATCAAAAAGGTATACTCATAATAATAAGAACCATCAAAATTATTATAAATACCATACCAGAAACATGTCATAGTAAACAACACATTCTTATAGAAAAAACAAGGAATCATTTCTGCTAACCTTTTGTATGACCATCTACCATGAACCAATAATAATCTTGTTAAGAATCTGAATTGACCAATGGCATAATCTGATGACATCACCGCTTGACGACCTTCTTCTCCAGCAATACCAACTCCTACGTTGGCAGCTTGAATCATAGCCACGTCATTAGCACCATCACCAATAGCCAATGTCATAACTTGTAATTCATTCTTGACTAATTTGGTGACTTGTGCCTTCTGAGCTGGTGATACTCTACAACATATAACAGACTTACATTGTTTACCCAACAATAAGAATTTCTTTCTTAAATATGGATCAGTAGCATCGTCAAACACATGAGTCAATGCAGCCCCATCAATAATCAAAGCCAAGTTCGACATTGGAGTTGAATGGTCTTTAATTGCTAGTTTAATTAACTCATCAACTACATCATTACTAAGATCAGGTAAATCAAAGTTTTCTGACAAATAAGATGTTACTAAATTATCAATGTATCCAACATTCTCAGGGTCAGATTCGTCTGGTCTTACTACTAATAATTTCATATCATTATTCAAGACATTACAAGAAAATCCAATATTAATAGCGGTTTCTATTCTATCACCCGTTAAAACCCATAACTTAACTCCGGCCTCAGATAAAATAGAAATGGAATCAGGAACTCCAATTTGCAATCTATCTTCAATAGCAGTACCACCCAATAAAGTTAAATCGGTTTCAATTTCTTCATCCAATTGGGAAATTAAAACATCACGATCATCATCAATCGAAGCATTGGCGTCTCTATACCTTTTACTCCATCCTTCAAAATACGTAGCATCAATGTCTTTAGAGGTAATACATAAGGTTCTCAATCCTTCTTTAGCAAAATCTTCCAAATGCAAGGCAGTTTTGGAAATAACATTATCAGAATTATTGGATTTAGACAATCTTTTGAAAATAACATTATCAGCTCCTTTACAATATAAAACCACCTTTCCTTCAGGAGTTTTAATAAAACATGACATTCTTTTTCTAGCTGAGGTAAAAGGGATAGTTTGTAATAATTCATAAACTTTTTCTTCCCCATAAACTTCAAGGATCAAATTATTTCTTTGACGTTCTCTAAACACAATTCCAACATCTCTAGCAGCTGCTACTAATGCGGCTTCATCTGGTGATTCAGCTTTAAAATCTCTCAATGTCTCGTCAACTTTATTAGCTTCAGTCATAACGGTATGACACAATGCTAAAGCCAACATGAACTCTTCATTTGCTGGTTTTTGAGTATTGGATTCACTGGAATCTATAAATGTATCTTTAGCATAAGCTGAAGAGATAAATGTCAAGTTTTCTTCTCTGAATTGATCACTCTTATTGAAGCCAGATAATTCTTTGATCATCAAATCTTTATCTTGGGAGATCTTGGTTTTCCAGAATTCTTGTTGTTTAATGATATCAACTCCATTCCTTTTATCTAACCCTTGTTTGGCTTCGGTATACGCTAACCCATAACTTACGCCATTTATTGTACACTTTTTGAATTCCATGACATTTTGGGTTAAGGTTCCAGTTTTGTCACTAAAAACATATTCTATCTGACCTAAATCATCCGATATGTTCCACGACTTAGGCACACACGGGAAATCTAATCTCTCGTAATACATTTTAATATCGGAATAAATAAAATAGGCCTGACAGGTTTTGATAATCTCCACAGAGATGTATAAGGAAATTGGAACCAATGATTGATAAATAATCAATACTACAAAGAATAAAATTACAGCATTAATTGCAGGTGTAGAACCATAAGCTTTAAATTCATAGAACACTCTGGAGGTATCACTACGATCGTAGAACACCCCATTTACCACGGCTGATACAAAACATAAAATGAACAATAAAGCGAAATTAATGAAAACCGATAAATTCAATTCTCTAGAAATTCTGGATGCTTTGGTTGGGGTTATACCTGAATTTAACATAATCTTTGTCTCTTCCCCGGTATAAACCACGAGCCCAATTACCCATTTGGTGTTTCTTACAGTTGAACCTCTTAATAATACATTATCATTTGTGATACTTTCCTTTTCATCATCATTGATCAAATTTCCCTGGGTATCGTAATTCTCATAATGAACAGTTCCTTTAAATTGATATAACAACGAATTAGGACTATCACATTCAATCCAGAACTTCGTATTGGCCAAATCCTTAGCATGTTTTAAATGATGAGATCCTCCACAAGCAAGTGACTTCTTAACTTTTAAATTGGTTTCACCATCTAAATTCTTAGTCTCGATATAACAATTACTTTCAATATCACTAGTTGAGATTATTACCATATCAGCAGGAACTTCTTCATTAGCTCTAACTCTAATAAAGTCTCCTACAGTAACATCTTTCCAACGTCTATTTTTGAAGGTAACTTGACTTAAATCATTTCCTTCTTGGACTAAATTATAATTTATCAAACTATCAGAAATCTCATTAGAAGTTGGGGCTCTATATCTATGGTGAGATTGATGAGACTTCCTTCTATTACTCAGAAAACTCTGTCTATATGATTGAGCTTCATCTTCACTCACAATAGTTGAAGTTCTTCTTAAAGCATTTTCATCTTCAATTTCTTTCCTTATGAATTCCTGTTTGGCCTTCTTCTTAAAGAAAATAAACACTATACATTTCCATAGTCCATGGCCTACTTTATTAGTTACTTTGGTCAGAAACTTCTTAAATTTTCTCCAAGTACTTACGTAATCCTTTTGAACGTTAGGATTATTCATTCCTATGAAACAATGTATCGCCGAATTATTCAAGTCATTATCAGAAGATCCTCTTCTCCAATCTTCAAACGCATCTCTAATAGCCGTTATGGCAACGATAACAATCAAGGGGGTAGCTGCTAATCCAGGACTAGAAACACCAAAAATTTGAAAGGCCCCTAAGATACTTAAACCCAAAAAGTATCCATTGGCAACATTTCTAAATTGAATTAACAAATTCTTGGGTATAAACGTCACTGGGGTATACTTGGTAGTTCTGATTTTGTTTCTGGAATAATGAATCAACGGTGCCCCGGCTGTGTCCTTCATATTATCGGGGAGTTCGTAATTGACATAAATGGTTCTGGGAATATTTGAATATATTTCTTTCATATAAGCTGGCATACCTCCGAACCCCATGTTATACAACACTTTATCAAACTTCTGTCTCCATGTAGGGGGTTTGGCGGCCACCAAATCTCTCAAAGTATACCTCCTATTGAGGGTATTGACGGTCTTTTCATTTGAGTCTGGCGACAAGTTTTCTGTCTTTTCTACTTCAGGGTTTGAATAGTTATTCTGGGAATAATCTGATGATGACCCTGGAATATCCTCAGTCATAGTTCCTTACTCTTTTGTGTATAGGGAGTCAATAGGAACGATATGGCTGGTTATTTCTATGGACCTTCAAGACGGTGGTTTTTCTTGCTCCCGAGTAGTAGTGGAATTAGATGTTTACTATAACTGGATAGTTAATGACTAAATTAATTTTTCTGAGATAAAGCGGCAATAAGTACAACGGAAATGTAGGGTAAATTACTTCCGTCTATTTATGGTAAGAACAATAAATTGTGGTATATTGGCCAATAGGACTGGTACAAATGAAAAAAAATGAATATATTTAGGTTAACAAATTCAGGCTACGAATTATAAAGATGACTCGCTGGCTATTAGGATGTTATTAAACCGTTCCTCAGCACCGGAACAGGTGGGACAGACTTAGCCCGAAAATACTGGACACATTATTAGAGTGTTTAGGACATATTAGATTTGCTAGAGATTGTGGTTTAAACAGTTCATTATGATATTATGGTGTTGTTAGATCATTTCAATATCAATTTCAATGACACAAAACCCATCACAACTCATTTTAATCCGAAGGTTTGGGCATATTTATTATCACCATCGGTTCCAGCACTATCTGCGAAGTTATGTAAGATGCAACTTGGCTGTTGCAATTGTCGTGCGATTGTCGTGCGATTGTCGGACTTGTCGTGGTAGCACCGTCGTACAAGCTTGTATAGTACGCACTGAAAAATTTTTCAATCGTCGACTATAATTATTCATAATGTCAATTGAAGAAATCCCCCAAACCGAAGAAATCCCTCAAGGAGCTGAAGTCCATGTCATTTCCAAAAATGAAAAGAAAGCCAGAGACTTAATTAAAAAATTGGGCTTGAAACAAGTCAAAGGTATCTCTAGAGTTACTTTCAAACAAAGACCAAATATCATCTATGCTATTGATCAACCTGATGTCTACAGATCTCCAGCCGGTACTTACATCGTTTTCGGTGAAGCCAAGGTTGATGATATTAACCAAAGATATGCTGAAGAAGCTGCTGCTGCCGCTGCTGCTGGTGAACATGACCACGATCACGATCACGACCATGACCACCACGACCATGACCACAGTCATGAAGATAAATCTCCAGAATCAATTACTGCTGATTTACAAAAAGCTGCTATTTCTGATGATAAGGTAGAAGAAGATGATGGTGAAGTTGATGAAACCGGATTAGATTCCAAGGATATCGATATCATTGTTGAACAAACTCAAGTTTCAAGAGCTAAGGCTGTCAAAGCTTTAAGACAACATAATGGTGACATGGTCAATGCCATCATGGAAGTTTCTTAGATTTAGAGGTTTAGTAATATATTTAACATATCTCATTAAATTGGTTCTTTCTCTTATTCTTTATCTTGTTCCTTTTGTTCTTCGTTTTTCTCTTGTTCTTTATATTCTTCTTCGAGTTCTTCAAGTTCTTTTGGTTCTTTTGGATCTACAGGCTCTACAGGCTCTTCAAGGTCCTTTGGTTCTTCAAGTTCCTTTTCTTTGGACTCTTGAGGATCCTTAAACTTAGGTACCTGCTCAACCTCTGGGGAATTCACCTTAGAAACCTCTCCCGACTTTAAATCAGGCTCATTAAGAACCTTACAATATGGACATATAAATTTTGTATATGGATCAGAAGGAGGTGCTAATCCACAATGATTGAAGCAATTCTTACAGATCAATGCATATTTTTGAGTATCATCTTCCGATCCAATAAGAATATCTAATAATCGGTCTTGAAAGGTTCTAGGTTGATTTTTAGGAACAACTGTTGGACCTTGTGGGGGAATTTGACTTGGTACTGGTACTTGACCCTGAGCCTGTTGAAGTTCAGGTTGTGATTTCTGTTGAGTTTTTAATTGTACTGGTTGTCCCTTTCTTTGTGTATCCAGTGAATTTACCGGCGGTTTTTGTGATTTTGTCTTCTTTATTGAATCTTCATCAAATCTATTCAATAATTCATTAGTACTAGTATAATTAGTGAGTTCCTTTAAATCCGTAATTTTCTTCTTTTGTTTCTTCTTTTGTGCCTTGATATACGATTGCTTAGAATCAATCAACCATTTGATCACATAATTTATAAAATATATCAACAAATATAAAATCCCTGGGGAACCTAAAAGTATCAGTATACTTAATCTCAGTTGATTGCCAAAAAAAAATCGAATTTTGTTGATTTTAAAACTATTATGGGGTAATTGCATAATTAAATAACCTATGTATGCTAAATAAACAGGAACCAAATACCCAATTAATGATTTTATGGCTCTCTTTTTGAATTGATTCAATCTGATGATTGCTTGTTGGCTCTTATTGATCGATAGGTTTAAATCATTTAATTCTTTCTCAAACGTCTCAATGTTAACGGAGGACTTGAATAAATTGAATATAGCCATTGTGGTAAGACTCTGTGGCGATGATTAACGAGGATGGAAGTAAATTACAACTGTATATTTTAAAAAGATGATGACTTCACGAGGTGCGCAACTACGCGGAAAAGGTTGACTAGAAGAATTTAATGAATCCCATATAAACCCCATAACTTGTAATATAAAGACCACAAACCCATTGATATACAAACACAAATATGACGTATACTATTGGGAATCGAAAAATCGATATTGATGGGGTGCTAACTCCTCAAGATGAGCGGGATATTTTGAAGTATCGGAAACTATTCAAATATTGTCTTAGTCATAGCACCTTGACGCTATTAATTTATGTTAAGCGACTCGTACATTTGTACACGGATGTCATAACTATATACAGCACATTATTAAGTAAAATTCCAGGATACGAGGATGTTAGAGCCATGACCTTAAATTGTAAGAATAATTTGGTGATGTTGGAAAATGAATATAATAGAATATTGAGCCAATCACTCGATGTGGTTGAAATCAGAGCTAAACAAGTCAGTTGGCAACACAAAGACTACGAGAACATTATCAAAGTGATGTCTGTGTCATTATTAACATTAACTTTGAATAACTTTGAAACTGCCTTCAAAACCTTAACATGCATAGAATTATTCTTTGATAGTTTTAACAATTTAAAGAAACTCTTGATTCCATATTTATTGAACCACACCAAATTGATTATTCGTAGCATTAAGAAGTGCCTTTACTTATTCAGTCTATCGACTATCGCTGACAATTTAACATCGCTCATAGAACTAGACCCTTCCATCATCAAACAATTAAAGAAGATTGAAAAGATTACTGATGGCATAGAGAAAGAGGCTCATGTTTTAAAAAACAGCTTCAAAGTGTTTGATCCTTCGATTCAACAATACACTTGTATTTTGTTGGGTAAAGGCATACTAACAAGAAATATCCAATTGAGTGATTGTACCATCATTAAAAGAAGAGATATTTGCTTTCAAGCTGCTGAACATGTGGTTTCAATTCCATTGACTCAAGACCAGCCTCTGAAATTCCAATTTTTTTCAAAGTATCTTACCCTTGTGATTTTCTTATTGGTTCTATTAGTAATTTCTGTAATTATTAGGTTATTAAAGGTTTTATTTAATTAATTGTAATATAGAATTTATTGTAGTTGTATGTAATTAATAGAGATGACTTTGTATATTGTATTGTTTTCTTTTTGTGAATTGTGGTTAAATGTACCACTTGACTTTGTGTCCATGCTTGGTGTCGATATTTGTGTATACACTCATGTTCGTTCCTTCGTTCACATTAAAACGCCTCACGTTGATCATGTATCACTTTAGCTTCACTTTCGTTTCCCATTCCTCTCGCATCCCTCAACTAACTATGCTCACCCTCGCGAAATTTCACTAAAGCCAACTATCATCAATATAAATAGTAAGGCCATCATTCCCTATAAGTTCTAGGTTCCCCCCACTTTTTGCTTACAGTTCATCAATTGAACTCATAGTTTAGATACACACATCGGGAAGTACTGTCAAACAGTGCAGGCAAGTCTGGAAACTGACACCCCGTCAAACAAAACAGTCAAATAGAATACCGTAAGTCGTCCACTTCAAATATATCTAAAACATCATTGGTGGCTAATAGTCAAAATGTCTGATAAACAAATCTATTCTGCCACTTATTCCAATGTTCCGGTGTTTGAGTTTGTAACTTCGGAAGGCCCTATAATGAGAAGAAAACTTGACTCCTGGATAAATGCTACACATATCTTAAAGATAGCCAAATTCCCTAAAGCCAAAAGAACCAGGATCTTAGAAAAAGATGTTCAGACAGGAGTCCATGAGAAAGTTCAAGGGGGTTACGGGAAATATCAAGGGACTTATGTGCCCTTGAATTTGGGGATAGATTTAGCTAAATCTTTTGGTGTTTATGAAGAATTAAGGCCAATTTTCGAATTCCAATACATCGAAGGCAAATCATCAACCCCACCTCCTGCTCCTAAACATAACCATGCATCGGCTTCAAATGTGGCACATCGAATGAATTCATCCAATTTAAATGGTAATGCCGTGCTTGCCAGGAAATCCAAGTCAACAAACTCATTGAATGAGCCTGCTAAGAAAAGGGGTAGACCCAAAAGAGTTAATTTACCTAATGACCAAGTACCCAGCTTGAAATATAGCGATACTACTCAAATAAACATTAGTCCTGCTACAAGACAAAATACCGAATCTGATGTTATAAATATTATTGCCAATGCCCAGTCCGTGAAGAATGAAGATTTGGAAGTGGTGGGAAGTAGCGATAATGATGATATGGGTAATGATGAAGTTGATTTCATAAGTGGAAAAGAATTGTTCGGTACACCCCGGAACTCATTTGAAAGAATTGTTAATAGGACACCATATGGCCAAAATAATCCATTGAGTTCGAATTTCAATTTCCATCAGCTTTCCCATTCAAGAAACCAATCGCAAATGGACCCCTATGGGTTATCACAATACCATCATCCTCATCAGAATATTCATTTACAGAGCTTTAAAGATGAAGGTGTGTTCGCTGAATATTTCAATAATTTATTATCGTTCTTTTTGGATGATAGTAATAACAATAGTCAGAACACCGAAGAAGAAAAGAAAGAGATCACGATCCCAAAGACATTATTAAATCCACCACAGCCAATTTCAAAGATTAATATCAATCAACCAATCGACAACGATGGTAATACTATTTTCCATTGGGCTTGCTCGATGGGGAATTATACTGCCATTGAGTTTTTAATTAACAATTTCTCTAATATAATCCATTCAAATTTGAAAAACAACAATGGGGAAACTCCGTTAATGTTTTTGATCAAGTTCACAAATTCCTACCAATTAAAGAACTTTCCTGCGGTTTTAGAGTTATTGTTTGACTCGATATTGACAGTTGATAATCATAATAAAACCGTGTTACATCATATAGCATTAATGGTATCTCCACCTCCTAATTTCCATCATGAAAGCTTTAATAATGACGAAACACAATTACGTAATTATTTGAAGAACAAGGAAAGAGTTGCACGGTATTATGTTGAATGCTTATTCACCAAGATCCTAGAATATCAGACTATTAATAATCTTGAGGATGGTGAACTTATAAAGAAATTTGTTAACCATCAAGATAATGATGGGAACACGGCATTCCATTTGATCAGTTATAACTTGAATAAGAAGTTGATTAAAGTATTTATAAATTATCATAGGTTCATTAACTTTTCCATTAAGAACTTAGTGAATTACACGGTTGAACAATATTTAGCATCCCATAATTATATCCTTAAGTTGGAGAATGATGAAAAGGATGAAATTCCAACCCAACAAGATGTTAAGAACTCAGTATCTTCGTCCACGTCATCAGTTAATGAAATCTCCAAACCCATAGTATTGAATGAATTGACTAAATCATTTACTATACAAAGTTTTGAGAGTCAATTATATTATAGTAAGATGACGGTGAATTTGACCAACTCCAAAACCAACGCTATAACCGAAAAGTTGACGGAGTTGCAATTCTTAATTGATAAGGAATTGAATGAAAAGGATGAGACTTTGTTGAAATTATTAAATATTAATAATCAATTCAATAATTTTAAAATCATCGAACAGAAACTCATCCTCAAGATCTTCAAACTCGATAATCTCATTCAAGATGTAAGTGAAGCGTTTGAGAACTTTCAAATCGATTTAAAGAGAGATAAAATCATTCAAGACGAAATCAACAGGTTCTTAAACGATTTAGTTTTTCAAGTATTACAAAAGAAGGAAAAGCTCAATAAGAAGTTACTGGATTTCAAGCTACAATATTGGAGGTTGTGTAAATTACAACTAATTGAAGGAGCTACCAGTTCCAAGGACGACGATAAGTCAGGAGATAAATTTCAATTGGCGGTTGAATTACAATCCCAAATCATTAAATCAAGACAATTATTAAATGAGTTATTTGAACTATCACCAAAAGTACCAAACTTGAATAAAGACGATTTCAAAGAGAATAAATCCAACTCAATTGTTGCGAATTATCCATCCGATGATAAATTGAATAAGTATTGTAAATTGATTTCTTTATGCTGTGGGATGAATATTAATGAAGTGGAAAGTTCTATTGATTCTATTGAGAAATCATTGATGAATTCCATGAAATAAGAAAATGTATAATAGTGTAATGTACTCATGTATCAAAATATATAGTAAAAGTATATTTGCCCTTATGACGTAGAGTGTTATGATACCAGTTTTTTTTGAAGTTTGTGTTTATAAGCCTTTAAGTGTATTAACCTATTGCAAAGCCTCGTGCAACCATTTGACAGCCTCATCTCAGTGTGCCGCATCGATTCTTATCTTCTGCGAACTATAGCCGAAACCTTAATAGGTGTTCTAATCTTCTGCTATCAAACTTGTAATTAACCAACAGAAACATTTCAAAAATCAACAAAAATTTAAACCAAAAACACCTGTAACGGTAAAACAATCTCATAGGGTTTTGACCATAAGCGCAAAATCTGCCTAACCCCAGAAACAATAAAATTTCATCGCCTCTTCGCATTGCGTTCTACGGCGGGGCGCTCAGACGATTGCTTCAAATTGCGAAGATTTGTAACTGAAAGATATAAAACTGAAACTTGACATTTAGCATACAGTGGATAATGAAACGACTAACGACTATAAGACTGTTGGTCATAATAGTGGTGTTCTGTATAGCACTACTGTTAACTTTACTTCGAGGAGAATATGGTGAGGAGTTCCGAGGGAGTTTGAAGAAGAAGGTAATTCCAATATCTAATGCTAAGCCCTTCGGTAAGGGGGGGCTTTTCAACATGTTTAGGAATAAACCCCAATACATGACCATAGATGATCTTGTGTTCCCTGTAAGTGAAGACATCCTTTATGAACAGAATTATGTAAAGAGATCATTAATAACTTTCACTGATCCCTATGTGATAAGAAAGTCTATAAAGAGTAAAACATTTGATAAAGCAATATGTAGGAAGCTCCGTATGAAACATGATTTGATGATAAGCCAACCCCAAATAGTGGATGCTGATTTGGGTACGATTCTTGACAATTTCAAAAGAAATGAGCCGTATCAGAACTTAATAGACGAAGTTAAAGCCAAATTTAAATCGAAACTTCCAGTTACAAGTCAATGGTTAAGGTTTGGAGGTGCCTCAGTATGGCTAAATGATTTAAGACTCCACTTTATGGTTAGTAGGTTAATTTTTTCTCCTTCAGGAATTCCTAATAAAGGGTTTGCTAGTTTTCTTTATGTTCAGGCCTTTGATGAGAATTGGAAAGAAATCACCCGAACATATGAAATTCCTTATGAACAATTCACCGTTCAACATGTGATAAATTCGGATGGATCAGTTACTGAAGTAATAGTCGATAAAGCGTTGGCATCAAGGAAACTTTCATTCCCTTCGCTATTACCGATTGCATTTGATTATCAAATGCAAACCCCTAATGATAAATATTATTGGGGGCCCGAAGATCCTAGGATTCTTAAGCGGTTCAATCCCACTTTTGGATATGAAGAACCTATAGTGGTATTCAATATGAAGGACAATAAAATAACAAAAAGAGTAATGCATTTGTATTTACCCTTTTCCAATAAATTAACAATGTTAACTAAGAGGAAAGAGAAATGGGCCTATGTTGAGAAGAATTGGACTCCTTTCATTAGTAAAAACATTCACGATAATAATAAGATTAACTTTGTTTATTCTATGGTTCCATTAGAAGTTGTGACGTGTGAAATTGATACAGGAGTATGTGATTTCCTCCAAAAGAAAAAGAAATCGAATATTAATTCATTTGGATCTTTAAGAGGTGGAACCCAATTGGAAAGTATACCTTTGAATGATCTTTTACCTAATCATATTATGGTAAGATTCCCAAAGAACCGTCAAATATATGTAGGATTTGCCAGAACTCATTTGAACAAATGTGGATGTGGTGAATCTATGTATAGACCAAATTTGATCATTTTAGTCGAAGATTACAATATTAAGACCAATAAATTTTATTACAAAATCGCTGATGTTTCGGACTTTATAGATTTTAATGCGGTTGTGCCTAAATGGACAGTTCCCAAAGTTGATGATGAAGGAAAATTAATAGAAGAAGACGATGGTAAACTGATTTGTGATAAGACGTTAAGAAACGTTTTAATTCCTAATTCCATTGCATATTGGGATATAGAATCGATCTTACTGGGATCTATCGAATATGAAAGGCAACATTTCCATATGATTCCTGAGGATGAACTTTACGTGAAATTTAATGATTATATGGGTGTAACTTTATCAGCAGCAGATAGCGATGTTAGCGTGGTTCATGTCAACGGGATGTTGGAATATATTTTGAATATTCCTTCTTTATTTGATGCTACCACATATATTGATAGTCCGAAGAAGGCTAATGTTAATGGAACACGGTTTAATGAGAAATGTAGTGAATTGGCTGCAAAAGATTATTGCATTAGTTATGCCCAAAAGAATGGAGGGGTTGTTGAATATGAAACTGAACTGAAAGAAAGTTAATCTAGTAGTATATAAATTCATATGCCCTCACGAGGGTTATCAGCATCACTGAACTTAAAATCCCTAATACTTAAAATCCTTAATTCTAAAACCTTGACTTCCTAAATGGAACCCCTTTCGCCTATATGGCATAAATGTTTGTGTGCGCGCACGACTCCTTCAATAACCGAGACATGCAAAACCTCTTAGTAAAAGTTGCAAAAAAATTATTAGCCGGATTAACTATGAGAATTTTTTTGCAGCAAAAATACAAACGCCATTTCCTTTAAATACCCTTGGCTTCCCAATTTAGAAGTTAAAATGATGTCGAATGAAAGTTCAAACCTAAGTACAAACGAAAGTACGGAAGGGAGTACAAATGGAAGTATAAATGAAATTAATGAAAAATATGATAATATTAGTGAACCTTTATCAACTAATTCTTCTGCTACTTATCCTGTAGCTTTTCATGGAAAAGAACAGGAAGAAACCGAACAAGAAAAAAGAAGAAATTCGACAAATTCATTCAAAGCATCCTTAGAAATCATAAGAAGGTCATTAACAGGTCAGTCGGTATTCTCTACCAAATCCCAATACTCAGTTAAAGATATCTATGGAGATTTATCCAGTGACCAGATTAACAAGGAAAGAGCCCAAACAAGACAAGATGTATTGAATGAGTTACAGCAAAATATCGAAAACTATGAAGTTGAATTTGAACCCTTCAATATTCCTGAAAGTGCTTTACCTATTGAACATAATGGTGAAGAGTTTGGTTCTATAGACCCTGAATTAATTACTTGGGAAGGTTATAATGATCCTCGTGATCCTAGAAATTGGCCATTATCAAGAAAAGCATTTCTTACTGGATTTATTTCACTTTATGCTTTAGTAAGTCCCATGACATCATCAATTTTATCACCAGCAGTTAGCGAAATATCCCAAGAATTCCATATAACTAACTCCACCATAAGCTCAATGTTAGTATCGATTCAAATCTTAGCTTGGGCTATAGGTCCTTTGATAATTTCTCCTTTGAGTGAGTTTGATTACATAGGAAGGAAACCCGTGTTAGACGTATCTATATGGATTTCATTTTTATTCAACTTAGGTTGTGGTTTAAGTCAAAATACTGCCCAAATGTTAGTATTTAGATTCGTAGGGGGACTTTTTGGCTCATCTCCATTAAATGTTGGTGCAGCAGTTATAGCTGACTTATTTGATGCTAAATCAAGAAATCTTGCATTAGCAGGTTTTGCCTTAGCTCCTCTACTTGGCCCTATCCTTTCACCAGTTATTGCAGGATTTGTAGTGGATCATAAACAATGGAGATGGGTCTTCTATGTCATAACAATTTTCAATGGATTTGTAGCTGTCGTTGGTACAATTTTTTTCCAAGAAACCTCATCATCCAAACTACTTAAACTCAAAGCTAGGGCCTTAAGAAAAGCTACTAATAATGAAAACTTACATACCATTTATGAAATCACTGATCAAACTTTCAAGCAGAGAATGTTAATCACTATGACACGTCCAGTAAAGCTATTATTCACAAATTTAATGGTTATAGGATTAGGTTCTTTCCTTGCCTTCGTTTATGGGTTCATGTATTTATTGATAGTCACCTTTCCTACAGTGTACGGAAAAACTTATGGGTATAGTAAAAGTGTTATTGGTTTGTTGTACTTACCAATGGGTATTGGATTCATTTTAGGTGTATTTTTCTGGACTTGGATAATAGGTAGGACCTACGACAAACTCACTGAAGCCAATAATGGAGTTTCCAAACCGGAATTTAGATTACCATGTTTATTCGTTGTTGGTATTATTATTCCTATAGGGTTAATTTGGTATGGATGGTCAGCTGAAAAGAAATTGCACTGGATCATGCCAAGTATAGGGTCGGGTATTTTTGCTTTTGGATTTGTATGTGCGTTCCAGTGCTGTCAGAGCTATTTGATTGATATGAATCCAAGATTTGCAGCTTCTTCAGTCGCAGCAGCCGCATTATTTCGTTCCTTATTTGGATTCAGCTTTCCATTATTTGCCAACCAGATGTATGATAGATTGGGTTATGGATGGGGGAATACTTTGAGTGCTTTCATTGCATTACTCTTGGGGGTTCCATTCCCACTTTATTGTTATTATAATGGTGAAAAAATAAGAGAGAGATTCAATAAGAGATTTGATCATGACCAAGTTGTTCAAGATAAGAACGTTTTAAAAGGGTTAAAAGGTGCCGAATAATGAGTTACGAAAATTAAGTTATATATTTAATGCATATTTTTTATTAGCTATGTCACTTTGCGTTTTTCATGCAGACCTGATGCTAGGTTAGGCGCATTTATTGGTGCAGAGTTTGTGCAGAATCGAGTAACTGTAGCCTCACGGGGACTTTCACGGAAATTGTACCCCATCAACCCCATATTCCTTTTGGCGCTAACTGTTCCAAATGTAGCCAATACTTAAATGAAATCGCCCCCATGTTTTTCAGTTTCCCCATACACCACAAGCATAACCCGCTATGATTACTGATAAAATCTTCAAGTCGTTCATTAAAGGTGTGGATGAAGATGATAATGTCCCAACTACTCCAAAGCCCGTCAATGCCAATATTTTCAAAAGGTTTATGTTGAATGGTAAGGTTTCAGCCATCACTGGTGGTTTGGGTGCAATTGGTAGAGCCATTGCCACAGGGTATGCCCAAGCTGGTAGTGATGTGATTATCTTAGATTACGCTTCAGATAATGGGAAATTCTGTGAAGAATTGGCTAAAACTTATGGAATCAGATCTAAACTTTACAAACTTGATGTCACTAAGCCTGAAGAGGTTGAGGCAGTTGTCAAACAAATAGTTGAAGATTTCGGTACTCTTGATGTGTTTATTGCCAATGCAGGAATTCCTTGGTATAAGGGTAAAGTAATTGATGAAAGTGCTACTATCGAAGATTGGAAAAAGTTATTAGACGTCAATTTGAATGCTGTGTTCTATTGTGCTAAATATGTAGGCAGAGTATTTGAAAAAGAGAATAAAGGGAGCTTTATCATTACTGCTTCAATGTCAGCACATATTGTTAATGTCCCTCAGTATAAAGCAGCATATAATACCAGTAAGGCAGCGGTGATGCATTTTGCCAAATCCTTAGCTGTTGAGTGGACTCCTTTTGCCAGGGTCAATAGTGTAAGTCCAGGATATACTGATGGTCCATTAACTGCAGATCACGTTCCTATTGAAGAAAGGGCCAAATTTTGGGGAATGACTCCATTAGGTAGAGAAATCAATCCTGATGAATTAGTAGGGGCCTACATTTATTTAGGTAGTGATGCCAGCAGTGCCACTATGGGGGCGGATATTGTTGTTGACGGAGGCTTCACATTAATTTAAATAGATTTATAGAATTTCTCTATACACAAAATCAAGTTGTTGAGTGCTCTTTAACTGCGCTAGTGCTTACGTGCTAACTGAAGTGCTAACTGCGCTAATAGTTAGCTGCGAAACTGAAAAATTTTCTACACCACAATGTTCAAACGATTGATAAGTATACCAAGAGGTTTAGTAACACAGCCCGTTAGGAGCAATATAGGTATATTTAATATTTTCAGAACATTCCATTCTTCCCCAATAACATTTAAAACTAACACATCCACAAGAACTAAAGAAAATGTTCATGATTTAGAAACATTCTTAACATTAATTGGAAGAAATTGTATTGAACATGCAGAGTTGTTTGAAAACGACTTGGATAAGTTCTTATCCACCTCATCGAAAGCGATGAAGGAGTTGGGTATAGACACGAGAACTAGGAGGTATCTATTAAGATGGAGACATAAATTTGTCAATGATTTAGAACCTTTAAGAGAACATACTAGAGGAACTAAGAAGAACGGAGGTGAAAGAAAAGCCAAATTGGTATTAGCACAAAGAAGAACTGCTAAGAGAAAAGAGGAACATGAGAGATTTAAGCAAGAAGAGTTGGAAGCTGAGCTTAAAGGAGAAAGGGAATTTTAGTGTAGCTTTGTATGTAATTGTAAATAGTGGCATAATAGAAACGAATCTGATCAATTAATATTGTAGGGTTAAAGAATCCTATTGATTAATTATTCTTAATCCTCATGAACCTAATGCTAACATGAATTCTGGTCAATATGGTGGTATTAGGGGGTGCTTCCCAGGACCCAAAAGTGCCAGACTCAAAATCCAACAAGTTAGGTTAAGCAAATATTGATTTATTGTTTGAACAGACTGCAATAAATGTACTAACCATAATACCTTGCTTGGATTTGAAAATGACAATTTCTGCTTCTAGTATTTGGCCACTCACCAGATCTTAACGTGGCACTGTATTAAAATGAAATTCCCTTCTTCTTGTCACCTCATCCGAAAAATCTCTTGGGAACTTATAAGTAGCTATATAATAAATCAATCACCCTGATTATATTTCAAAATGCTAACCAAAGTATTTCTATCCAAACTTCTAGTGGCTCTACCCAAACTCTAAGGACGTCTTTGCAATAGTTTTCGTGAGATCGCGATTCCCAACAACCACCATGACGAACATCTCATTATATACAATAAGTTCATGTCTTATTTTGGATAATGAAGGTAAGAGATTATATGCCAAGTATTATAATCCGACCTCTAATTTATCCAAAGTCCCCCAACAAGTTGAGTTTGAGAAAAAGGTGTTCAGCAAAGTCAATAAGTTGAATCAAGATATTTTATTATTCAACTCCAATTTGATAGTCTACAAACAGATAAATGATATTGTTATTGTCATTGTAGCCAACTTGGAAGAAAACGAGAGTTTGATTTACTCTTTATTGTCAAACTTAACTGAAGCATTGACGATTTTATTGGACAACACAATTGATAAATTAACCATATTAGAGAAGTATGATATGATAAGTCTTTGTATTGACGAAG
Organism: Yamadazyma khao-thaluensis; assembly: GCA_030563265.1. Classification (NCBI taxonomy): domain Eukaryota; kingdom Fungi; phylum Ascomycota; class Pichiomycetes; order Serinales; family Debaryomycetaceae; genus Yamadazyma; species Yamadazyma khao-thaluensis. Next base: position 133,899 of record JAKUBQ010000006.1, on the reverse strand, counting down.
CCATTGATGATGGGATCATTTTAGAGATGGATTCCAGTGTTTTGGTATCAAGAGTTACAAATCCACCAAGCAAGTTAATAACTCAAGATTTGAATTTAAATAAGATTGATTTGTCAGAGAAAGGGTTATTCAATGCTCTATCATTTGCATCAAAAAAGATTGGTGAAAGATTACAACAAGGTTTATAATATACGACTGTGTTTATATAACTGTAGAACACCATTTATTTCTTAAATCCATGGTGTAGACTTCTTCTGGCTCTTCGCTCCATATCACACAGTAGCGACCCTTGCGATTTCGTTGACACGCACCACCATTTAAATATCAACGGTTTATGATGAAATTATTCTCAATTGTGTTAGTCACGTTTCTCCTCTATTTAGGGTTTGTTAGATCAGCTGAATTGCCTGAAAATCCTCCTATTACCGATAAGGTCTACTTCGAAGTAGCTGAGGATGGAAAATCAATTGGTAAAATTACCATTGGATTATTTGGTACAGTTGTTCCAAAAACTGTTCAAAACTTTAAGGAATTGACTTTAAGTGAAGACCCAACTTTTGGTTACACTGGTTCAATCTTCCACAGAATCATCAAACAATTCATGATTCAAGGTGGTGATTATGAAACTGGTAAAGGTTACGGTGGTAAATCAATTTATGGAGGCAAATTTGACGATGAAAACTTTATCTTGAAACATGATAGACCATACAGATTAAGTATGGCTAATTCTGGTAAAAACACAAATGGATCTCAATTCTTTTTAACCACTGTTATTACCAAATGGTTAGATGGTGCCCATGTTGTTTTTGGTGAAGTTTTAGATGGATTTGATGTTGTCGATTATATGGAAAAGGTCAAGACCAGTTATGGTGATAAACCAATCAAGGAATTGAAGATCATTGCTACTGGAGAAGTTGAATTGACTGCTGAAGAAAAAGGTAAATTAACACCAGAAAAGGATGAGTTATAACTGACTTTTCTATTTATATATTAAAATCTATTTATATATATATATATAACCCAAATATATGTTTACCTAAGACAATTATTCAATACCGATTCTAATTCAGTATCGTCGTTAACTGTGGGAGCTATTGTCTCTTCGTCATCATTTAATTCATTCAATAAATTAATAGAACTCTTTATTGCTATGGTGGAATTCAAAAGTCTAGAACTCAATAAATCATAGAGTTTAGGTGCTTGGTAAATGTTAGCCCCAATTATATAATAATCATTTAGTATTTGAACTTGGTCTTTATTGAACCGATTTTGCTTCCTTATGATCCAGAAATCCGGTTCTCGTATATATGCTAATATGAACTCAATACCCACCATATCTATTAACTTATTTTCAAAGTATTTAGTGAATTCCAAAGGGGTATTGATATTGGGTGGTGGTGGTTGGAACTGAAATTGCATTTTGATAACTTGATTGTTAGAAGTTCTATCATAGAATGGCGATTCACTGAAATAATCTAAAACATTCACTGTGTGTAAACCAAACTGATTAATCCATTCTGGATTCTTCCATTGTATTTCGTCTAATGGTTGGTCCATGTATATTGTCTATATGTTCTATGTGAGAGGTTGAGGTGCGAACTTTGAAGGTATCTAAGAACTCTTAAACTTCTCTAGTTGGGCTGTTAGATACTTTGCTTCTTGTTCCATTTCTTCCATACTTCGGGGGAACCTCTCATCATCTTTAAGAAATGGTTGAGGGTTTAACTCATGATCAAGTTTTCTATTTTCGAAATCTTTTATTATATCAAGCTTCTCTAAATTCTCATGAATACTATCCCCAATGAACTTATCTGATTTGAATCTGGGGATCAAATGAGTATGTAAATGAGGAATGGTTTGTCCACTTTCAGGCCCATCTTGTATAGCAATATTCAAACTATCAGCTTTAAACTCCCATGTTAAAAATTTGGAAATCATTTGTAAACTCTTCATATAATCCATTGATTCCTCTTCGTTCAAATCATTGAAACGGATGATTTGGGGGTTATTAGGAACTAGAAGAACGTGTCCTTTCACAAGTGGTTTTAGATTGACCAATGCATAGCAATGTGTTGATCTAAAGAAAACTTGTTTGTTAACAATATATTTGTAGAAGTAAATGTCAGACATGATGAATGCGATCCGAGGATCGATAACGCTATACGACGAGCCGATTTAACAGAGAGCAAAAAAATTCAAGAGATAAGAAGTAACTAAAGAGTCAATTGATATCAATTGGAAAGACAAAAATAATTAGTAGATTGTATTTATAAAACAAATCCTCTATCTATAATATCTATAAATCTAATCTTTGTTAACTTTAGAAAAGTAATCTTTAGAATCAGCAGTGCTTGGTTTGATGGTTTCGGAACCTGGTTGCCAGTTAGCAGGACAAACTTCACCGTATTTTTCAGTGAATTGGAAAGCTTCAACTAATCTTAAAGATTCTTCAACAGATCTACCAACTGGTAAATCATTGATGGTGATTTGTCTCAAGATTCCCTTTGGATCAATCAAGAAAATACCTCTTAAAGCAACACCTTCTTCTTCAATTAAAACACCGTAGTCTCTAGATAAGGTATGGTTGGTGTCAGCTAACAATGGGATGTTAATTTTACCTAAACCACCATCTTTTCTAGTAACATTAGTCCAAGCTAATAAGGAGTATTCAGAATCAGTTGAAGCGAATAAAATTTCAGTATCCTTATCGGTGAACTTCTTGATGGCTTCGGAGTAAGCAATGATTTCAGTTGGACAAACAAAAGTGAAAGCTAATGGGATGAAAGCTAATAAAACCCATTTACCTTTGTATTGTTCCAATGAAACTTCTTCGAATAATCCATCAATGACGGCGGTCTTTTTGAAAGCTGGAGCTGGTTTTTGAATAACTGGAGCCATTTTTATATTATCAATTATCTATTAAACTGTTTTTTAAAGTTCTATAAAGTTAAAAACTAAGAATGGAAAAAAATCCTAATTAGGGGAATTGGACGTTAATTTATATTCGGAAATATTCTAGACTGTGATTTTAGTTTGTAATACGCGACACGTTAGGTGTTACTGATAGCTGAGACATTTTTCATCTATTGAAATCTTATAGGTTAGAATTCATAGCAATTACCGATTGTTGGTAATCAGGATGTTCCATTGATTTTTTTTATCTTTGTATTTGTCGTTGTCTTTGTGTTCGTACCAGGGTTTTTGTATTCATTATGTTGGTAGTGTTAAAGTGCTAAACGACCTATCTCGATCCCGAGCGGTGTCGAAAACTGTGGTTTTTTTTTCCGTTTTGGATGCCGATTAGGAAACTCATGGAATTTCCATCAACGGTTTTTAAAAGACTACTTTAAGTTCTTGTTCCTTACTAACCCCTTCAAACCACCGCTGTGTGTGGTATTATGTTTGTCTTTGTACTACGACAGTCTGTACCCAAACCTTGTGGTGTATGCGTTTTATTCAATACACCTCGTTTTGACCATCCTTCTGAGATCCGCTTACAACAGTTGTGGCTGGACCTACCTCGCTTATAAACGATACATCATAGTACGATTCTTAAATTATAATCTGATCTCAAATGTCCGAAGATCTTACGAGAGATGGTACAATCGTAACTGCAGCGCATAATTACCAATCTAACAATAACTCAATCTGTCGTAAAGCCATCATCAGTAATCATTCTAATTCTAGAAGTGTGTGTGTGTGTTGAAGTCTCAATCACGTGATTCTAAACGTGACATTATATTGGTATGGGTTTACATGGGGGCGCGAACTTGTTCATTTTAACACATACAATGGAAAAGCTTGGGTTTCATAAAGTATCAAATAATCCAGGACAAGGATATCCAATAATCAATCATAACCAACCACAAACAGCACAATTCAAAACACATTTGGTTGTTGATAATTGTCCATCAAATTCAATTGCTTTAAGAAATTTGGTTGCAGTTAACCCTGGTGATGTTCCTAAAGATCTTAATTACGTGATTCTAGACAATCTTTGTATTTACTCCGTAGAAAGAGATCCCGCCGTTAAACCAGGGACCATCGGTTTATCGGGAGCTATTAGACAATGGGGTAAATGGTCATTAAGACAGAATGTTGTTGTTGAATCATTCTCGTTGAATAGTTTTAATAGCAATTTAGTTTATATCAAATCCGTTGAAATTTTAATAGATTTCAGAACTAAAGCTAAGGCCAATTCTAACCCTTTGAAACATAGTGAAATTGTCCAGCAATTTTTGAGTCTTTTCAAAAATCAAATTTTACAACCAACCCAGCCCCTAACCCTTGATTTCAAAGGACAATATTTCCTGATTTTGATCAATTCTATCGAATTGATGGACTTGAATGGCCAAACTCATAGTCAAAACTCCAATGCATCAAGCGATATCCATTCTAAAGGGATTTTGATCGATCAATCTCAAATTGATTTCTTCCCATCGGGTGATTCCATAATTAATTTAGTTAAGGACTCTAACTCCAAGACCATGGGAAGTAATCGTCCAAGGAATGATCCAATAATAAATCCAGATTTCAAATTGGATAGTTTGGGTATTGGTGGTTTGGATCAAGAGTTTCAACAAATCTTTAGAAGAGCATTTGCATCAAGAATCATCAGTCCTGATTTAGTAGACAAATTAGGTTTAAGACACGTCAAAGGTTTATTGTTATTTGGACCTCCAGGTACGGGTAAAACCTTGATTGCTAGACAAATCGGGAAAATGTTGAATGTTAAAGAACCTAAAGTTGTCAATGGTCCTGAAATGTTAAGTAAATTTGTAGGAGAAAGTGAAAGCAATATCCGTAATCTTTTCAAAGATGCTGAAGAAGAATATAAAAGAAAGGGAGAAAACTCCGGATTACATATCATTATTTTTGATGAATTGGATTCGGTTTTCAAACAAAGAGGTGGTGGTAAATCTGATGGTACAGGAGTTGGTGATAATGTAGTCAATCAATTATTAAGTAAAATGGATGGTGTTGATCAATTAAATAACATTTTAATCATCGGTATGACCAATAGATTAGATTTGATTGATAATGCGTTATTAAGACCTGGTAGATTTGAAATTCAAATTGAAATTGCTTTACCTGATGAAAAAGGAAGGGAAGAAATTTTGTTAATTCATACAAAGAAAATGAAGGTTAATAATTTATTGGATGAAACTGTTGACTTCAAGAAATTGGCCAAATTAACCAAAAATTTCACAGGTGCTGAATTAGAAGGGTTGGTAAATAGTGCCACATCGTTTGCTATAAATAAATTCACTAAAGCCGAATCATTAGCTAAAGTTGATGATGGAATAAGTAAGATGAAATTAAACTGGTCAAACTTTGAAATGGCTTTAAATGAAGTTAAACCTGCATTTGGTAGTAATGAGGAAAATTTATCGGAATTATTACCATATGGTATAATTCATTACAACACCGCAATTAACAGATTTTTACAAATTGGTGAAAGTCATGTTAACGAAGTCAGTAACAGTGACAATGAAAGGTTAGCATCATTATTATTCTATGGGGATGCTAATGTTGGTAAAACTGCATTGGCCACGAAAATAGCTCTTAATTCAAAGTTTCCATTAACTAAAGTTTTGAGTGGTGAATCATTAGTAGGATTAAATGAATTCCAAAAAATCAGTACCATTGATCAAATATTTAGAGACGTTTATAGGTCTCCATTGAGTGTTTTAATAATTGATAAAATTGAAAGTATTATCAATTATGTTCCTATAGGACCCAGATTTTCTAACGATATTTTACAATTATTGATGGTTTATTTGAATAAGAAACCACCAAATGGTAGAAGACTTTTGATCGTAGCCACAACTTCCCAATATTCCATTTTAAAGTCAATGAATTTGGTGGATTCGTTTACTAAAACTATTCAAGTAAAACTGATCACGACTTTAGATGAATTGAATATCGTGATGACTGATATAAACTTTATGGATGACCGGTCTAGAATTGAAATCTGTAATCAACTTCTGAGTTTCGCCAATGGAGGTGAAGTTATTAACTTGGGGGTAAAGAAATTATTACAGGTATTGATGAACGCCCAATTTTCCAATTATGATGTTAATGCAGTAGTTGAGAATATCTTAGAAGCTCATACATAAAAAATTCATCCATTAAAATACATAACTACAATTTTTCCCTAATCTTTACTCTCTAATTCAACAACTGGCATATCAAGAACTTCAGTGGAAGAAAACTTTCTGGCACTTATACGTCTGTCGAATAAAATATCCAATTCTTCATAAGTCCTATCTTTAGTTTCAGGTAATCTGAAGAAGGCCCATACCAAAGTTGGGAATGCAGTAGCAAACCAAACAAATCCAGTCTTACCTCTTAAGTTAGCAGAATTTGGATTGATAAGGTATGGTTCCACAACTTGAGAAATTAATGATACAAGATTATAAGCGTTTCTGGCTAAAGCTACGGATTGAGCTCTTAATCTAGTAGCACTCATTTCGGAGACGATGGTGAAAGCTAATGGACCAATAGATAAAGAATACGTAGCAACCCAAGCAATAGTAAGACCAGCTTGAGTCCAACGTAAACCAGGGGTTTGAGTTGGAGAAGCTAAAATACCAATCAATAATAACATCACAGTTAACATGAAATAACCACTGACATAAATAGTTCTTCTACCAAACCTGTTAATTAAGAACCATGACCCTATACAACCACAGAAAGCAATAGCAGTGACTCCTAAATTTAATTTATAAACATCCCCCGAATTCAAACCAGCTTGACTGAAGAAATATGATGGAGAATAAGCAAAAGTAGAACCAGATAAAACTTGACCAGCAAATGTAATACAAACGATTTCAGTACGCCTTAAATTAGTACCTTGGAAACACTGTAAGTAACCTCTCCAACCCTTTTCATCATCACCTTTAGATTGATGTTGAGCTTGTTCTAAAGCATTAGTATGGATCATCAAACTAACTTGTTTGGAAATCTTACTATGAACTTCTTTTGATGTTAATCTCTTTAAAGATCTTTCAGCTTTTTCAGGTTTTCCTCTTCTGACTAACCACCAAGGGGAATCAGGAGCTAATAAAGTTAAGACGAAAAGGGGTACAGGCCAAGCCCATTGAACTGCAAATGGAATTCTATAACTCCACTGGGTAGTGTTACTAACTAAACCTTGTAAAACCCCAGCAGAGACAAATTGACCAATAGCCCAACACATATTAACATAAGCTGTCAAATAACCTCTTAAAGCTAAAGGACAAACTTCTGACGAATAAGTGGGACCCATAGTAGCGAATACCCCCCATGGAATACCACAAAGAATTTGACCTACTAACAAAGTTGGAAGATTTTTAGCAAAGAAAGTGATGAAAATGAAACCAGCCATGAAGACCAAAGATACCATAATAACAAGACGATGACCGAATTTTTCAGTCAAATAACCATTGAAGAAAACCCCGAAAATGGTACCTACTGAACTGGCCATACCAAGAGAAGTTTGCCATTTTGTCTCTAATTGAAAGTTACCATCACCGATATCTTTACCATATTGCTTAGCAAAAGCAGGATATGCATAAAAGGACCCAATTAAACTGTTATCATAACCTTCCTAAAATAGTTAGTAATTTAGCCTATAGAAATGATTTTCGGATTGTCATTAAATTGCCCCGTTTTAGAGCCCCGTTCGTGAACCCCTACTCGGAACAATTCTGCGACAATACCTAAAAGGCACGTACCATAATAATAGTGGACGATAAAACAATAGCCCAAAAGATGGCCTTTTTGTGGTATTTCAAGGCATCAGATAAACTCAACTCATGTTCATCGTGAGTGGCATCTTTAGCTTCATCTAAAACAAAAGCAGTTTTACCGAGATCTTGTTTAAATGAAGATTGGTCACTACCAACCATATCTTCTAAATGATCGACCTCAGGTTTCTTAGCCTTTAACTCGTCAATAGTATTCATTATAATGTTGTGGTTGGAGTTTTAATCAGGATTTCATGACATTTAAATACTTTTAATTTTTGTCACCGACTCCTCTTCGACACAAGAAAATATGAAAAAAAAATGAGGACATAATTGATACCAATCAGAGAATATTGCAGGTAAATTTTAATCTAAGGGGCGGTAACATTGACTTCAGAGGGGTAAATAATTTACAGTGCATGATAGATTTTCACCATACATAATTGATTTTCTTTAACCAGCTTTCAATAGACGGTGTGAATAGTAGAATTGTTGAAAGTTAGGTTATCTAATGATTGAACACACTCCCAATGATAGACTCGTATAACAGTGTGGAAGACTTGATCAGAGCTTGGGGTTATACATTCAATAATGTCTCCAAATTCCGATGTGTAAGACTAACAATATAACACAATGCCGGATAATGTTTATTTCCCCAGATTTTTTTCTTCCCCACTCATTCGTAAAAAATGAGCAGGACACTCCCATAGTTAAAATGGTTTTGCGATTAATTTTGCGGTGTAAATTTTCCAGAGTCTTTGCAGTTTCGTATTGACACCCTAAAAAAATTGCAGCAATTCTACTGATTGATCGGTTAAGAGGTAAAAGCGGATTTGCAACTAGGCTTATAATCTTGAAGTGGGACGTTGTGGAAAGTTTAGGGTGTTATTCCGCGTAATGATTCTCTGGTTTATGTTGGTCCCCATACTGCTGGTGCGTCCCACTTGACGTATCCCAATCAAATCACGATTCTTTGCTTATCACTCTTTTTGCAATTTATCTCGCCTGATTAACAATAGAAAAAAGTAATCCTGATTTTACCACTCACCCCATGTCTGAAATCATTTGTTTTATGTTATCGGTCGACTAATCCAGGCCATATCATCCTTATCTTGGCTTGAAGGCTCATGGTCGTATGGCTTGTTCTCGTGACAACTCTACTTTCTTTTGTCAGGTTGGATATTTCCCGGAAAATCTCAAGACCCAGATCTCCAACATGCCTTAGGAATGGAGGGGTCATGGAGGCGTCTTTTGGGGTGGCCTTAGAAGATTAGGTTGAACTAGGTGTGTAACTACACCCCGGTTGAACAAAACTTGTTAGCTTTAGTTAATAAGACTGAAACTTATTTGAAATTCATAGGACTTTTCCGCCCTACAATTTAACTGTTGCTTCTTGTAACTCGCTGAAAGCATTTCAAGTTATAATAGTTGATGTAGGTGCTTTAAGGCCTGTTATCAGTATACATAAGTGACTTAGCCATCTTCGTTGATCGAAACGTCACTTCTCTGTATGGTAGATATGGCCTTGGCCCAAAGATACTTATAACCTTTAATCTCCTTCATGAATATATCGACTGGGTCTTGATGTTTTCAAGGCTACAGACTTCTGGACATCAGTTAATATCTTTTTAAGTCTATTGACTTTCTGAAAGATTGTATTTTGTTCCCAAATGCAATTTAATTGCCAGTAGGATATTTCCAGTAGGTGATCAATCTTGTAATGTCTTTAGGGATTAAAGGTTTAAGAATTAAAGGGAACAGGAACTTTTATTTGGTGTTTCTAGTTATTTTAATCCCATAATTTCCCCTTTAGATTGCCATGGTTCTAACCAATTATACCCTTTCATTATTATCCCTTTTAAATTCCATGTCCAGCTTCCAAGTTCTGTCTTGCCAGTTGATACCAGTATAAGGGAAAGTGATGTTCTTCTATGACCAACGTAATAAAACAGAAAGTCAAATAATTATAGGAACTAGAATTTCATTGTAGTTCAGTATCCCAATATTTCAAATCCTTCTAAATTGTTTCAATTACAATTAAGCTTTTGTTTGATTCTCCCCTTAACTTAAACTTGTTACTAAACGTTTCAAAATGCAACGGCAATTTCATTAAGCTGTCCTGGAAAAAAAAGCCGTGCAATTCACCTTCTAAGTCCATCTATTCACCTATTCATCTCATTGGCCAGGATTTAGATATCAAGGTCAACTTATCATGTTTAGTCACCCAATAAAAATTCAAAGTAATTATATTTTGGATCATCGTATTGGAAATGTTCAACGACCTCACCCAAAATTCACACAGCCAGAAAGCCTCCTTCATATTTCTTTAAAATTATGAGAACGCTTATGCCATTCAATGAGTGTACCCTTGAGCCGCTATATCTGGCTCTACTGTTTTAACTATCACCAAGATAGCGGAAATGTGGAAGAGCTCACCTTCGAGAACCTTTAACTCCTAATAACTTTCCACAACTTCAGAACTGGAATTTATACACTAGTTCAATCGAATACATCCTTAGCCCTATCATTCTTCACTAAAACGCCTTAAACATCCTATAATCTCGCCATTTGAGATTCAAGGATCTCTTGGTTGATAACGCGGATTTGCGCTTGGGAGACGCAGTTAAACACAGCGCTCAAAACTTTACATATAAATTGCATATAAAGTAAACCTAAAAATGTCTATTTGAACCTATAAACCTGTATAAAAAGCGAAATCTTGAAATCTTGTAGTAATGAGTGAAAGTATGGTATGCAAACAACCCTAAATTTCAACTCAATATGAGTAGCTAGTTGAGTTAAAATCAGTAGAAGTTGTACCATTGGCGAAACTTGAATAAACTGTTGATAAAGGAGTATCTGTATCAAGTGCTTGGGTACCTGTTACACTTATGAAGGTGGTTATTGTAGTGGTTGAATCACCATTAATTAATGCAGCAGTAACCGGATATGAACTAACATAAGTACTTTTATTTGAACCACTTGAGTCGGATCCTGATTTGCCTGATGTAACAGTTACAGTGGCAGTTTCGGTTACAGTTGCAGTTTCAGTTTTAGTAACAGTTACTTTAGAACATTCTTCCGCTGTAGTACCTTCGGTAGACGTAGCAGTAGAGTCCGAATCTTTATCTTTTGTGGTGACGACTTCAGAAGTGGCAATTGCTTGAACTAAAGTTGAACTACCTGAAGTTAAAGTTTGATATTGGGTAATATAACTTGTGATTGTGGTATCATCAGCAGAAGAAGTAGTTGAATAAGGATCGAAATCAGCAGTAGTGGAATTTTCAAATCTTTTGAAAGGAATAGCACTAGTTAAAGGAATGAATAATAAAGCTGCAAAAAATTTCATTGTATAAGGAACGGAAATGACTGGATATAATAGCCTTCAAAGATAAAGAAAATAAAAAAGTGAAAGGAGGAAAAGTAGTAACCCTTTATAGTTTATGAACATTGCCAGGTTTCAAATAGAAATTAAGTTAGGAATGAAAACGGCATAGACCTAGAAGAATAAAGTTCGAAAAAAGATTGTAACAAGGGACAATGACTGCAAAAACGATACAAATTGTAAACAATTACGCCAATAATTACAACAATGACACGAAACTATATTAAGCCATGTAACAAAAGGTACCTTAATACTAAGCGGACGCACCAAGGCTAAGTCAAGAACACCGTTTTAAGTACCGTGTCTTTCTCCTTGCATCGGGTCTCGAATCCACTCCTTTTTCGCGCGACAGGCGACAATGGATGTTTCAGATTTGGCATGTGTGTGTGCCACACACACATTAGAGTGTCCAACACATGAAATGAGAGAGCAATACGAACTACTAAAAAACCCAAACGTTTATGTGTATAAAGGAATAAATAAGTAAAGTTAAGTCGTTAAAATCATTAATCTTGATAATCTAAATTCTCATAATAATTTAAATCATTATCAATTAATTTCTCTTCTAGAAAATCATTAATCAAGTTGTATTTATCTTGTTTCAAAACATCAAACTGAGTACCAAGATTTTCAAAAATATTATTATATGGCTTGTTAGATTGGAAGGCAGGTAAGTCAAAGAATTTGACAGAATTGTTTTTGGTTTCGAAAGTTGAAGTTGACATCGAGGATATGGTTGTTGATCTAGTTAAAGATAACATTAAGGAAGTGTTATCATCATCCAAAGGTGATGATGTTCTTGACAACAATGGACTATCCATTTCTTCATCAAGCTCTTCATCTTCAATGAAATCGAAAATATCATTAGGAATTTTGTTATTTGTTATTAATGGTTCGTCCTCTTTAATCACATTCAATTCATTCTTCAATTGAGTGGCACCCATCTCATTGTCATCAATCTCATTAAAACTTCTCTTTCGATCATTGGCATCATTAAAATCTTTGTTGATGACCATTTGTTTTAACAACTTGTATTCGTTGATCAACGACAATAGTTTGTGTTTTAAATCATCATTTTCATTCGTTACCGATTGAATATTTTGGTTTATTTGTTTGATGCTGGACATCATTGTCTCATAATATGAATTGTACAATAATCCACCACCTTTGATTGTTAGTTAGAGCGGAAATGTTATGGAATATATGTTCAAAAACCACAGGTTATACAAACTCTGGGGTAATGTCAATTTTAAGTTTATAATGGGGATCTGTCCCTTATATATCAACAGATTTTTGAGAAAATTTTTCCTATTAAATTCTCAGGATAATTAAATCCGTACGGAATTTTTAGGAACGATTTTTTTTCGCTCGAGCCAATGAGCCTAATGAGATTTCAAATATGATTTAAGGTTATGATGGTTGCTATTGATTATTGAACCATGGATCAGCTTGGAAGTAAGGAAACTGTGAACATGGTCATCCATTCATAAGCTGAGAGTATATAGAGAATATTTCGAATAGTCAAAGGTGATTCACACTGATGTTGTCTACTTTAAACCGGATGTGGATGTAATCAACGGCTCAATAATCCTTGCGTGTTTTTTTCTCTGAATGTGAAATTCTCATTTTATCCTTTGAGTATCCGTGTTGATGTAATGCCGACAATTTAACCAATTGCACATTACTTGTTATTTTCTTTATTTACGTTTACTTACCTATTTACTTGTATTACTGGACATATTTCTTATTGGCCATGTTTCTTATTGGGCATAATTGCTTGGGGTATTTTCCGGAGTTTAGTTGTTGAATCATCTGACGTCTGGGGTTAGCTATGCGGGTCAGTTACACCTAAACACCCAAATCCCGGATGACTGATCGTACCCAAGCCTGGTTTACTTCCCGGTCGTCGTCTAGTACACGGCCTTTTTCACAATATTTTTAACTCTATTTTCACCTTTGGGAATCTGCGGCTACGTATTACACGGGTCAATATGTCTTGCTTTTTCTTCCCGAAGCGACCCTCATTATAAACAACACATTTAAGTACCCGTAATTTTATACCCGTATTCCTTTATTGTATCTTTTACATTACCTTTCTAAGCTCTACCTTTCGGCCTAAAGAGTGTTTAGTGAACACTCATTAGGCTAATGAGCATGTGCCACTTCATCCAACAATTATCTCGGTTCCTTAACTCCATGGAAATAGAGTTAAATGCGAATGTTCCTAACCTGTTTATTTTTTAATATACTTGTACGAAGTCGTGTGTTTCTGGTACGGGATATCCTTCTCGGGTATATACTGTACGATGTTACCCATATCCCTAGCCGGGTGAAACTCTTCTATTGTCACTATTTTGTAGTTTCCAACATTTCCGGAACTAAGTATCATCGTGCATGCGTCAAGATCGATGACTTTGAGTCATGTCGGATATTCTGCCATATTCTCCAGTTTCTTTGTATTACTTCAAAGAATCAATTCTTTGCATGTTTTTTTTTATATTATTCATCATACAACAAGACGTTGATGAAGGTTCTGGTGATAGTTCGTCTCCAAGTCGAAAAATTCGTAAATAAAAGCAAATTACTCTTGAGACATATCCGTGAAGCATCGCATCGAGACTCGTTAGATATTTATTCACAAAGAATCTTTCCATCCATAAATGGTGATCTTTCTTGTTATTTGACTATACAATGAACGTCCATAATCCATGGTATTTGTTTATTTGTTACTTAATTATTTTTTTTTAATCTTTTTTTAATTTTTTTTGTTCTTGTGCTTTTTACAAATCTAAGATATTCCATTGAAACTTAACTTAATGTATAAAAATCTGAATATAATAAAAAAAATTTAAAAAACACATTCCTTAAAGAAACAGTGTAGTAAATTATGTCTTGTAAGTAATAAAGTTCTGCAAAAGTACCCCATTCCTGATTTATGATGGTATATTTAATCTCTTGTCAATATCAATTTTTTGGAGCTTCAACCTAGCAAATATGGAGGGATGGCCGAGTGGTCTAAGGCGGCAGACTTAAGATCTGTTGGACAGTTGTCCGCGCGAGTTCGAACCTCGCTTCCTTCATTATTTTTAAATTCTTTTTCTTTTTGATTATTCTGCTTTTACAGCTAAACTCTTATTTCTACATATAACTGTACATTTAAAGGACAACATTTTTCTGATGAGAATCATATTCTCGAAGTTGATATAAGATCTTTGGGGACATAAAAATAAAAGAAGCTTCAAAGTTAAGATTCGGCTTCAAATCTGAAAACGGCGCATAGCACAAATGTTATATTGGACGGGGGAATAGTTTGAAAGCCACGATATTAAGGAAGGGACGGAGGGGGAATATTACCAACTTGAGTAACGCCAATTTTGATAATCACAGGCTCAAGCTAGAAGAAGTTGACAGTTACCCTGAAATTACCCGGACATCGGTCCTAAACCTTGTTTAAAGTAAGGCTGGATCACCGATATGATGAATAGTATATAAACACCACTATTCCCAGGGAAAACAAACTTAGTAGACAGTTACAAATTGAATAGAATGAATGCAAATACAAATTCAAACTCTGACTTCACAGGGGACGACAACACTATAGGTGAAAATAAATCTATTAAATCATATGAGAACGATATTGAAGATAATGAAGGAGTACAGAGAATCAGGTCCCAATTACGTGAAGATGTGGGTGCATTAGGTGTAAGGGATGACGAAGATGACGAAGATGAATTGAAAAGGATCCACACTACCCCTGATGAACATACAACGTATAATGAACAGGACCAGTGGAAATATCCCATTGATAAAGAAACCCAATTAAGGTTAGTAGTATTTGTTGACGGCGATAAAAGTAACCCTAAAAATTTTTCGAACTTCAGAAAATGGCTCTATACATTTCTATTAGGATACACATGTTTTGTTGTAGCATTTGGCTCGGCCGTTGTAACCGGTGATGTCGAGGGTCCTATGGAATATTTCCATGTGAGTCAAGAAGTAATTATTTTAGCATCAGTTTCAACCTTTGTGCTAGGTTTCGGAGTCGGCCCTTTAGTATCGGCCCCATTAAGTGAGGAGTTTGGGAGAAGACCTGTATACGGAGTAACTCTATTCTTAGCCGTTATATTTATTATTCCATGTGCATTAGCTAAGAACATAGGGACCCTTCTTGTATGTAGACTTATTGATGGAATCCTATTTTCTGCACCAATTTGTTTAATTGGAGGGTCATTAGCTGACTTATTTGATCATGATCAAAGGGGTATTGCTATGCTGGCATTTTCTGGAAGTCTTTTCATTGGTCCTGTTGCAGGTCCGATTTTTGGGGGTTTACTTGGTGATTATACTTCTACGTGGAGATGGATTTATTATACATTTTTAATCCTTGCTGGGTTCACCTACGTATTATTCATGGTCCTTGTACCAGAAACTCATGCTGCCACTATCTTAAAAAAGAGATGTGACAAGTTAAGGAAAGTTACCGGGGACGATAAATATTACACTTTACATCAATTGAAAGGTAGCACTTTTAAAGAGGTCCTTTATAGATCTATGGTCCGTCCTTTTGAATTATTGTCGGAAGTGATTGTTGCCTTGATAACGATTTATATGTCAATTAACTATGGGTTATTGTACATGAACTTCTTTGCTTATCCCATCATTTATATGGAAGGAAAAGGTTGGTCAGCTGCTAAAACTGGATTAATGTTCATTCCAATAGGTGTTGGGGTAATTGCCGCTAGTTTTGTGGCATTTTTCTTTAACAAGGATTATAACAGAAGAGCTCAAAAGTATTTAGATAACGGTGAAACACCTCCTCCTGAATTAAGGTTGATTCCTATGATGTATGGATGTTGGTTTATTCCAATTGGGTTATTTATTTTTGGTTGGACTTCTTATCCTACTGTCTCATGGGCAGGTCCTTGTTTTGCTGGATTTGCCACGGGGGTCGGCTTCAACATGGTTTACAATCCTGCTAATAATTATATCGTTGATTCTTATAGTCACTACGCCGCAAGCGCATTGGCTGCAAAAACTTTTGTCAGATCTGTGTGGGGTGCAGCGGTTGTATTATTCACAGAGCAAATGTACCACAGATTGGGATATCAATGGGCTACTTCATTAATGGGTTTCATATCCTTAGCATGTTGTGCTATCCCATTTTTATTTTATGTCTATGGTAAGAGAATTAGACAATTTTCAAAATATGCTTATTCTCCGGAATTAGAAAATAAATAGATTTATTTAATATATGTTAGTAATGATGTTTTTCCTATGTTGATCCGTGCTTAATGAAATTATCATATCTAATTATAATATTTGGATTTTCATGGATTTCAAAGAAAATATGCCCATCCGAGCAAGAAAAAGTAAATAAATATCCGATGTAGTGTAACGGCTAGCACGGTTGCCTTTCACGCAGCAAACCCGGGTTCGACTCCCGGCATCGGAATTTTCCTTTTTGATTTTTTGCAACCTAGTACTAGTCTTAGAACCATTACGAAGATAAGGGTAAATTACAAGATATTATACTTTATATTATCACTAAATACAAAAAATTACTTCTTAGCACCATATCTAGAAACAGCTTTACCGTCAGGAATAGTAAATAAAACCGGAGTTTTATTTTCTGAATATGGAACATCAACTCTGAAATAACCTTTTCTTTCAAATTGAATAATGTCACCTTGTTTCAAATCACGGATATTTAAGTCAGCAAAAGCCTTTGAGTGGAATTCGGTTTGTGGAGTAATAAAGTCTTCAAAGTTATCACCTTCTTCTAATTTATCTTTAGTGATCAAATGGTCAAAATCAACTAATTCCACTTCGACCTTATCATCAGTGTTTGATAACCAAGTTAATTTCTTAGAAGTTTTACGGAAATCACCTTCTAAGTGCAATTTGGCATCAATTGATTCGATTGTACCATCAGCAGATTTGTTAATGGCTTGAACAATAACATTACCCCAATCCATAAAAGTAATTTCTTCATTATCTTCAATGGTTTCAGCATCTTCTTGTTCGATTAAAACTTGTTTGTAGAAAATAACCGTTTTGTTACCAATATCAGCATTCTTTTTGTGTTTAGGTTTGGATTGTTTTTCAGGTTCTGAAGGTCCATCTATTATATTAACCTTAACAACTTTATTAGAATCAATAGCAGTGAATCTTGGGCAGATAGGATCGATGATTTTCTTATTTAAAGCCCAGAGAACTGACCATTCTAAGTTAATAATATTCTTAGAAGGTCCCTGAGCAAGAATAAAGTTTCTTAAACCTTCAACTGTCATACCTCTTCTAGTAACACCTCTAATGGTTGGGAATCTTGGATCATCCCAGTTTGACACATAATGTTTATCAACAAACCATTGTAATTTTCTCTTAGATAATAATGTTCTGATGAAGTTGACTCTACCAAAATCAAAGATATGAACTTTCCGTAAACCTAAAGACTTTTGAATCCATTCATATTGTGGGTTACGGTCTCTGTACTCATTAGTTCTTAAAGAATGAGTAATACCTTCAATGGCATCAACGACTGGTACACAGAAATCATAAGTTGGATACATTTTCCAAAGTTCTTTAGTTCTATGATGTGGAGTTAAATTACATCTATAAATAACTGGATCTCTTAAAGCTTTATTTAAGGCAGTGTGATCAATTTTAGCTCTAAGACAATTCTTTTGACCTTCTTCAGTACCATTTTTCATTTCTTCAGTGAAAATTTTCAAGTTTTCTTCAATGGATCTTTCTCTTCTGGCTGATGCTTCACCAACCATTCTTTCTTCCCTCATTTTCTCTTGTGGGGTATCATCACAATAAGCTTTACCATCCTTGATCAATTTAAGAGCTAACTCATACATTTCATCAAAATAATCTGATGAGTAGGTGACTTGATCTGGCTTTATAGATAAAGTTTCCAAATCCTCTAAAATTGAATCTTGAAATTCAACTTTTTCTTTAGTAGGGTTGGTGTCGTCGAATCTAACAATTAATTTTCCTTTGTAAGCGTGAGCAAAATATTCATTCAAAATTGCAGCTTTAACATGTCCAATGTGTAAGTATCCTGATGGTTCAGGTGGAAATCTGGTAACAACTTTACCCATTTCCGCATTTGGCAAGTCAATTTCGAAATTGGCCTTGTGGGTTTCTTTCTTACCACCTTTAGGAGCACTTTTAGACTTTCTTAATTCAACTATTGATTTAGACATAGAGTCAACACTAGCTTCAAAAGCTTCGTTAGTGGCTAAAATGAAATTATACCATCTTGAAATATTAGGGAAAACCTCGTTTTTAAGAATTGATCCCATTAAGGCATTTCCTCTTAATACTCCCCATACTACTACATCACCCAATGAGAGCTTATAATCTCCACTGATGAAACTTTTGAAAGTTAAGTAGTTATCTAATTTCTCTAAATCAACTGATAATTCTTTAAAATTTTTAACAGTTAATTTGGTTAAAGCAAGTTCAACCCATTGGGAACTCTTATCTTTGTCATGAAATACTAAAGGGAATTTATCAGCTAAACTATTCAAAATTGGAAGTTGACCTAAAAGGATCTTACCATCATTTGATAATTTGATTGACTCACCATCAACGTCTTTTTCATCCACAAAATCAAATTTGATGGTTTCATCTGATGATGAAGCGTTAATGAGTTGTGCAGCAATTACTGTACTGTATGGCAATACTGCATTTTTACATGCAATGGTTAAGGTTGACATTTTATGGGTGTAAAAATTTTCAATTTACTCGCAGTAAAAAAATCAAAGGGAGGTGGTCTGGTGCGTCAGGTTTGAAGGAACTACTCGCACCACACCTCCAATTAGCACCGGGTTGGTTCGCGCCAGCTGGCACCAGGCTGGTACTAGTGAATTAGTCTGCGAGTCCGCGATGTTTTGCTCCATTCATTACAGCATATAAGTAATTAATAATAATAATAATCCAATAAATGAATCATGGATCTAGGAGATCAGAGTCTCCTAAAAATGATACTTTACAAAGACCTACAGCCAAAAGGTCACCGTCAATTTTAGTCACCGATTCTAGGACTAATGTAATTAAAGGTGCTAGAGCTCCTTTTGCTGGTAGTAATTATCAGAAACAATTACAACAGAGAACTGGAACCAATTCAAATCAAAGTTATGAACCTCTCAATTTAAGAAAGAAAATATTAAGAAAATCTAATAGGTATGCTGATATTAGTGTTGATAAATTATTAAGTGGTTCAAGTGATATACCTAGTGGTCAAAGTAGAATCCCTGCATCCCTTTCACCTAATACTTCAGCCTCTTCTCCTAATATCTTGCCAATGAGACATAATTCTCCACCTCCTAGCATCAATTTGAGCAGTAATGCCTCAATGGAAAGACGAGGTATGAGAAGTATACCCAAATTATCGAGATCTTTACCTTCAAGAACCTCCAAGACATCTCAGAAATTAGTATTAATCCCTGATCAAGATCCAAATGCTTTATCTCCAACAGAGTCGCTATCTGATGGATACATATCTCCTCCAGTGCATCCTCCAACTCCTTTTGATTATCCGTCAATTCAAAGGTCAAGAGCAGAAGTTATGCCTAAAGAAATAAGGGCTCAAGAGTTTAGTAGAATGACAGCATATTTCATTTGTGAACAGTTCAATTTAGAATTGATCAATGATTTTCTTAGTAAGCGTCATGAAGTAGAACCCAGGTTCTATGATGAAAGTTTATATGTACCATATGCATTACCCTTGTTACCTGGGACTGATGGGTTTAGGATAAAGTCAAATAATTCAGCTAAATTATTACCCAATAAGCGGTACATGGAGAAATTAATAAACAAGAGTGAACAGGCTGATTATTTGTATGAATATTATTCCGGGGTCGAAACTCCTGAAGATGCTAATAATTATTCAATGGATCCCGAATATGACAATGATAATGGTGGACCTTTCAATCCTTCGGAACCTCAATATTTCTCTCCTGCTGGTGAGAATGACGATGCTAGTAGTGAAGATGATAGCAACAATAGTAAGGAGGATTTAACTACTAAGGTCACCGATACAGATGAAGCTGAGAAGCCAAACCAAAGAAAACCTTCTCCTGAACGTAAAGAAAAAGATGATTATGAATTATCAAAACATCATGGAGAAATGTTTATATTTGAATATGGGATCGTAGTATTCTGGAATTTCAGTGAAATCCACGAGAAGAATATTTTAGCAGATTTATCATTTGTTTATTATGAAGAGAATATCCCAATAATGATCAAGCCGATAGATGAACAAGATATCGAAACTGAAGAGTTCCATTTTGATTATGATGAACAAGTGCATCGGTCAAGAATTTATAATGATATGATAACTTTAAAACTGGCAAATCATTTAATTAAATTAAGTATGTCCCATGCCATCGCTCAACTGACGAAATTGTGCCTTTTCGAAAGTAGAATGATTAATGTGTTACAGAGTATTTCGAGATTACCTAAGAAATTGGCATTGACTGGAGAGCTAGGGTTAAAACGTGATCAGTTATTGAAAAAGTCTGGGAAATTATTCAAATTAAGATCAGATGTTAATTTATCAAGTTCAATTCTAGATACTCCTAATTTCTTCTGGGATAACGAACCAGCATTGCATCCGTTATATACGGCATTCAGAGATTATTTAGAAATCGATCAGAGGGTCCAAGTTATTAATGATAGGTGTAAGGTGTTCTTAGAATTTCTGGATATAGTCAGCGATAGTATCAATGAAAGAAATACAACTAGGATTACCTTGATGTTCATTTTGATTATCTTTTTGAACTTACTGGTAAGTTTATTTGAGTTTATTTTGGAAGTTGTCTAAAGCTTAGTAGAAAGCGAAAGAAACGAGACAAAGGTGAAATACAAAATCGTGCCCGGCACAATATGCACACAATTAGTCCAAATCAGGAAATTTAATACTAAATAGGAATAGTAATTAAATAAAAACCATAATGTCTGTCTTCTTTTTTTTCTTCTTTGTTCACATTAAATTTAATAGAGTTATAGAATAGAGGGCCCAAAGAAAGTCTGAAAAGGTTTCATAATAAATCAAACTATATAATGGATATACCTTGTACAAATGACGTAACATTTAAAGAACTGGAAACATTTGAATTGAATCAAATCTTAAAATATATCGAAACTTTACATATGAAAATCAATCAGAATTTCAAAATCATTGAAAATAAGATCAACAAATTACAAATAGGATCAGAAAACTTTGATTTTATATTAGGGTTTACAATATTCTTATTCGTAATTAATACGGGGATTTTGGGGATGCTATAACGAAAACAGTGGGAAGAATGAATGCAAGGGATTGGACAAGGTAGATTATTAACCCATATTCATGGACTTTGAATAATCTTCATCATTACTATCCTGGAAATAAGGATGAATTAATGCCCTTTTTGCACTGATCCTGCCACTAGGATCATAATTTAATAATTGATTCAATAAATCAAGTCCATCTTCATCTAAGCTTGGCACAATATCTTTCAAATTCTTTCTAGACCATTTTGGGAAAGTAGATTTGAAATCTGGTAAATATTGAACTTCGGGCCAAATTTCACTGGTGGGTGTACCTAAGATTCTAAAGATTCTAAATATTTCATCAATTTCACTATCACCTGGGAAAAGAGGTTTACGATTACACATTTCGGCAAATATACATCCAACACTCCACATATCAACACCTGTACTATATTGCTTACCACCCAATAAGATTTCCGGTGATCTATACCATAATGTAACTACTTCATGAGTATAAGCTCTCAAAGGTACTCCGAAAGCTCTAGCTAATCCAAAATCAGCTAATTTCAAATTACCTTCTTTATCGATTAATAAATTTTGAGGTTTCAAGTCTCTATGTAAAACTCTACGAGAATGACAATGTTTAATTCCTTTCATTAATTGATTCATGAATCTTTTAATCATATCTGATCCTAAACCAACACCTTGGGGGATAGATTCCATATATCTTTTCAAATCTAAATCTAAAAATTCACACACTAAGTATAACTTATGGGAGTCACTATGTATTATATCGTATAATCTAACTATATTATCGTCTTTCATCTCTTTTAAAAGTGAGATTTCTCTAATGGCAGTTGAAGGAACCCCTTCGTCTTCACTTTCCAAACGAATTTTCTTCAAGGCAACCACTCGGTTGTTATGTTTGGTATCAAGGGCCTTATATACCACTCCATAAGTTCCCTCACCTACTTTTTCTTGACGTTGATAATCTGATAATTCGACCATTACGCGTGTGTGTTGTTTGTTGATAATTTTCTGTGAGGATGAGATTTGAGAGACGGCTTTCAGACGAGAGTGCACATAGTGTAAAGGCGTAATATGGAGTATATGGAAGTTGAAACCACAAAAGAAGGTTTGTTAGGATATGCACAAATACAAATATAATACAAATCACAAACATAGAGAAGAAAATTACAAATAAAGTCATTAATCGTTTATACACTTTAAATCGTACACTAAGCAATAATCGTTCCTTTCTTTTTTGAAGGCACCCTCATAAAAGAACGTTTCGTTGTTTTAGGCCAGCGTCTCCGTCTTACCCTGTGCTGCTAAACACAATTTGATTTCCCGACCCCATTCACTATTCAATATCTGTTTTCCGGTAATCCTTCTAGAAGGCTTTGGATCTAGAATAGAATAAATAACATTTCTACATCTTGCTCTTTTTAAGGATTCGATAGGTTCGTACCCTGTAGAATTCTTTCTTTTGATAAGATACTCTTTAAAGAATTCATCAGATTCTTTAGCAACTGACCATAATTGTCTACCAGTTCTCATGGCCATATAAATAACTCCACAAGACCAAATATCTACACATCTAGGATCAAATTGTTCGGTAGTAAATTCTTCAGGCGCTATATAAGGCGAAGAACCACAGACTCCTTCACTGAACTGGATTTCTTTCTCCCAAGCCATTCTGAAACATTCTGAGTTTCCGAAATCGGTAATTTTGATAATTCCATCATGGGTCAAAAGCACATTTTCAGGTTTCAAGTCTCTATGGGCTACTCCCATATCATGCATGTAATTAACACCTCTGATTAATTGCTTAAAGAAACAATCGGCTTCGGCATATTCTAACTTACCCAGGGCAATTATGAGAGTATAAAGATCACCACCGGGGCAAAATTCCATAACTTCACAATAATCACCTTTGGCATCTTTCAAAAGGTCTAAAGTATCAATAATATTGATGTTTTTCAAGGACGACGATATACAGAATTCAGAAGTTAATCTTCGATTGAATTTCTTTTCTAATTCATTGGGATTTCTTTTGAATTCTTTAACAGCATATAAAATCTCTTGATCGGTCTCTTCACCGATTTTCTTATGACTTATTCTAACAGTACCATATGCTCCCTTACCAATAACTTCTTGACATCTTCCATATTTTTCCACAAACGATTGGTCGATGGACGTTGAAGAAGATTCGTTGAGTTGATAATTCTTGACCTGGCTCACCAAACCCGAGAATAACGTTGGTGGCTGTTTAACATCCTTATCTTTGATCTGGTCTCCTAGTATGTTCGGTACGGCAGATTTAGCTTCATCTCTTAATTTTTTAGCACCTAATAAGTCCTTTAACATATTACTTAATTTCTCTTGACGTTTCGCCGATTTCAAATTATGTTCATGTGATCCATCCTCCAAGACCTTAAATCTTGGTTTGGACAGTTGAACAACACTATTAGATCTCGAAATTGGCGGCGTTGATGTTCTTGATTTAGGTTTGTTGACAGTATTAACTGAAGCAGAAGAACCTAAACTATTTAAATTCATTGTACTATTATTCTTGACACTTCCACTTGATTTGTTCTTCAAAGCTCCCAAACCATTAGATATCACGGTATTAGCACCATTTGATGTTATGGGATAGTTTACAGGATTATTAGAATCAAGGGTGGATGTTGGCAAGCCTCCATTCATGACTTTACCATTTTTGTTTATATCATTACTTTCATCAATATTCATGAATTTTCTGTTATGCTTGAAGTTTATACTCAAATCATCTTCCCCAGCAGCATCACCACCGTCCCTCTTTGATAATCCATTGGCTCTTTCTACTTTTTCATTCAATTTATCCATGTTTAATTTAGTTTTATCATCATCTTTATCTTTCTTGTCGGTCAAATTAGTAGAACTATTGACATTGCTATGAGACAAACTGAACAATTTGCCTAGTTTGATAGACGAACCTTTTTTAGACTTTTCAGTCATGGGCGTCCTATCTTCCAAATGTTAGGTTTCTGAGATTTTCTCTATTGAAGGGAATAAGGCTGAAATATCAGTGCCAATAGAAAAAAAAAATCGCACTAAGAATTTTTCAAAAGCTGTGTGCGAAATTGAGTCGTCTTGTTAACCCGTCAGCCACTGTGATTAGCGATGACCGCAGATATTTTTCTTTTAATTAATGACAAAGAACGTCTAGAAGGTAAAAGAAGGTTTATTTTCGGTTTTATTATTTGTGTGACTATGCTTTTCTTGTCACAACCCTCTCTTTTATATTGGTTTATGGCCGATTTAGGTGTGTTGCGGGATTTATCTATGCGGCTCTATTTGTTGTTCTGCTGACGTAGTTTCCATACGGCAACTCCGACACGACCATTGTAAATTCACCTTCTCAACCCTTACTTAAGTAATTGACATATGATACAATAATCACATGGTCAAGCACGCGATATTTTGAGAAATAGACAACATGACAGTTATTGATATTATCTTGAGTCCTATTGTTTTGATAAGGAATGCCATAGTATCAATCACCCAAATAAGTTATGGTGTACTTAATAACTTTCTCCTTATACCCTTGACATATATAGGAAGGATATTTGTGTATGGGATGCTGATACCTATATGGCCAATTGTATATTTGTTTGAATTTGATACGTTCAATGTTCCGTTGATTTATGACTTTATAATAAATTTGGGTCATTACCTTATAGTAGCAGGTCTATTGGGGGCTGGTATAGGTTATTTAGTATCCCAGAATTTGTTATTCTTGAAATATTTAGTTAGATTTAATGACCCTAAAGAGATATCTAATTATCCTGTTAAGTCTAGTCCTAAAACCAAGAGATTAAGTAGTACTGTCAACCTGTTGGGCAGTAGTAAAGATGATACGGATAATAATATTGAAACAGTTATTAAACAAGAGATGCCAGAATTAACTCCAAGATCGAGACTAAGACCTGTGAATTCAAGCCATAGAAGTATAATGGTTTATGAAGATGACGATGGATATTATCCTGAGGACACTGTAACCAGTGAAGGGTCTTTGTTTGAAAGATATGTTGAAGATACGAAATTAAGTTCAATCACAGAAGATTCGCCCGAAGTCAAAGAGTAAGAGTACAGTAAATTAAAATTATTGTTGTCATATCTATTCATTACATGCTAAACCCCACTATAATATTCCCCAAAAACATTCCAATTAAAATTAACCAAAGTTAATAATCTATTAGCAATATTAGAATCAACATTAGTATTGACACTTGGACTAATAGGCTGGATTTGGTTATTGCTTAAATTTGGTAATAATTCACTCAATAAGTTCTTAAAATATTGATCTTCCATCAATTGATAAACTTTAGAACTTGGTTGAATTTGTTTAATTAACCAATTAGAGGCAAATTCCAATAATTTATTATCGATTGAATCGGATAAATTCAAGTTTCTTATCAATTGTAATGATATTAATTGGATGTTCTTGGTCCATTTGATGTTCCCATTATTATCAGTAACAATCGATAAGATTTCTTGTTTCAAAATTTGTAAATTGGCAGTTGAAATTAAATTTCTGTTCAAATTATTATCAACCACCAAGTTTTTAAATAAAATCATACACAAGTTAACAACGATAATTTGCCTAATATCAGCTCTTAATAGAATTAACCTGGTATGATCAAAAGTTAAGGATTGTGGGAATGTATTAATCATTTTTTTACAAGAAAGTAAATCAAATATTGAATAAATCAAATTTAATTTTAAATTATCTTTTTTACCTTTTTCTTCTTTTTCTGGTTGTGGTTTCTGTTCTTGTTCTTGGTCTGTTTCCATGTCATCGGAGTTCTTTTTAACAATGGAATCGGTGCCTTCTTTAAAAAGTCTTCCTAATTTCTCATTTTTGGTATAATTCATCTTAAACCAATTAACTGAATCAGAAAGATTGAATTTCTTATATACAACCAATTGGTTGAAATAATCCTTTTCAAAATCTATAGCTGTTTCAATTAAAACTGGTCTAAGAATTCTAATTTGATGATTGGCAATATCTAACTTCATGCATTCCAAAATTTGAAAGATCTTTTGTAAGCCTTGAATCAAATAGTTACAATTATTGAATTCAAAAGCCTTTTCGAAAATTTCCAACATCTTATTAACCAAATCATCTCTAATTGGAGCACAATGGTTTTTGAAGATTTTATTCAAAACTTTACTCAACTTTAAGAAATCGAAATTTTTAAAGTTCAACTGTTGTAAAATCAAATCAATATCTAAAATTTCATTGATCAACACTTTATCTTGGTTGTTAGGTAAGATACTTATTAAAATT
Source organism: Yamadazyma khao-thaluensis (assembly GCA_030563265.1). Taxonomy (NCBI): domain Eukaryota; kingdom Fungi; phylum Ascomycota; class Pichiomycetes; order Serinales; family Debaryomycetaceae; genus Yamadazyma; species Yamadazyma khao-thaluensis. The sequence continues at coordinate 107,183 of JAKUBQ010000006.1, read as the reverse complement.
TCTTTTAAAGTTTTAAATAAATTTGGTAACCTTACTAACTTTGGATTCTTATTATCAGCTTCGAAAAACTGTTGACATTCTTTATACATCTCTAACCAATATTTATCGATGATGCTCTTCTTGCGTTTACCTCTTTCACCATCTAAGTTAGGTCTGAATTGTAATTGAGGGTCGAATATAATATCATGTCGAAGCTGAGGATTTTTCAAGATTTCATTAAGGTCAATCTCTTTTAATGAATTGGAATTTATTGGTGGTATTAATGGGATGGTAGTAGTGGTGGCGTTATTAAGTTTTAAGGCAGTTTTGGAAGTTATATCATTAAATGTATGTTTACGATCATTGGAATTCTTATAATTTATTATTGGTAACGACCTAGACCTTTGCTTTTGATATCTTGACTTGAATTTGATTTTTTTAATGCCATTAGTAATGGCCCCACCACCAAGAGGAGGAGTTATGTTTAAAGGAATATTTTCATCCTGGGATTTGGAATTGCCGGTAGTATGAGGATGGGAATTATTATGTGACTGATGTGGCGGATGCTGAGTATGGGGATGTGAAGTATGTGGATGTTGTGTATGAGGCGTTGTTTTTTGTTTTTTCTTGCCGTCTTTATCTAAATAGGCCGGTTTAAATAAATCGTCAATTTGATCATTATATTGGTTCATGATACTGGTATTATGTCGATATAAAAAAATGAACTTCAACTAATGATATGATTCAAATATATGGATTTGTGTTAGTACCTAAGGGTATTTTGATTAATATAGGCCCTTTTGTAACTTTCCTTATATAAATAAATTAAGGTGATAGTCTCCCTTTATAAAATATTTTAAGGCAACGACGAGTAAGGAGGTTTTTCCAACAAACTGAGGATTAGAATTTAAACGACTTTTCAATGAGTTATGTTAAATTCACTATAAATATTACAGGATGATTACACAAAAACAATATTATCTAACCTTGATGCTTTTGTAAAGTTTTATAAGGACAAAGATAACACTTTAAAGTTGACAAATTTTTTTTTTATAAGCCAGAGATGAAACGAAATGACTAAAAAACCTGAATGGCAAAATAGAAAAAGAAAGTCAAAAAAAAGAAAAAAATAACTTCCGTTGTGAAATGGTAATACTAACAAAAAAATTTCAAGAGAAGGTTTTTTTATGAGGGCTAATGACAAAACAGTTTGGATGACTAAAACAGTAATATCCGGAATCTTATTTCTTTTTGGCAACTGGAATTTTCCCAAGGGGCGGCACTTTGCCATTTTTTTCCTCATCGCAATTAACACCCTCGCGCCCTAGGGCCACTAGAAAATAATATTTAGTGGACATTTGCAATAGTCGCAGTGCCAGTGGCCGCAGCGCCCTTAGGGCCATAGGTAGTGGTCGTAAATGCAATCGCAACGAAATATTTTCTTATGACTGGGTAGAACCAATGACCAAAAGGGTAAAAATATTTTTTTTTTCCGCTTTGATTGTTAGAGGAGTTGGAATTGGAATTGGAATTAAGTTCCATAAGAAAAAAAGGTTTGAAATAGAGTATCCCCCGTAATAGGTGATATTCTATGTGGGGGGTTAGCGGTGGAAGTTTCATCTGACTAAAATACTAGCAATCATTGGAATTACGATGATTATTTTATGACGTAGCAGATCATATTACCAAATTCCTTTCCGTTGATACCTTATCGGTTTGTACAATACTTCGGAGTTAATTTGTTATACCGGGTGAACTCGTATATATATATATGTATATGGAGGGAACCCTCATGTTCTAAAATGTTCGATTGGCTTTGAACTATTGTCATTAACCGCATTCTATCCGCTTAGACTAGGAATCCATGGAATTATCTTACCCGGATCATCTATAATGTACCGCATTAATTAAACTTTAAAGTTCCTTTCATCGGCATTTCCTATTCCCTGGGTTCTATTATTTGCTATATACACTCTTTCCACATCTTAATCACAATGCAATTGATAGTGGGAAGAGTGATTCATGAGGCTTTAATAGGTTTGGATTGCTACCATATGATGTTTAAAGTGTTACCGCAAAACCGTAGTTTATTTACTCTCCTTTTTCCACTACGGTAATATCCCTGCCGTATATACAACAGCGCCAGTTTTGAGCCAGTAAATTTTTCTCACAGATCTAAATTTCATCTAAACCAAAAAAGACTGGGGAGTTACCGAGCGTTATTAAAGAACTGAATTAGCGAGGTAGTGACGGTTTTAACAAGCCACCGCAAGTGAAACTAACGTATTATAACTCCAGGTTTGTGGTGTTCGCTATTATGTCAAAGCGAGCTAATAGTATGCCAGAGATAAATGGTGGCCATTCATCAACTGCCCTGGGCAAGCCTCAAACCATCTTCATTCATAAACTTTATGATATGTTACAAGATGCAAATATCAGCCATTTGATATGGTGGTCAACTTCAAATGATTCATTTTCTATTCTACCCACTGAAGAGTTCTCCAAGGTCCTTCTGTTGTATTTCAAACACACAAATATCGCCAGTTTCATCAGACAGTTGAATATGTATGGGTTCCATAAAGTCAACGACGATAAGGATAAGGAAAAAGACGATGACAAAGACAAGGAAAAGGGGTTTGCTGCATGGGAGTTCAAACATTCCAATAATCAGTTCCGTAAAGGTGATATTGATAGTCTTAAGTTAATTAAGAGAAGAAGTTCAAAGAATATAAATAAGGAAATTGTTTTTGATAATTTACCGCCTACCAGCAATCCTATGATAAATCCCATGGCACCTTTGAATCCATTGACTCATCCCTTAGGTCATTTAAATGGATTACCTTTACATCAGTCCCAAATTCATTCTGTTCATTCTCAGACTCCATCACCTCAAAAGTTAGTACCAAAAGACCAACAATTACAGCGATCCAATTCACAGAGTCATCAACTCAATCATTCACAACTACATCCTCAAGCGAACCTGCAAGGTCGTACACAACCTCTTTCACAACCCCTTCCGCAACCCACTCCTCAGGGTCCTCAGGGAGCTCAGGGAGCTCAGGGTCTGGGTCACCCTCCTGGTCAACCCCAATCTTATGGATCTCCAGGTTACTTCACAACTGGTCCAAATGGACCTGACAGGTTATCGATAACTTCAATAGATGATATCTCCATGTATCATAATACTGTACTTTCGCATCAATATAATCTACAGAATAATATTTCCATAGATAAATACCTTGAATTGCTTAATAACTTCAATAATTTGAAATTTGATTTTTCAAACTTGTTGAATAAGTTTGATTACTTTCTTAATGATTATAAAGTCCAACAGAAGAACTTGATTAAACTTATTGAGATTTTACAAAGCAATGATTTGAATGATTTGAATGGATTTAAACATTTCCTCTTGAATAATTTGAGTAGTTCTGCCATAAATCATGATAGTTTCCTGAAACAACTCGAACTTCAAGGATCACATTATCAACAATTCAATCCACAAATGGGACCTGAACAAATGCCTCAACAAATGGGCCCATTGGGTCCAAATGGAATCCAATATTATCCTTTGAACCCTCATTATAGTTTAAGGGCTTCAACTCATAATAATAAAAGCATAAGTGTGGGTCCTACCACTACAAATTCGACTCCAAATCTCACTGATAAAGATAAAGAGAAGCCCGAACTTACTCCAATAAAGAATAAAATAAAAGAAGACTCTCAATTAAAACAAGAACTGGAAGATGAAAGGCCTCCAAACGTTCAAAGTCATTCAGCTCCTGCAACAGTACCATTGTTTAAATCTGATAAATCACCTGATTCTAAACTCGAACCAGTACCTCCGGAATCTCAAGCTTCCGGATCTATTAGCACCCCAACAAGTATTCCTGTTGGGACGAACGGTGGTAGTGGACCTCATAATGGAAATACTATTATCGGAGCAGGTTCTTCGACCGCAAATTCTTCGGAGCCAGCTGCGGTCTCAGTATCAACAGGAGAAAATAGATCTGTACCACATGGACTTGTTGGATTAGGTCTAGTGCAACCAAGTTCCTCACATGGTCCAGGATTCTATAATATGCTCCATCGTGGATCTAGATCTTATTCACCTCTTTCTAAGGATAAGAATTTCCATTATCCAGTGGTTGATCCTCCAACCCCTAGAACATCAATTGATAGCAATGCTACTATACCCTCGACTAATGTGTCGAGTAATACGATCCCTACAATTGCAAGTGTTCAGGCACCTACTATAAATATGGAACGTAAAATATTACCATCCGTCAGTGATCTAGATAGAAGTATAAAGTTCGGTAAAGAGAAGAGGAAGTTGAGTGACTCAAAGTTAGATGAACTTAAGAAGCCCAAATATTGAGTTAAATATTTTCAAGGTAAGTTAGAAACATTTAGAATTACAAATATAGAAACATATTCATCGATCTCTATTATTTTCTATAGAAGTTATATAAAGTTCTGAAGGAAAAGTCGATCCTTAAGCTGATATAGGCTTAGGACGTCTAGCTCTTTCTTTAGCAATATCAAACTTATTATCTTCACCAAATTTAGTATAAGTATTATAACCCCAATTTTCAGTCTTATTATAAAACACTGGTCTATGGTAAGGAACCAAATTCAAACCCCTTTTCAATCTATCAGGTAAATCAGGGTTTGAAATAAAGAATCTGGAGAAACCAATCAAAGTTCTATCATCATCCACATCTTTCTTTAAAGTATTAAATAATGGGGCATCGTAAGAATAATTACCAGCTCTTAAAAATTTACCTTTCCAAATTTCAAGAGCAAATTGATTATTGTTTCCACGAGTCTCAGCATCAACATTACCGTTAACTCTAGGTTCTACAATAGAAACGTAAGCCAATTCATTTCCAGCTTCTCTTCTCTTCTCTAATGCTTTTAAAACGTATCCAAAAGTTTGAAGTGGATGAACCTCTGATTGGTCTCCCTTAATACCTTGGAATTGGGCAAATGGGGAAAGTCTAACAGAGATTCTATTAGCACCAATTTCTTTGGATAACTCATCAACAGTTTCTAAAAGAAGTCTGGCCCTATTCTCAATTGATCCTCCATACTTATCAGTACGAGTGTTAGAATCAGGGTGTAAGAAAGTATCATATAAGTAGCCATGGGCACTATGAATCTCAACAATATCAAAACCTGCTTTTATAGCATTCTTACCGGCTTGAATAACTTCTTGCTTAATTTGTTCAACTTCTTCAGTAGTAAGGGCTCTGTATGTAACACCACTACTTTCAACTGCTTCTTTATGTTCATCATCCCAATATATAGCTGATGGTGCAGTTAAATCACGGCCTGATTCCTTAGCATACACAGGATCAGCAGCTCTACCTAATGGCCATAATTGAACAGTGATGAATGATTTATTTTCATGGACTTTATCAGTTATTTTCTTCCAAGCTTTAATATGGTCTTCAGTCCAAAGACCAGGGACATTACGATAGAGCCCAGTAAGTGGCGACACAAGTGTTCCCTCTGTGGTCAATAAAGTACCTGGAACTCTCGATCTATCGCCATAATATTGTAAATTTAAATCGGATGGGGTATGATCTGCGTTACCTCTGTATCTAGTAGTTGGAGGGAAAACAACACGATGTTGCAATTCAATAGGTCCAATTTGAATTGGCTTGAATACTTTAGTATCACCTAAAGGGGTGATCTTAAATGAACTATCTCTAGGAACTTCTTCTACACTCATGTTTGTTGGATTAAATTTTAAAACAATAAATGTTTCATCATGAGAAATTTTGCAATATTTATACGCGGCTGCTTAGTAATTAGCATACCTTATTTTCTGTGGCTAATACATAAACACTTGATTTCTCATCAGATAGCATAAGCATTTTGAATATGAAATTCCTTAAAAATCACTCGGATTATACCCCAAATATCATTCAAACTTTTGCAATTGGATTCTTTACGTATTGTGCGTCTGGGATGAGCAGAGAATCGGTACGCAAGTAGATAAGAATTGTGGAAGTTCCTGATACTGATGGCTTTTAATATTAAAGAGTTCTCATGTTTAGGTGTTCTAATACTTTAGAGTTGTAACAATCAAGAGTTCTGCGTTTGTTTGAAAACCTTGCAACTGTTCACAGTTATAACGGTTTTTCTATTGTTCGGGTTTGTCATCCAAATTTCGGGTGACTATATGTTTAACCATGGTCGTGTTTGACCGATTCTTGGGTATACGTCGCTTGATAGAGTATGCTAGTATAGGGAAATTGAATAAACTGGTATTAATAGGAAACTTGAAAATGACTAAAACTGGTCATAGAATATGGTTCAGACCCCAAATAGGAAGACTGGTATAATTCAGGAACCACCACTCTTAGATCCTAACGACACTTTTATATGTACGATTGACTTCTTGTGTAAGACATACTAATTGAATCAATCGTTGTGTCTTATCACTGCCGCTTATCGCTCAGACACCAGATCAAGGACACTAATTGATCGCCTAACAAGACAAATTTCATTAATTAGTGTCTACGCATTGAAAGTGAAACGTACTATTCGAGACACACGGGAGTTGAAACGCATAGAAATGTCATTGCCCGGACAGTATTCATTGTTTCATGACAAAAAGAAGACGTTATTATTGTTGTTCTTTCTGTTATCTATAGATGCTGAATTGAAAAGTATGTGGTGAAGTCGATGCCATATAGATTTCAACGACAATCGTTAGTATCACTGATATCTTCTGGCAAATGTGCTAGCACCTATGTGACATGTCCAAATCCTATGTGATCTCTGTGTCCGAATCTATTTTTAATATTTTCCCGATACAATGAGTACCCAAGGGTTTTCGGGGAAAATGCCATCCTGTTTGGTCTAAGGTACAATCAGACAGACATAAGGGTAGCGTCATATTGAGAGCGCATAATAAAATCGGCCCAACAAATCTCATACGAATTAGAAATCTCATACGAATTAGGTAATACATATTACAGGTCTATTTTCAGCTTGTTTACTAATAAGTCTTGGATATTTTTTACCGGCTTTATATGGATCCCCTCAAAATAAATAGAACCCCATTTGTATACAAGTATCATTTATTTTCTCTAATAGAAAAGTCTGCATAGTGGAAAGTGGCGGATATTAAAAAAAACCCGGCTATAGTTCCTTTTAAGTTATTGTTTGGATTTTCGAACTAATCGCAAAAAGGGGCAGACTCAAATTTCAACTAACTGTCAATCATTTTTAGTTATATGAAATTCTGTACAACGGTTAACTACGTTATTGTCTATAAAGATAGAGATACCATGATTGGCACCTTTGAAGAGTATCATTTAATAGTAAATTAATGGTGGTGTGGCTATAAGTTGTTTCGCCCGTGGACCCGCACGCGGCCAACCCACCACCCTAAATCATAAAAACTCGGTTATTTTGGTTTAAAAGATGCCTTGTAACAATGGCTTTTAATAATGCTTTTTAGTGTATTGTTATATCATAACATAGATATGGGTTGGTAACTCATGGATGTGTCTGAATATCAAGTGACACTGCTCTTAAATTCCTGTAAGCTGCAGGATGGCGATGCTTTATGTGCAGCTGAGCCAGGTATAGTGAGGAAATAAGTCCTTAAGTAATTAAACCCACATAATTATTTTTCAACAATCAAGGTTTAAGGTTGTACTTGACCTCAACGATGGTACCGGTCCAGGTGCTGGTTCCTGTAGTAAAAGCTCTAGAATTTTACAGCCTGCCTTCCTTAGTCAATCATGACGTAATAATTAGTCGATGTGCATATGTGTGCAGGTGTGAGTAAGAGTAGTTGCATTATTACCGATCGCGGCAGAAAAATACACATGCACTCATAGTTTAAAATATACAGAGAACTAGATTCATGATATGTTACATAAATTTCTATAAGACACTAAATACCAGTAGTAATAAATTCATTAATATCATTAATATCATTAAACTCTTCAATAGGTAACTCAAAGTTATCAATAGGTTTCATCATATCTTCATTATCATAAGCAAAATTAAAAGTAGGGTTGTAATTACTTATGGAGTTCAATCCACCAAAACTCTTAGTATAATCATCTTCAGGTTTATAATGATTGAATAACGAAGGAGCCTCAAAAGGCGATGATTGTGTTTGTACTGATGATAAAGAAGCTTGTGATGGAGATTGAGTATATGATGGAACTGAGGATGGAATTTGAACTTCTTGCCCGACAGTTGTGTTGTGTAAATTATTTTGGTTTAACTCTGAAGGTTGTTCGTAGTATTGTTCAAAAGGTAAGTTTGAAGGTTGTAATAATGAAAAGTCGTATTTGGTCAAGTCAGGAACTGAGGCGGATCTATCGAATTCGCTATAATCGGCATTATACTCAGGAAGATGGTACTCATTTGGTGGAGTGTAGTTTTGCATTTGAGGAACATGTTGTACTTGTTGCATTTGAGGTACTTGTTGCATTTGCATTTGCATTGGTATCTGTGTCTGTTGCATAGGACTGTTTCTTTTACTAACCTTTTGTTTCTTCATAGGTGGTAAGTTTTCAATAGGGCTTTCATGGTTCGATATTGGAGTAATGCTTTGGTTGAATCTTGAATAGTTAATAAACTTAGAATCTTTGTATTGTTCTAAGAATTCATTACATTTGTCTCCATAAGTTTTAGGTGTTAAACCAGTAACACTCTTGAAAACCCTATGGAAATGCCATGCACTTAATTTGGATTTAGCTGCTAATTCTTTAAATCCTAAAACTCCTCCTCTTCTTCTTTTTTTCTTACCGTCTTTACCGACACTTATGTTAGAATCATCTTCGAGGTATTTTTGAGGGAAGAATAAATTGATTGCAGCTGCATATGCTAAATGTCTGCATGCCAAATCGACTAATCTGTAATGATCACTGTCATTTTTGGATAAATTTATGGAATCAATAGAATTAGGAGTTACATCAACTGATTTGATGTTTGGCATAGATTGTCTTCTAGCAGCAAGATTATTATCAATTACATTCAAAATATTCTCTTCATTGGACTTCTTCAGTTCTAAAATGTTTTCCTTTATTTTGTCATTGTTCAAATCTTCATTTTCATCAGTTAAAGGTTTCATGAATCCAATCTTATCATTAATAGTTACAACACATTTGGTTAATAATTCCACATCGATTAATGGTTTATTCATAGGATCACATAATTTACAAGGAGCGAATCCCATTCTTAAGGCTTCATCACTAAACTCTACGTATTTGATTTCATTCTTCAAGTTGGTCTTTGGTCTTTGGTCACAATCTGGACGAGAGAAAATTTGTGTTTCTTTATTGCATACTAAAAAGGCATTTGTAGCGAAAGGATCACTAAATTGGTAAGCTTTCCACTTAGCAGATTCTTTGGAGTAGACCATTTTTATTTTACACAGGGTATTTATTTTATTAACTTCTTATTGTGCAAGGTAAGTTATCAAAAAGATATTTGATAATTTTTTACTGCTTAGGATATAATAATATAATGAACAATGTACACAAAATATAAATTATCGAGATTTACAACTCCTTATATACCATTTTTATCTCCCTTATTTTTTTAAAAGTTTTTTTTTAAAAAAAAAACTCTTGTGTCTGTTCCCGAGAATATGCAGGACTTTTCATGCACATTGATATGCATGAGCCGTAGTATGTGTCTGGAAATCTCAGACTTCGAATCTATTTTGGAATTTCATGGCATGTCGTCACTTCTCTCCTGGAGAAATGTCGCCAGCCCAGGGGTTCCATTTTAGTGTCTGGTCTGTAGATAATACTTGACAGATCTGTATACCGTTGTTCAAGTCTCACCTTATCGTCATTTTTCTTTTTCTGTCTCTGATGTGTACCCTTACCCTATTTACGCTATGTATTTGCTTTTGTTGTTTTTGATGATTAAGGTTCTTCGACTTCCGTTAACCCAAGAATAATATTTGGTCACTAAAAAATAATTGGTTACGATATTATTTCTTGAGTGAGGTAAAAAGCTCGAGAGGCTAAGTGAGAAAAATATCAGGCAATAGAGTACCGTTTGTGGGTGCTCATCCACAACTGACATGATATTTTCTGATAGTCGGTTGCCACATCTTTCATTCAAGTAAAGTGAGTGGCAGCAAAGGATTTTCCTAGAAGGAAGAGTGTGCTGAATTCTATCTCTTATCCCTTAACTGCGTTGTTTAATATGCGCTAAGAATACATTTGTCTCTTTGTTGCAAATTATTGAATATGGATTAAAGGTCACTCTTGTGATGGTTACTCTGGTGGGTCATTTAGAAATTATTTCTTGATTTATTCGAACCAGCTGGAACAAGAAATTTACTCTTTAGTCGTACCTTGACCTTCTCTGGGTTCAAACCTTATGAGGTTTTTTCGTTTTTTGCAGCCTGATAAAATCTTGGTATAATGACCTGATAAAACATATCTAATAATAGCTTTTTCTGGGTTCTAATTTAAATGGTCTAAAGTGTGATTGATAGGGTATTAAAGTGTGAATCTCCCGCCCTAGTAGCCTGAGTTGGATCTTAACTACTTTTAAGTTCTAGAGGATAGAGTTTTAGGTTATTAGTTTTGATGTAAGAATTAAGAGTCTATGATTACGATGACCGAGGGGGTCCACTATTAAGCTGTTCTTCTTCACAGTTTAAACAATCCCAATTTATTCATCAACGGGCTTCGCCATTTCAGTACTTAAAGAATCACGTATACAGTTACTAATTTAGATATGTCAATAAGGCTAGGCTTTGGAGAAACCTTCTAGAGACGTCTTTGAGAGCGACAAATGTAAAGCGCACGACAAGTCATACCCCATGCATGAATCGGACACTATCACGGACTTCCTTCGCCACGCGTTTGCCTCAGTTTGTCTCAAATTGACCTCACATTATGCATATGGACTATAATCATTAAGTTTTTAGCACCAATGCGTACAAAGGATTCAAGAATGCCTTTCATTCCCCGTTTGATACTACTGCTCTTAGTTGACGGGCTTCCTTAAGTTAGAAGTAAGAAGAAGGTTAAGATTCCTCCGTTTAATCAAACACTGGCATTCATTACACATTGGCGTCCAATAGCTACAACTTGATGGTACACTCGCTCAAGGTTCATTTACTAGCCACAACATTTGCCAATGCCACCAGTTAATGTCTCAGATTTACATCATAACGAATATTATGACCTCAGGGTTTAAGGGTTAAGATTCGTGTCTGATTTGACTTAATTATTTTTCTGAGACACAAAGGCCAGAGACACAATGTTGCCAGTCACTCATCTTGCATAAAATGGCGGCTAGTGAAATTATTGCATATAGACCCCATTCATAGACAGATGGACTTCCGTTGATTGTAATGCTTTGCATTCATGTGCCACAAAAATCTTATCTTAGACACGTTTGGAATATTTCTAGTTTCTGATTATGGAAGTCCATGATGTCAGTGTCAATGATGAAATGATGAAATGATGAAATGATGAAATGATGAAATGAATTATATAATATGATTTACTGAAATATTTCACGTTCTCCTTCCTGGGTCTGATTAATCCTCGCTTGCACTGCCACTGCAACTGTAACTGATTATCTCTTATCTTAAGCAGATTTTACATTTTTCGATCTTTCTGATCCAACGGATCATATCTATATTTATCTTGATTTGTGTTTAGTTTACGAATGACACTATATACCCAATATGCTCCTCTCAAATATACGAGGTTATCAAATGACGGAGGAAAAAGAGGAGTGAGTAACGAAAGCGAGTAAGCAGCATCACCATCTTATCGTATGTCTATGACGCCTGGTCAATTAAGGTTTAAAACGGATATGACACTATCTATGCTCTTCTATGCACTTATCAAAAAATACAAAATAGAGTTTTAAAGTTGGACTATTACCAAGTGTCGGTACATAAAGTAGATTACGTTCTGGACTCCTTCTATGAGATTAGCTCATCTCGTCTTCAAGCCGTTATGGCCGCACTCTTCTCAAGTGCATTCTTCTGACTTGCATTCTTGGTGCGCATAATAATGACAACAGATATACACCCAAGGCATGGTCTGCTGCATTATTTGAACATCAAGTATGGTTACATATTACTACTAATATCCCTAGTTTACTTTGGTGGTTTAATTGTATTGGAGAGTTGGCGGATCAAGCGATTTATTAGCCAAAAACCTGCGAAGAAGTATTTGGTGATATATCACATAAGCTTTTGGACAGTGATATTGATTGGTCTTTTCTTACCATTGTTGCATGAATTTGAATGGGGAACTTTTTTAAAAAGGTTTGGAAGACTTAGTTACAGTTTGGTACCTTTGGATTTGTTATTAATTCTCAGACCCAACCTTGTTAACTATCTCAGTTTGATACAAACTCATAAATGGATCTCAAGGGTCATTCTAGGGTTTGGAATTATTCACAGTATTGGGTTCCTTATAAAATGGCTCATACAAGGTAAACTTTTTGCCGAAGTGTTTGAAATAGATAATTCGTTAGGAATTGGCCTTTTTATATGTTTTTCAATCTTATTAATGGTTTCTATTAGATTCTTTAGAAACTTGAATTATTTATTATTCTATTTATTCCATAACTTCACTGTTATAATATTTGTTTGCTTAATCAACATCCACGCTCGTCCCGGAGTTACTCCTTTGACTGTCCTTAATGTCATCTTATTAATTATACAAATTATTTTCAAATTTAATGTATTGAAAATAAATGTGATTGACGTTAAACACTTTAAAAACCTTAGCCTTGTGGTCATTGAAAAACCATCCAATTATCCAACCACTTTACCGGGGTCTCATTTAAGATTGCAAGTTCTTAGTTGGAAACATGCTTTTCTTCCAGCTCATCCGTATACAGTAATTAACCATCAAGATCATTTGAATTTGGTCGTCAATAAAAATAATAAAACTTCGATAAATATCCACAATTCTTATTCGGTGACATTTCCGTATAATTCAATGATTTCCCTTCAAACTTATATCGACTCGAATAAAGAAATCTTGTTGTTTATGGGTGGATCTGGTATATCATTTGCATTATCAATTATCAACTATTATCCAAACTTCAAGTTCAACTTAATATGGTGTATAAGAGACAAGGCAGACCTAGACCTTTTGAACCAGTATCCACAACTAAACATACATCTAGACGTATTTGTCACTCAGACAAATGCTGGCTCCGACATAGAATTGGATGAAATGAATGAGGGCCTTTTGAATAATTCCGATGAGTCTGATGATGCTAAATATAGTGTTAAATATTGTAGGCCCAGTTTACAGAATTACAAATGTGAGTTGTTGGTAGCTTGTGGGCCTCGACCTTTGATAGACGATGCTGCAGCATTTGCAAAAGTGAGACACATAAATTTTATTAAGGAGCAGTATGGGTTTTAGTGCTTACAGATTTTAGACTTTTAAATTATTGAAGATAGAGTATATAGTTTAATTATAATGTGGCGCCATTTTTGTAATTTTATGGAATTCAGTGTATAGAATTCATTGTATAGGGGTTGTACTTGGTGTTTATAACGGGAGTCCGGTGAATCTTGATAAAGTAATGTCTGAGGACTGCCGATCTAGCAGGAATAGCCGGGCTGGGGAAAAATTAAGGATCGGTGTCTGAAAAAATAATGTCTCAGACACTGGTTTTTCGAATGCGCCCTTGCATTATTACCGTGCAGGTAAATTTCCAGATTTGGATAATCAATTGTGACGCAGTTGTGGAAAATGCTGTGGAGAATATTACGCTGGGGCTGAACACCGATAAGCACAACGTCCAAAAGTAGTGATGTAAACGTAAATGATAGTATATACGTCAACGTTTACTGCATATTACTGAAACTCTTTTTGATCTATGATGCAATCTGTGGATGATGCCTTTTTCTAGCAAGTTGTGAGGCTGATGACGGCGAATGAAGTCACTCCAAACAGAAAATATTTAGCCCGTGTAGCTTTGTAAATAGGTTACAATCGGACAAGAAGTTATTTTCACCGGGAATCTCTATAAAAATATTCATGGCATTGAAGTAAGGCGTTCGTTAACTCCTATATCTTCAGCAAGCCTGAAACAGTATTCTTTCAATATATAAAAAAATTTTTTGTGAAAAAATCAACTTTGACAGAATAAAATTTTCCATTATTTTTGGAATCTTATTAATTTTTCATGAAAATAAAAAGTTGACTAAGGTCTGTAAGAAACGATCGTAAAGAATGAACTCTCAGTAAAGACAGAGATTTTAGTCGCGTCAAAGTGATAGATGAATATTGCACTTGATCTACCGCCACTTTTAGCTCATCTCCTAGCATGGCAATTACCTAAGCATCGAATTTTTTTGGTTAATAGGAGTGAAGAGTATCCCATTACAGGAACATCAGTAATATCTCCAAGTTCAAGGTTCGTAAAGAGTCTTCTCATAGAGCTCTTGACGGACCCCCGATATCAAATCCTCAAGTTAAGCCGTCTTAAGATAAGTGATGAAAGTGAATTCACTATTGCCGAAGATTTAGAACTCACTAACTCCATTATCTATAATCCAAATAGAGTGTTGAATGTTCTCAAATCAAAAGTAAGGGTCACATATATTTCAAATTTACTGGAAATAGACCATATGAATTGTCTTATAATTAAATCATCCAATACTGTGATACACTGTTTAAAATATTTAAGGTTTAAAGAATTTGAACCTATTATATGGATACCTCTAATAAGTAGTAAGATGAATTATGGCCTTAGAGGTGGAGGAAACCTTTTACTCTTAGATTTCAACACGATAGTGTTTGACATAGTTTCAAGTTTAAAGTTATTAGAAGTTATATTAAGTGCCATATCGTCTTCGAAGTTATAGAAGTCACAAAACTTATAGAACTTATAGAACTCGTGTGATACTTAGAATGTATATTATCTTATTATATAAACCTATAGCACAAATCTTATCTAGACCTTATTTAGCCCATATTTAGACTGGTAAAGTATTGATACCAGCCACTCTATCAATTGTTGGTGCTATTAAAGGATGACTTAATAAATCCCCAATATAAGGAATCGATCTTAAAAATTGAATTATTGTACCAAAGAAATCACCGAATAGTCCCAAGATTCCAAAACTTTCAATTATAAACCCAAAAAACGATCTCTTCATTAATATCAACAATATTCCAACACCGAAACATATCGTTCCTCTTATTTTAGTTGGTCTAGTGAAAAATGTCATAGTCCTCTGGGGACCGATAATCAATATGATTCCTATAACGAATAAAATGTTGCCTAATGCTAAGAATCCTGAATCAAAAAATGTCATGATTCCTAGAATGAAAAATAACACTCCAAATGTAGTGAAGCCAACCCCGAATTCTGATTTGTTAGTACAGTTTTGCCACCGAGGATTCCATAAGAACAGTCTAAACGACTCTTACACGTCCTTCAATAGGTCCACGCCTCTATACATACTCTGTCTCTCAGATAACCAAATCATTGTTTGTTGATAGTTTGACGTTAGTTCGCATTTTTCTCATATCCTCTAGGTATACAAACCATGGGAAATGACTCGGATTTACCACCCCCAAGTTATGAGGAGGCCATCAGTGGCAATGGCCCACACGATCGTCCATCTGGACCTCCATCAATGCCTGCTAGACCTTCTAGTACCCAAGGGTCGCTGGGAAGTTTAAGACCTCCCGCTCGACCCCCTCAGCCTCCCAGGCCTGTCTCATCTCAACCACCACATAAACCTTCCGGTTCTTCACACCAGGACCTTTATACGGCCAATTCTAACTTACCATTCAGATACCCAAAAGGACACCTTTGTAATAAATGTAAAAACACTGGGTACAAAATCAGTAGTGGCAAATATTGTTCAACATGCTGGCATGATTTCTATTTAAATAAAAATGCATACAATCCTAATCCAAGTTTACCTTTCACATACCCCAAACGTTACTATTGTGAAAAGTGTAACAACACGGGGATAAAAACAAAAAATGGATTGAGTTGTCAAGATTGCTATGAGCGATTTGCTCCAAGAAATAATTACTCAGGAGTGAATACTTCATATCTGACATTTCCTTTTGACTTATTTGGATCTACTACTACTACCACCTTTTTTGCTCCCCAACAAGGACCGGGACCTTATAATCAAGGGCCATATAATTCAGGTCCTGGTCCATACAATGGACCGTATAATGGACCATATAATGGGCCCGGACCAAGTCAGGGACCAGGATTCTTTCAATCATTCCCAGGTAATTTCTTCCAATCTCAATCTAATGGCCCTTTAAAAGTCTCACCAGGAGATCCAAGAATTGGTGGTACTTTATGTGGTAGATGTAGAGGATCAGGAGTAGTTAATTCCTTTTTTGATGATCTATGTCCAGTTTGTATGGGAGTAGGTAGGATACTAGGTGGTAAAAGATAACCAACGACAAATAAAGATAATGAGATAACGTAAATTCATTTCCCGTGCAGAGATTTCTTATATATATGTTAGAAAAATTGAATATGTACATTTTAAATATTTTCTGCTAAGTCCTAATTATTTGAAGGGTATTTATAATCAGATAATTCATAGAAATTCTCTTTAATATTTCTAATAGAAACAAATCTATTCAAAATATTACCACTACCAGCCTTATCGTTAGTACCTGACATTCTTGCCCCACCAAACCACTGTTGTGCTACTACAGCACCGGTAGATTTATCGTTGATGTAAAAGTTACCAGCAGAATAACGTAACTTCTCTTCAGCCAAGGTGATAGCTTGACGGTCTTGAGCGAAAACAGCACCTGTTAAGCCGTATTTGGTAACAGAATCTATGCTTTCTAAAATAGACTCGAATTCTGAATCTTTGTAAACGTAAACTGTTAAAATTGGACCAAAGAATTCATTCTTTAAGAAGTCATGGTTTGGATTTGTGGTTTGAATTAATGTAGGTTTAACAAAAAATCCCGTGGATTTGTCATATTCACCTCCGCTCAAAATGGTCAATTCTGGATCAGATTTAGCTTGATCAATAGCTTTAGCTAATTTCTCAAAGGATTGTTCATGGATAACAGGACCCATAAAGGAATTTAAATCATTACCTAATTCAATAGTATCAATTTCTTTGGCTAATTTCTCTTGAAATTCTGGCCAAACTGATTCACTAACATATAATCTCGATAAAGCTGAACATTTTTGACCTTGGAATTCGAAAGCTCCTCTTAAAGTTGATAAAGCGGCATGATCAATCGAAGCAGATTTATGAATCAAATGGAAGTTCTTACCACCGGTTTCTCCAACAATTCTTGGGAAGTCAATATACTTATCGTTAGCGACATTTTGGGAAATCTTCACATACAAATCCTTAAAGACTTTGGTAGAACCAGTAAAATGTAAAGCAGAGAATTTAGAATCTTCCAATACCAAATCGGTGATCATTTGTGGTTCACCGGGAATAAAGTTAACCACTCCTTTTGGTAAACCAGCCTCTTCTAAAATGTTCAATAATAAATAATTGGATAATGCAGCAGAAGCTGAAGGTTTCCAAACTACAGTGTTACCCATTAAAGCAGGAGCCCCCACTAAATTTGCAGCAATGGCAGTAAAGTTAAAAGGAGTTACGGCATAAACAAATCCTTCTAAAGGTCTATATTCAGCCCTATTCCAAACTCCAGGGGAAGTTTCCGTGGGTTGTTGACTGTATAATTCCTGAGCATACTTAACATTGAATTTAAAGAAATCAATCAATTCGGCAACACTATCAATTTCAGCTTGATAAACATTTTTACCTTGTCCCAACATGGTAGTGGCCAACATATCGTATCTGTACTTTGTGGAGATCAAATCAGCTGCTTTTAAGAAAATGGCAGCTCTATGTTTCCATGGCATGTTCATCCATTCCAGTTTCACATCTTTTGCAGCTTGGATTGCCTGGGTTACGTCTTGGGCTGAAGCTTGCGAGACTTTGGCTAACTGTTGGTGATGATTGGCAGGGTTGATGAATGGTAAAGTTTCGGATTTATAAATTCTTTCACCATTAATAACTAAAGGAATGTCTAAGGTTGATGATGAATATTTATCAAGTGATGACTTTAATGCATTCCAATCTTTGATATGATCTGAACTGAAATCCTTAACAGGTTCATTGACAATTTTGCTTACCTTATTGAAAGCTAATTGTGATACAAATCTTCTTGAGTTGATATTAAAAAGTTTCAACATGGTTAAAGAATTTGGAGGGGGTAGGTCGTACTTATATAAGGCATCATTGTGAGAACCCAAATCTAGGAAATTCAAAGCGAGAAATCTAACTCAAAAAAACTGGAAGATCTAAGCGAAAAGAATCTACCGAAGAAAAAAAAAAGAGCCGCAACGAGCCTCAACTAAAAACAGAGTCTGACTGATTTATATATATATATTTACACAAAGTACAAAGCCAAATTCAACCTCTCAGATTATCTAATTTCTCCTCTAATGCTTGTACTTTCCCTAATAACTCTAGTTTAGCATTTTCGAAATTATCAATATTAACATCCAACTTCTTATTAATACCTTGTAAAGACTCATTCCAAAGGTTCATTTCCTTAGATAATTCATCAAGTTGTTTATCCAAATTATTTACGAAATTAACCGAATTACCCATATTCAAATGAACCTGGTTCAAACTTTTTAACCTGCTCAACATCAACTCACTCTCATACTCGTATTTCTCCAAGTATGGTAAATACGATAGCACATCATTGATTTTATCCGACTTATATTGTCCAACTGAAGAAATATCATCAATAGATCTCAAATGATTTAAAGTTTCAGATTGATTCAAGAGTTGTTTAATCCCTTCATCCACTTCATTAATCTTATATTCGGGATTATTGATGATCTCAACTTTACGGCTCATATCATTTAAAATCTGTTCTAGTGACTTGGAATTCAAATTTCCTATTTTGGTTTCAAGTTGATTGATTTTCCTATCCAATTCTATAATATCTTCATAATTCCTTGTATCCTTGGCGGGCCTGGATTCCGTGGTAGTTATGTCCTCCTCATCTATAGAATCGAACAATTTCTCAATCTTCGCCCTATACTGATTCACATCAATCCTTCTCTTTGTCTTTAAATCTTCAGCCAATTTGACCAACTTTTCACTCTCTTCATTTTGTTCACTCACATCCAACTCTGCTAATTCTCTGGTTATCCTACTCAATTTTTGTTCTACACTTTCTTCTTTCTTTGTCTTGAATCCAGTATCATTTAATGGCCTATCACTCACATAATCGAAATTGATTCTCCCATTCACAAACTCATTGTTGAATCTATTGAATGATTGGCTAACATCAATTTCTTCTTCTATTATATCAGGATGTACTTGTTGTGGCTGTTGACTTTCGATGTCACTCTCAATGTCTGAAGTCTCATAAACCCCAGGTTCTTCCATACGCGTTGATTTATAGATGGAGCGCAGGTGAGGTATCTTTCCTCATTAAATTCGAATTTTTAGAAATTCATATATTTGTAACTTTTCTAATTCATCTACTCATCTATATACCTAAACTTGTTAACAAATCAATGTTTACAAACTTGTCGACTTTCTTAACCATATCCTAAATTCTCATAATCTGAATCAATAAATGAATGCTTTAAGAATTGATCCCAAAGATTATTCAACTTCTTAGTGGCCTTGTCCTTACTCTTAACAGGCTTACCTAATTTCCTTCCTAACTTCAACCAATCATCCACCAACAAACTATCCATGTTATAATGCTTGTCATCAGTACTATATTCATATTCATATTTGAATTTCTTCTTACCGTGATTAATAGCTTTCAAGTCTGCATAATATTGTGTGTACCTCATAGGAGAAAACACTTGTGGGGTATAAGCTGGGCCTAAAGGAATGTTTTGAGGTTTCTTTGGTGGAATGGTTTTATCTTTTTTGAACGTAAAATAATCAAAAGTATTAAATCCGTATTCATAAGTATTATCCTCGTCTTCTTCTAAATCGTCTAGACTGTCAAGATATTCCATATACTTATCCACACCTTCAAAGAATTCATCCCAAGATGCATGTTGACCACTGGCCTTGGCCAAACTCTCTTCTAATCCAGTGATATTATATTCCCATACTCTTAAACCAGGATTAAACGTTGGTATAACTGAAGCTGACACATGAGCAATCGAATAACGTTCACTATCAATACCAGATTTCTTTTTCTTTTTGATATTTCCATACAAGTCTTTTCTCAATCCCTCCATATAATTGACTTTGCCTTTTGGTGTTCCTCCCATAATTCTCATACCTTCTTTTTGGAAATATTCATCATTATCTTCGTCATTATTATCATCATCATCGTCACTGAATTCTCCCAATAAGTCAAATTCTGGGATATCAATATCTAATCTCTTGGTCTTTTTACCTTTCTTCAGGTTTTTCAAAGATTTATATGCAGCTTTGGAATCTAATGGAATAAAATGATCAATATTCATATGTCCATATAATTCCCCAGCGATAACATCTCTATACTCATAAGTCCAGATGATATACTTTCTCAAACAACTAATATCATAATTCTTTTCATTAGGAGGCACATGACCAGTCAACCATACTTTCATATTCCTGGATCTCATCTCTTTTAAAACTACTCCTAACCAATTGAATAATTTGTACCCTGGTTCTTTCTTTTTGTCACAATTATCAACCAAAGGATTAGATTGAAACAAATATAAGGTGTTTATAGATAAAATCGCCAATTGATCGGGGATAATCTCTCTAAAGAAGTAAGCACCACGATTGAAAATATGCAACTGATTTTGGGGTACGAATGGGGACCAAATCTTAAACATTTCTCTGGTTTGCGTAGTAGGTCCTGGAGCAAATAAATTATGAGGATAAACATCGTTATTTCCAACACTTGGAATAAGATCTACTAAAAGATTTCTTGGATCTGAAGTATCAGGATTCTTAAATGTCTCATACATCAAATCACTTACGTCTTGATTCAGTTGTATAATGGTGGTTTCAGTTCTGGGAATACGTCTATCATTATCATGTCTAGCATTATCACCAGTCCATACTATAAAATCGATTTTGTCCTTCAAATGTTTATCAATCCAAGCAATAGTTTCTTCCATTAAGATCAATGGTGAATCACATCCTAAAATGGCATCTCCGTATTTCCCGGCTTTGCCTTTGCCTCTATGACAAGACTTATCATAGTCTGATCCCTCCTTGTAGTAAGGATCGGGATGTATATCGGTTATATGCAAGAACCTACCATGAATAATTTGTTTATTTACCTTAATAGGATTCTTGACCGTCAAGTTCAAAGCCTGTAATTGTTCAATATGTGATTCCTGTAAAGGTAATGACGATATTTCAAATCGTGGTGTTTCTTTGTATGTTGAACATATCCAAAGATAACTTACAAAAGTTGCTAGTACAACAAGAATAAGCATCTTAACTGTTTATTTCGTGAGACCCTCGAAATTAGCTTGGGCACGAGTCTTGTTTTAATCAATTTATCGTTAAACATAAGAATTGAAGATGAACACCGGGATACAAAGTAAAAGATTAATTCTTCGTAGTAGTAGACTTTTGAACAAAACTTGAACCTTTTTAAGTTTATATATTTTAATTTTTTTTTTCACTAGTTTCTAAAATGTGATGGCTGCAAAATTAATCTAAAATTTGTAAAAAATAAATAACGAAGAACTTTAAATTATAAAAAAAAAAAATTGGTCAAACGATTGGAAACGTCAATTAATGGATATTTTAGAGTATGATATGAATTATTACCAAGGAGCTTATTGGACACATATACCTTAAGGATGGGAGTATTTCCCAAATAGATTCAAAGGGTCTCGTTGTAACCGTTTCAGCATATCAATAGATGATGGAGACAATAAACCAATTTAGAAAAATAACGCTGAGACAATGTAATTTGCTCATACGTGGTTAAGCCCAAATCACACAAAAGGAGAAAAGCACGTATTCAGACATTAGTTGGACTAATCGAGAAAAAACAAATAGCCTCACATGGAAACTCATTGTTAAGCAAACAAGACTTGTATAGATTGACGTAGGCAATATACACAACCCCCAACTCGTCAAATGAAATTCACCCAATGAGAAATTCTAAAGAATACGAGGCAATGCACCTAAGGTTCTAAAAATTGGTGTAAAATGAGAAATTGGTGTCAAAGGTTATGAAGTCACACGATTTTTTGTGCAGGCAAAAATAATAAGTAAACCGAATTTGACTAATTAATGGACCAAAAGATAAACAACATTTAAAGTTTTATACGTGTTCAATCCAACATAGAGAATGTTTACATCCTAAACTAGCTTCTTATTGGTCAAGGTCGAGAGATTTACAGTTGTAAAATCACACGAAAATTTTGGTCTATGTGTACATAAGTGGTGGAAAGATCTTAATTATATCAACATTAATCATAACATTTCTCAAAAGAGTAAATAGGTAACCAAGTTGGGTAAATAAAATTCGCGCTTCAAAATACGAAACTATTTATTTTCGAAGGGGGAGTAAATTAAGCCATGTAAGTTGGCACTGATAGTAAATGTCAACCAGTTATGATGACCAATACATTCGCTTCTGATACCAATGTAGTCGTTGGGTTGGCCTAATTGGAACCATCCAAATCCTCAAAAAAGAAAATTCATATGTACCTTAATTCTCGAAAACACGAAATTCTAAAATTACGCACCTTAAATTGTTTACATTCAATTAATTTCTAATAAGGAAAAAATGCAACAGTTCCACGCATCTTGGGTTGATCCCAAAAATTTAAAATATTTATAAATAACATCAAATCCTCTGGAAAAATATTGATCGTTTAACCTTTCTTTACATAGGTAGTCATTCTTTTTAAACCTCGAAATGTATTTAACCCAGCAAAAGTACACAAAGCCAAACTTACCACCATTATCATCGTTGTTGAAAGACCAACCATATAAATTGCCATCTATTGATAGCTTTTACAATCATAGCAATGCTGCTTCAACTGATCTGTTAATCAGTCCAACTGGTGCCAGTACTCCAGTCACACCTATCACTAGTGCACCAACACCCGTACCAATGCCATTGAGTAAACCTGCTGCTGCTGCTGCTGTCCCAGTTTCTGGAGCTGTTTTCAAACAACAAAAAACCCCAGAGAGGAAATCTAAAAAACCAGAAAAATCATTTGCATTCATAAGTCATTCGGTTCAAACTTTCCCTAGCCAAGAGCCCTCAATTGATAACGCTCCTTTGGCTAGAAGGAAAAGAAGAAGAACTTCAGCCAATGAGTTGAATATCTTGAACCAAGAATTCTTATTGGGATCAACTCCTAATAAATTAAGGAGAATCGAAATCGCTAACAGAGTGTCTATGTCGGAAAAAGCAGTACAAATTTGGTTTCAAAACAAAAGGCAGAGTATTAGGAAACAAAGTGCTACTGAAAGAGAAATTACAGAATTACCACCAACACCTGAAATCACTCATCATTCTCCAATAAATTCTTCTATGAATAATTCCATGAATAACTCAGCGGTAGAGTCTGGAATAAATTCAATGAATACAACTGTTAATACATCAATAATCAGTTCAACACCAATCAAGCCAATTTTAAACAAATCACAATCATTCTCAAGTCCTGATACGAGTTTTAGAATCACTTCTCCACTCAAACAAAGATCTGCTTCTTCTTCATTGGTGCCTGTATTTTCAAAGCCTCAGTTGTTGAATCAAACATCCACTCCACTTCCACCACAAGCACAATTCCAGATTTCATTACCACTTACATCTACACCAAGCACATCAACTCCAAACTCTTCCTTCGTTGACGAAACTTCAGAGAGTTTGGTTCTTAACGAAACAAGAAAGAAACAACCATCCGCTTTAAATAACCAGAATAGTTCAACCATGACTTTCAAATTGGGTAAATTTAAAACGAGCGATAAAGAGAACTTTGTCATCAAAAAGAATACCAATAATAAAATCCAAAATTTATTAAATAACGCAGCTGATGAGAATAGAAATCCTTTAGGTGAAATTAGTACTAATACTAATAAAAGAGTTAATGAAGGTGTCCAAAGTTTATTATCTTTAAAAGGAGGTAATTGGAAGTAATTGGAAGTAATTGGTTTGTAACTAGTTAGTGTACATATATAGCATAAATGAAAAGCATCTCGTTAATTTTTTTTTTTTTTGCAACCACGAATGTCATTTTTCCTATTTCGTTCCCTCCTGTATCACGAATGTGGGTCCGAGCCATTACACGAAATTCAAAGATCCGTTCTCCAGCACACGCCAACTACTAGACGAAAATAGTCATACACGAAGATTGAATAAGCATGCTTTATCTTACATGGAGGATATTTTAAGGTTTCTTATGTAATAAGCCTATGACTACGTATTTGCCTTGTTTGATCACCAAAAAGCATGATTACGTAATAAAGTCTTCATGAGTGCTTTTGGCTATGGCCTGCGTTGTTTTAGCTATTCTTGGCTGCGAATTTTTAGCTATGAAATGAGTTGTTTTAGCTACTCTTAAAGAACTATAAATGTAAGTTAGAATCTGTACATTACCCATATAAAATATTAAGATCGAAATAAGAATTGAAGAGGTAAAGATGGCTTGTAATTGTGCTAGTTGTAAATGTTCAGTATGTGCTTGTGAAGCATGCAAATGTAGTTCTTGCACTTGTGAAGTATGTAAGTGTGGGTCATGTTCTTGTTAGTGCCACATAAGAAAGTAATTCAGTTTGTTTAGGAATGGATATTATCTTTATTTCATATGTTTATCTCTTGTTTGTAGTGTCTATTTTAACATTTGCTTTTTTTTTACACTCAATGCTCAATGAGGGTTATAGCAGTCCAGTCTCTATCCTCAAACTTCCACACTAGAGGGTTTAAAGATACTACATCAAGCAAATAACTTGTGGAGTCATAGAAGTTTCTCCAATAGCTTTCCTATATTGAAGAAAAGAAACGAACGTAATATAATATATTAAATTACATGAAATTATATATAATGTAAAATCTTGATTAACGACCTCTTGAAGTAGTTTTGGTATGTTGACCTCTGACCTTTAAACCCCAGAAGTGTCTGATACCACGGTGAGATCTAATTTTCTTTAATTTTTCTAAATCATCTCTTAATTTGGATTCTAAGTTGTTAGCTAAGACATGGTAATCTTTACCATCAACTTGATCGTTTTGTCTGTTCAAGAACCAAGCTGGGATCTTGAAATTGGTTGGGTTTTGCATAATGGTAACAACTCTTTCTAATTCTTCTTGAGTTAATTCACCAGCTCTTTTGTTTAAATCAACATCAGCTTTTTTACAAACCAAGTTAGCGTATCTTCTACCTACACCTCTAATTTTGGTTAAGGCGTACATAATTTTGATTCTACCATCAATATTGGTATTCAATAAACTAGAATTGTTAGTATTCGAATTTTTTTGGGTCTGGGTGTAGATAGCTAAAAAGGAGATGGGGGTAATAAAACCCAATGA
The DNA here is from genome assembly GCA_030563265.1 of Yamadazyma khao-thaluensis. Classification (NCBI taxonomy): domain Eukaryota; kingdom Fungi; phylum Ascomycota; class Pichiomycetes; order Serinales; family Debaryomycetaceae; genus Yamadazyma; species Yamadazyma khao-thaluensis. The sequence goes on along the minus strand of JAKUBQ010000006.1, from coordinate 81,708 downwards.
AGTCTGGCAACTAGACAGAACATCTTATAACAACTAAGGAATAAGGTGATATTTCTTTGATGTATTGATATTCTCTTTTTCTGAATCAATCACTGGAGGATATTGTGGTAACTTGTAATGAATCTTCTAATATATTTCTTCTCTTCTATGATTTCTTATATGATTGTTGGATTAACCTCTCTACTTTTCTTCCTCTTATTTAACATATACACCCACTTTATTATTGTTTCTCGTGTTAAACATACCGTAAAATGTGTTGGAATGAACCTTCTTCTTGAACAACTAAGGACATCTTGGTTTAATATTTTTCAAAATTTTTCTATTGAAAAAGTTTTTCTGAGAGTACTACAGTAGTGAAAAAAATTGTCGTCCGAGATTCAAAAATCACTTTTTATATTGAGATATTTGTCCTATATTGGGAAATAACAGTCACATGTACTGTATAGAGTCAGGAAGTAGAACTTCACATATAACACTCTATGTAATACATAGTAATAATTAAGCTTAAGTTTAGTATATAAATGAGCGGTATTTGTACTTTATCTCTACATTATCATTATCTATTTACATGTATCTACCTATAAACCATTGTAACGCTGGTAATTCAATATATATACGATTAGCTTTCAAAATATCACGTACTTCAACTGCTTCTTTACCTAATACACTGATCTTTTTGGTTGGTAATTCGGTGGCATCTAATAAATTTTGTCTTTCACCATCAGTGATGAATAATAAATTCAACTTCGATAATTTGTGATGTTTAATAAACTGTTTCATGACTTCTGGGTACCCATATTGGAAATCAAGTTGATTTATATCACTAGCATCTTGTATAGGGGCTTGATGTTGACCAACTATAAAAAGTTTCCCAGTTTTGTATTGTTCAGATAATGCAGTGGCCATGGCCTTATTATAAATCTTATTAGGTAATTTTGTAGACCAATCATGTGGTGCAGTTATAGCATGAGCCTTTATAGGATTATCTCTATGAGGTGAATTAGCATCACCAGTTCTTGCTTTACCACTTCCTTTTTGTGGTCTTAACTTTTTATGAGAATATAATTGGTCACTCTTGACTGTAGCATTACCAGATCCAACTCTTGCCTTGTCTGCTTCATATACCACGGCACTCCATAAGAAATCTCTACGAGTTGGTAAATTGAGAAAATCATTGGGTAATGCAATGAACTCATTTGGCTCTAAACTTGGGAATGATCTCAAGCTTCCTAATGTATACTTAGGTGGTGTACCAACTTTGAACCCACTAACATTAGCTTCAACGGTGGTAGCTAATGAACGTACCAATTGTCTATACATTTATAGTTGATGAGATTTGAAAAAAAGTTTGTATCGCACTATTTTTATTGCACTATAAAATGTTTACTTAGTTGAATCAATTTCAGTATCAGATGTTTGTTTACTTGGAGACGTTGGTTCTTGGGTGTTAGGAGTGTTATAAGGATGCTGTTCATCATCACTATCTATTATGAATTCATCGACATTGTTTAAATTCTCTCCTAATTCAATATCTTCAGTAAACCCATCATCAGTACGACTATATTGACCTCTACTATCTACTCCTCTAAATTTATTTAAAGTTTTCATGATAAAACTTGGCTCATGATAATTTCCATCACTGTCATCATCATCCCCATCTTGGAATTGCCTTAACTGATCGGCCCATTGCACATTTTTCTTTCTTCCTGATGGTCTGGTTTTAATGATCGATGAAGGTCTTGATCTATAATGTGAATATAACATATAAATACCCCAAATAAGGATAACTAATACAGCAAATTGTATGACTCTCGTAATACGTGTAGTGACTTCTTCGTCTCCTTCATTATCCAGTTCTGAGTCAGAGTCCGACGAAGTATGTGGTTCGGCAGTGGATGACGCTGCAGATGTTGCTGAGTTTGATCCCGTAGAAGAAGACAAAACCGTGGATGATGGTTCTGAACTTGCAGACGAAGATGAAACAGCGACAGCAGAATCTGCTTGTTTTCTTACCCCTAATGGATATGTTCTTATAGCTTTCTTGACACTACCATCATCTTGATTATAATCTTTAATATCATAATTTCCATTCAAAATGTCAATCAAACTTCTGGAAACTTCGGGCTTATCAAAAGGAACCATATGGGAAGAGTCAAAGACATTTACAAATGTCAAGTTTCTTTCTGTCTTGATATAACCACTAATATCGTTACTATAAATCCAATCCATGGATTCTTCAGTGGTAAAACCCCTAGCTCCGTTCCATTCCAAATCTTTGATGAAATTCTCAGTACCGATGTAATTACAAATGATATCTCTGTTACCGTTGAATAACACCACAGGGATCTCCGATAAAATCCTGGGCAATAATTTTATAGAAGGAATGGAATTTCTAGCTCTGAATCTACTACCAACTCTACCCGAACATTCATGCCATTTTTTAAGCATGACAAGGTTTAAATCTGCTTGAACTTCGTCAGAATTTAAGAATGGCTGGACATTTTCTAAATCAGGAGGCCAATTCATACCACAGGAAGGATAGGAATCCTTTAATGTGTAATCATACATATTGTAGCATTTCTGATCATCACTAGCACTTTCGTCGAGTGTAGCATGTAAAAGTTTATTCAAGATGACTTCACAAGTATCACTAACAACTTGAAAGTCGCTCATTTTATCCCCTTTGATTGAATTAACAACATTTTGACACTTTTCATGTTGTCTTAAAACATTATTCCATCGAGGATTAGTGTTATCGATGATTCCAGCAGCAAGAGCATAAGGCAAATAAGACAAACTTTGAACATCAGGAGCAATCCACCCATTTCCAATTAATAACCCCTTTAAGTTATAAGGTTGCTGACCCTCTTTTAAATTCTTATTAAAATCTAATATCCCATTAGCAATGTATGGAATATACTGACCAGCGTAACTTTCACCAGCAAAATAGATTTCATTATCCCTATCTTCCGGGAATACTTCGTAAAACTTTTCCATGAACCTTAAGAATTGCCAAACGATTTGATCTAAATCATGATCGTATTCATTACTAAAACTGAATCCGGTACCAGCCGGTTGATCCACAAACACAATATCACCAGCTTTATGCCAAGATCCATCGTTTTGTACAACTTTCCCTTTACCATTAATCCTGAAGGGACCAGCTTCCATTAAAGCCCCGTCCATGGATGAACATCCTGGCCCACCATTAAGCCAAAAAATTGTCCTCTTCTTATACTCTGGGATTACATTATTGTCTGAATATTTCCAAAAGAACAAATGGGTATTATTTTCTTCATATAATCGTAATTGCCCTGCAAACATAAGGGGAATTTCATCTTGAGGTATATCACTAAGGCCTGGTAATTTACTAACAAGAAACTTATCTTTGAGAGAGTCGCCTCTTTTGAAAGAGAGGGCTCTACATGTAGATATGTAAGTAAGAAAGATGAATAAATAAATAAATTTCATTTTCTGGCTATTCATTAAATCACCATTGACTTGCGTGAGTTGATTTGATTTTCGAGTAGGCGCATTTTTTTAGACAATGAGGGCCCCCCACAGGAGGTAAGTAATGATTACTTAAAAGGGTTTAATTATGGAGAACCAGTTAGCAGGGCCAGTTAGCAGGACCAGTTAGCAGGACCATTAAGAATTAAGAGAAGTGAAGAAATAATATGAGTACAAAAACAAATATATTGGATCTATGGATTGATGGGTTCGATATTCCAAATATTCTCAGCATATTCATCAATACATCTATCAGATGAAAAGAATCCCATATTGGCAACAGCTATAACCGATTTCTTAACCCATTTATGTAAATGGTCAGGATCATGGGAATCTCCTCCATGATGACCGTAAATTGCTTCTAATCTCTTATGACAATCTAAGAATAATTCGAAATCATCACTAACTAAATAATGATCTCCATGGTGTCTAATACTATCAACTAATGATCTGTATTCACCAGCATCTCCAAATAATCCTGAATCAATAGCATTGAAAACCTTATTCAAGCTTTCAGGGACTTGAACTCCGTGATAGTAATGGTTATGTCTTAATTCATCAACGGATTCTGCCAAATTACCGAAAAGGAAAATGTTATCTTCACCGATTTCTCTAGTAATTTCCACATTAGCACCGTCAACAGTACCAATAATCAATCCACCATTCAATGCAAATTTCATGTTAGATGTTCCGGAAGCTTCAGTACCAGCAGTAGAAATATGGTTAGATAAGTCGGATCCTGGAGTGATAATTTCCGCTTTGGAAACATTATAATCTGGAATGAAAACTACTTTCAATAAGTTATCAATTTCGGGATCGTTGTTAACCACATCACCAACTTTGTTGATCAAATGAATAATGGTCTTGGCCATATAATAACCAGGAGCAGCTTTACCACCGAAAATCGAACATTTAGGGATGTAATATTTGGTTTTGATCTCATCAATTGATAACCCTTGTTTCAATAATTCCTTAATATGCAAGTATCTATAAATGACAGCAAAAATATTCAATTGTTGTCTTTTATATTCATGGATTCTCTTGACTTGAACATCAAACATAACAGTTGGATCAACATCGATATTGGTTTCTTCCTTGATCAATTTCGTCAATCTGATTTTGTTCAAGTACTTGATTTTATCCCATTTAACCAAGAATTCTTCATCATCAACGAATTGTTCCAATTTCTTCAAATTGGTCAAATTGGTCAAGTAGTTGTAATTAGGATCATTCAAAGTCTCACTAATCAATTTAGCTAAACCAGGGTTGGCCTGTCTTAACCATCTTCTTGGAGTAATACCATTAGTGACATTAGTGAATCTGTCAGGACCAAAGATCTTAACAAAGTCTTTGAAAATAGTAGTTCTAATTAAATCACTATGTAATTCCGCAACCCCATTGGTTTTATGGGAACCAATGATAGCCAAATATGCCATTCTAACAGATTTAACTCCATCTTCTTCAATTACCGAAACTCTACTTAAAAGATCACGATCTTCAGGGAACTTGTGTTCGACATGTTTCAAGAAAAAGTAATTGATATCATAAATGATTTCTAAATGTCTTGGTAATAAACTTCCAATTAAAGATACTGGCCATTTTTCTAAAGCTTCTGACATAACAGTATGATTAGTATAAGCAAAAGTTCTTGTGACTAAAGACCAAGCTTTATCCCAATCTAAGCCTTCGACATCAACAAAGATTCTTTGTAACTCAACGATGGCTATAGTTGGATGAGTATCATTCAATTGAATAGCAACTTGGTCTGGGAACTTTGACCAATTGGTGGATTGAGTCTTTTTGAATCTACGAACAATATCGTGTAAAGAAGCAGCTACCCAGAAATATTGTTGTTTCAATCTCAACTCTTTACCCTTGTCAAAATTATCATTAGGATACAAAACTGAGGTAATGGACTCGGCTTTTTGTTGTTCAATCACAGATTGTTGATAATCACCGGCGTTAAATTTGTTGAAATCAAATTCATTGGTTGGTTTAGCATTCCATAATCTCAAATTATTAGTATTGGTAGTATTGAACCCTGGGATTGGGAAATCAACTGCAACAGCTAAAACTCTTTCACCTCCATTCCATACTTTCTTACTTTTACCAGATTCTGTATCATAAGTCTCGTAAACGTAACCATAGAAATCAACGGGGATTTGAATCTCATTTCTGGTAATTTCCCATGGATTAGAGAATTTCAACCAATAATCAGGAGTTTCAACTTGATACCCATCAACAATCATTTGTTTGAAAATCCCGTATTCGTAATTCAATCCATAACCCCAACCACTATAATTTTTAGAACTTAAAGAATCAACAAAACATGCAGCTAATCTACCTAACCCACCATTTCCTAAACCAGCATCGGGTTCTTGATGTAAAACATCTTCTAAATTAAATCCTAATTCTTTTAAGGAATCGTGAGTATTGTCTCTACAGTCCAAATTGATTAAAGCATTATCCATGGCTTTACCCATTAAAAATTCTAATGAAAAATAGTATACTCTCTTACCATCATGAATGGTTTGACGTTGTTGAGTATTGGCCCAATCCAAGATCAATTCATCACGAATTGAAACTGACGAAGCTTGATAGGCTGCTAAATCGTCACAATTCAACATATTACGTGCTAAATCAGTTTCAACATGCTTAATGAAATTTTTAGCAAATGTTTCCTTATCAGTTTTATTATTTTTGGCATCTGTTTCTTCGCTGCCATGTCTAGGGTTTAATAATTTCAATTTACTGAATTTAAGCCAAATTTCCTTGGATTTTTCAGGAATTTCAGCATCAAAGTTCTTGATTTCATTAGGTGTAAACCCAGTATTGGTCCTTTTCAACTTTGGCAGTGGTAAAGTAACTGGTGTAACGTAATCTCCCATGTTAATTATATTCTCAATTTCTTTTTTTGCAGTCAATCAAATGAATTTATAATTGTAACCAACAGAATGTATTGAATCGGCTTTGTGGACGTCTAATTATGGTTTTGTACTTCTTCAGACACTAAATGATTATACACTATCAATTAATCCTTATTCCCCACTTCAATTATTCTTCCAGGTAAGAAATATTTTTTTTTTGGGTATAAACGGGGGTTGGAAATTTTAGGGGTTAATATGTGAGAACCCCAAAAAAATCTAAAAACGGATCGGACAAGCTTTTTTTTTAAACACAGTTGTAATTAACAGAGTTCAAGGAATATTCGGATTATGTCCTTACGAAGACCTTTATATAGTTCTATTTATTATCTAGGATATCGCCTGAGATTGGTGTACCGCTTATCTTTGAAAACGCCCTTAACTATGGTGATTGGTGGTATGATTGCGAAACTTATAGGCCGGAGTAATGCACAATTACTTAATAATAAATAACCTTATTGGTAACATATGATGCAATTGATACTTTATTTTATTTCTCGGATTATTATATCCTTACGGTGGTATTCATATTAGTTCTTGAATAGGGGGTCTTCTTTGGACTTGTTAGTCATTTCTTAGGGTCCGTTAAGGGTTATGTGAGTATAAGGGCTTCTTAACCTTTGCAACAGAAAATGTATTGAACTAAATAACTTATTAAACACTCACCAAAAACCAGTAAAAACTCCAGTAAAAACTCCAGGAAAAGCCCCAAATGAAAAACTCCGAACTCCCGATTAGTACCTTGCATAAATCCAAAAATCATCCTCTAAGATGGAATTGATGAATAGTATCATATAACTCTTTCTTCAAGGTCTCAGTATTCAAATCATCTTTAGTTTGTTGATCGTATTTGAATTCAGATAGACAAATGGGAGTTGTGGTTGGCTCATCAGTCACATCATGATAAACCTCTAAGTAAGGATGTTCTAATGCTTGTTCGACTCCTATTCTACTCCTAGGATTGAAAACTAGTAATTTCTCCAATAAATCAATACCTGAATCATTTATTGTAGTTTCTCCATATTTGCTAATCTTACTTGGATGATTTTGAAAGAAAGGATTGAAATCCAATGGCTCAAAGTCGGGTAACGTTCTAAGGAAATCTTTAGCTCTTTTACTAATAGGAAATTCAATACTATTCTCATAATCATGAATTGGATTTCCCAACACTTCTAAAATCAAAATAACTTGATGTCTATAATCTTTACCTGGAAACAAGGGAATGCCTGTGAACAATTCCGCTAGAATACATCCAACTGACCATAAATCTACTGCCTCGGAGTAATTAGAAGAGGTCAACATAATCTCAGGAGCCCTATACCATCTTGTAGCAACATACTCTGTTAGACTTGATATCTTATCGCTGACTTCTAATCCTTCAGGTGCAACGTTCACTCTGCTTAAACCCAAATCACAAATCTTAATTTCACAATTAGAATCAACTAAAATATTTGATGGTTTTAAATCTCTATGGATTACATTGGCCAGGTGAATGAATTTCAATCCTCTCAAGATCTGGTAAGTGAAATATTGGAAGTGGTCATCGGTTAATGGTTTGGTATTAATAACTTGATGTAAATCCAATGGCATGTATTCTTCAATTAAATACACTTCATTGAAATGACTATAATCGGAAGGTTGTTGAAGATCATATAATTGAATGATATTCTCGTGATTGCTGAATTTGGCTAACAATTTAATTTCTCTCAATGTCCTTAATGCAACCAATGGGTTTATGAAGGCATTGATTCTTTTTATGGCGACATTTCTACCTGTTGGTTTGTGTACTGCTAAACATACAATTCCGTAAGCACCTTGACCTAAAACTTTTTTAATTTTAAAATTTGCCGAGATATTAAATACCACAGTTCTTTTGGTTTGAGAAGAGTCTGGCATTCTATATTAAACGGCAATTAATTTTATTATTCAGCAGATACTCAGGAAAATCAGGGGAATTTTATAATTCTTCAAAGTTCCACAAAAGTACCACAAAATTAAGGGTGTTTCGAAAATTGTTTCATCTTCATTGCTAATCTCACCAATTGGGGTAAAGTAATTAATATTTTTTAAACATGAAACAAATATTATGAGCGCGGGGCTTTTAATTTAACTGTTTTAGGTTAAACTCAATGATTTACGAAGTTATCCTACATATTTGAAACAAGATTTAGAGGAGATAACGAAAAGCTCGATTACACTTGTATTTTAACTATTAATTAATACTGTTACAATTTCTCATAATATGAACTTATATCATATTTTTTCCTTAACATGTCTCCCTTAACCTTCAAATAAACTAACAATAATGATGAAAGTAAAACAATACCAGTGATTATTGAAAATAATATTCCTGGTTTCAATGCTTTTATTAATGGTTCAACCACAAAAGTAGCAATTGCTGCTAAAATTTGTCTCAATAAATTGTTTAAAGCAACTCCTGTAGCACCTTTTCCTGGTAAGGTATCAACTAAATAGGTAACGGTTGCCCCTATAACCAACATAGATGAAAATCCAAAGATAGCACACCCTATCAAAGGCACTACCCAATGAACCCCGTACTGAATGGTCCAACCAAATATAAGACATGCAGGAATATATAGTATAGTAGCAACTGCTAAATTCCATGAAATTCTTGCCTCTGGTCTTAATTCACCATTATGAGTCTCTGCATATTTCTGAAGTAATCTGTCAACCCATTTTCCTCCAATGATAGAGGCAAGTACGTACGTTGAAGAATTTGGTATATAGCATAACCCCACAAGAACGGTACTAAAATTATAAGGACTTCTTGAATATTCGTAGGTGATGGCAATATTAAATATATAAATAGCGGCAAAACAAATAGCTGAATGAGTGATAACTAATATTACGGGCGGATATGTTAATAGTACAAGGGAATGCAAAGGTCTAATAAAATATTCGTAACAGTCGGCTTTAAACCGCTGAAATTTGGTTGTGTTTTTCTCTTCTTCAGCTAGGCGTGTTCTGCTTTTACTTAATTCATGTTGTAAGGATTCTAATTGAACTCTTCTTGAATAATTCGATCTATTAGTAGTTAATCGTGATAAGGCTGGTGTCACTGAATCACCTAAGCCTTCAATTTCATTAAGCTCATCGAACGCGTCATCTTGAAGATCAGATTCCTCAACATTAGATGCTCTAGACAATTGACTTAAAGCAGTATGAATTTGTTCTAAAGAAGGTAATCTCTCTACTTCAGTCAACTTGTCATTGTTCACCCCAGTTTGGTTATCACCTGAGGTCTTTTCATCCTCTGAAGAGTCGGCATTCTGTTGCCTAAGACTTTCAAGTAATTTTCTGATATTAGAAAGATTGTCTTGTTTTCTAAGGGTCTCTGGTAATGCTGTGATAATTAAAATGAGGGATAACCCAGAAGCGATTGCCATAACCCATTGGGTTGCTCTCCAACCCCAAGCCTGGGCTACAGCACCACCAATAATTGGAGCCAAAAACGGACCCATTAAGGGTCCCAAGTAATAAACACCCATAGCTCTACCTCTTTCTTTAATAGGATATAAATCAGCAATAGTTCCCGCACCTACTGCTTGGACTGAAGCAGAACATCCACCGCATAGCACTCTAAATATAATCAAGGAGCTGATATTTGGAGCCAAAGAACATCCTATACTAAATCCGAGGAACATAGAAAATGAAACTATATAAATTGATCTCCTTCCAAATTTTTCACTCAACGCTGACCACCATATAGGTAATATTCCTATTGACACTAAATAAATACCCACCGAGATGTTTACCAATGCTACATTAGTATTTAAATCATCAGCAACATCATTAATGGCGGGTAATATGATAGAGGTCCCCATTGGACCACAGCAAGCTGCAAATGCCACTATAAAAACGATTATGTTCTTTATTTTTTGCGGGTAATCTCTTGGGTCGTCATATTCTGGTAAAATAGCATATCGGGCTAATAGACCTCTTCTGTCTTTTAAAGCTACTTTGCTTAATTTTGTGGATATATTTGATTTAGAACTGGCTAAGGTTTGTGGATCCTTGATTTCATTATTAGTTGACTCATTTGCGGTCACAGTTCCACCAGCGCCCGGGCTGTTAGATGGTTGATCTGCATTTTGTAAATATTGAGGACTATTGCCTACACTTAAATCCAGATCTAATGAAGATAAACTATGAATGTCTGTTGTATCGCCTGTCATTTGGTAAGTGGTTTGTTCACCATCTAAGGTTATTAACTTCAAAAAACGGTTTTAAATCTTTGACAAGTCGGAACTCGGTGCGCGAGCCAGTGCGGATAGATAAGCTAATGAGTCAAGTCTATACGCTTAGAAAGTTCTCAAAGGACTTTGAACTTTTCTTTCTTGTCTTGCTAATAGTTTCGGTTCCTGTATTTTTTTTGTGCTTTTTATTGAATATTCATTGTTTTTCCATTTTTATTTCTTACAATTATTTTTCTTTTTTTAAGATTAGTTAGTAGGAAGCAAATTTTGCAACCTCTAAGAAATATAAAAAAATAATATTAAAAAATATCTTCGCGATGTATTATTGAACTATAACCATACAATAAAGCTTAAATATATGATAGGACTAGAATTGTCAGTCTATATTCAAACATTTTGGAAGATTACTAAAGTCATATCAATATAAATTCAAATATGCAAAATTGCTGATATTAGGCAACTTGTCCGAGTGGTTAAGGAGAAAGATTAGAAATCTTTTGGGCTTTGCCCGCGCAGGTTCGAGTCCTGCAGTTGTCGTTATCTTTTTTTTTTCATTATATGAATCTATCTCTCGACAAATCTTACTATAATAGGGCCCTTTACAGTTCCAACTTATACACCTTAAGTCTAGAGTCTCTGGAAAATATACATGTCTTCATTAGCAAATTGGTGGCTAACTAAGATCGACCTTCGCGAACCTCACTCTCAGAAAATCCATAGTGGCGATTAAACATAAATCATGAACTCAACAATTGCTTCTGAATATAACTCCGAAGTTCACACAACACCAATAGAACACAGATTCAATCCTTACTCAGATAATGGTGGTACTGTTTTGGGAATCGCAGGTAAAGATTTTGCTGTTTTAGCAGGAGATACAAGACAAGTGGAAGGATATAGTATAAATTCAAGATATGAACAAAAAATCTTCAATGTTGGGGATGACGTAGTAATGACCGCCAATGGGTTTGCAGCAGATGGAAATGCTTTAATAACTAGATTTAAAAATCAATTAAAATGGTACAAATTCGATCATAACAATAAAAGATTATCCTTACAAAGTTCAGCAAGGTATATTCGTCACTTATTATACAGTAAAAGATTTTTCCCATATTACGTCAGTACTTTAATTGCTGGATTAGATGATGAAGGCAAAGGGTGTGTGTATTCTTTTGATCCAGTCGGATCCTATGAAAGAGAACAATGTAGAGCTGGAGGAGCAGCTGCTAGTTTAATTATGCCATTCTTAGATAACCAAGTCAATTTCAAGAATCAATATGAACCAAATTCTGATGGAAGTGTCAAAAAACCTTTAAGATATTTAGAATTAGAGGAAGTTTTAGAATTAGTGAAAGATGCATTTTCTTCAGCTACTGAAAGACACATTCAAGTAGGTGATGGATTAGAAATTTATATAGTTACTAAAGATGGAGTAAGGGTTGAATATTTCCCATTAAAGAGAGATTAATCATATAGAACCTGTATATTTCTGTTGATGAGGTCTTTGTTCAATATATAAAATATATTTGTCTATTGGTTTCCTTAAACTGGCAACGAAAACTTTTTACCATGTAATACTTTGTTATAATAAATATAAAAGAAATCAGAATAAATTCCGGTTTGTACCAATCCTGATAAGATTGAAATACCATCAAATCTTCCTTCAGCAAAGTATCTATAAAACCAATTTGGAATATACAACGCACGATATATTCCTAAAGCAAAAATATAATGAGTTGTAATATTTTCAGCTTCACCAGTCTTTTGTAAAATGAATAATTGAGGTAAAATTGCCAAACTCTCTAACCATAAGGAAAACGACCAAGTGATCTCACCTACAGTATATTTATGAGTAAATATCAACGATAACAAAAACGAACCACCTACCAAATATCTTACAGGAAAATTGTCTATATCCTCTTGAATACGTTTCTTATACTTGTAAACCATTACATAGACTGTGTATATAGAAGAACCAATGAAGAAAAGCTTCATCAACGAATTATATAATGAATAGTACTTTGTCAACACGTCTAAATATCTAGTGATAAATACTATGACATATAAAGCTTGAGTCTTGACGGATAACCCATTGGTGGACTTGTTGTTTTCAATTGAATATAGCAATATGAATATACTGGCTAAATGGGATAAATCTCCAAAGAATCTGAAAATATTCATTCTATTTGGTGTTCGATCTTGACAGCCTTTCTATTGCGCACCTTGAACCGTCAAATTACGTAGTAGTGTACATACCAGTTAATATAAGGTCTATATATATGTATGTATATAAATGCTATAAATTAATATTTTGTACCATTTCTTCGTAGGCAATATCATCATCGATTATTTCATGGTTTTGGTTGATATTGAACCCGAATTTCGTTTGTTGAACATATTCGTATTTCTGATGAGTTACAAACTCTTCCAAGTCTTTTAAACTATTAAACCAATAACCGAAATTTTCAGTATGTAAATTATCTACGAAGTCAGACAAAGACAGTTCATCTAACTTTGTTCCAAGTGAATGATCTTTGCTCAAAGTTTTGAAGATTTTAAACTTTTCAGGGGACTCAAAATAAATAACTGAAGGATAATTACCAATTTTGTAGTCATTTAAAAAGCTGGTTTTATCGATTAAATCAATAAATGCAATGTTAAACTCAATATCATGTTGATATGATAATTGTTGATAAAAATGGGTGGGATATTCATATTCTTCCCAATCCTCAAGATAACTTAAAGACACTACTATCAAATTGCCTTTTGCTTTCTTAGTATTGAAATCCTCGAGAGTTTTGATATGATGAACGTTTGATGGCAACTCATGGTTGATAGCATCTGTATTATCATTTATAAAATTAACCAAGTTAATTAAATTCCGATTGTCTTCGAATTTGGTGACTCTCTTATCTTCGTCATTGTACAAATAAATCGATGGATAAGTAGATGGATTGAAACGACCTTTCAAGGAAGGATTCTTGGTAGCGTCTATCTTTAATACCTGAAATTCAGCATCATTATCATACAATTCACCTAATGTTGTATACACATCATCAAACGTCTTACAATATTGGCACCCTGGTTTGTGGAAATAAATTAATGAAAATTTACTTTGCGAAATAACGGATGATCTGTTCGAATCATCAAGTATCACCACTTCCCCACGACACAAGACCCAAAGCTGGATCATCCATAATAATCGAATCAAACTGAATCTCATGATGAGGTGTCTTCTGGCTATTTCGATTTCGCATTTGCAGCCTTGGCTGGTGATTTATTTTTACCCACCGTATATGTAATAGGAAGGGCCAAAGAAACCACAAGCAAACACAGATTCAGCCCAAAACTAACGGTCACGAGAGGTGAAGTGTAGGTAAAACGTAATCAATACGCCTGTAAGAGTCCACTCTTGCGGCAACATGTTAGAGACCCTAAATACCCTTTTAAGCAATGCAAGCAGACCTTTAGATATATTTTTTACGGGATGATGACTTTAGTAGACAATGAAAGGGCAAATCCACCGAAAGGCCCTTTACTATCCTACATATTGTTCGGGTAAAATTTAAGTTGTGTAGTATTTACGGTTTCAGAGAAATTATATGCGAGGAATATTTTTAGCGGATGGCTGGCTGTTTTTTTTTGCACCCAAACAGTTTTTTTTTACTTGCAAAGTATCCCAAAACAGAAATTGATCAATGGAATTAGGGCTTTGATTGCATCGATCTGAAAGGTTTGAAGCTGGTTTTGGACATTTTCGTCTCGTATCATGCGGATTTCTTAACCTGATTTTACTTTTTGAATCAAATGACCAGCGCAGTTTTGATTCAACGCCTTGCAACGTATATGGTTGAATTTAACTATAAATATGGTGGGATCCCTAGAAAGCCCCTCCAAAAAACCCTTGTGATATCAATCAATACAAATGTTTAAAGGTTTATATACTTTAGGTTTAATTGCAACTGCTTTAGCAGCATCGTCTGATTCTGAGTTATCAACGATTACTTCCACCATAGTGTCAAGTACTTCATGTGATAGTAGTTCAATTCAATTAGTTCCATCTTCGTTTGCCTACCTCAACACCACCGTAAATCATCTTGTTGATGCAGCATCTGCTACTGAAGACCCATCATCATCAGTTTCATCAGCTGAGGGTGACGATCCAGAATCAGATCCTGCTTCTTCTTCAACCAAACACAAATCCACTATTTACCAATACCAAACTGTCACCGATGATGATATTTACGAAGTTGTTCAAACTGTATGTGATGCTTACAGTCATTGTTACGTCACAACTGACTTGGAAAGTTTCACAACTTACACAACCACTGTCAATGGTATTTTAACAGTAATCACAGAAGGTATTCCATACACTACAGACCCAGCTGACCCTATTGATAGTTCTACCTTATCAACCACCACTGATTCCGATATAATAACTACTTTAGATGAAACTATAACTGTTACTAAGACTCATTGTGATAACGGTTGTACCACCAGTACTGAGTTAGAAGTATTGTCTACCAAGACTACTACTGTCAATGGTCTCGAATACATTTATACTACATACTGTCCATTATCAGGAGAAGAAGCTGCAAAAACTACTACTTCAGTTCCAACAACTGCTGAAGATAGTACTGCTACTGAAACTGATATTTCTACTACAGTTATTACTATCACTTCTTGTTCAGACAACAAATGTAGTAAAGTTCCAGTCACTACTGGTGTAACCACTGTTACCGGAGTTGATACTGTTTACACTACTTATTGTCCATTAAGTGGTGAAACCACTGAAGCTGAAACTTCAACAAAGACTACAGAAGCTACCACCTCATCCACAACCCCAGCTTCCTCAAAATTAACTACCATTAATGTCATAACTAATGGTATTGTTACTGAAACCCCAGTAGCTGTATCAACCCTCGTCCCTTCAATTGCTAGTCAATCGTCGTCAGCCACTGATGTGATTTCAATTGAAACATACGAAGGTACTGCTGTGATCATCAAGTCTGGTTTATTATCTTTAGCTATTTCAATTGTCTTATCATTAATATGATAGACAATTTTTCGCAACCGATTTTTTTAAGGTGTTTTAATAATTTCATAAACTTTAATTTTGTACAATATTTAGTAATTTTTTTCACATAGGTATCAATATAAAAGGCATTTGTATTCGTTTTCTCTTTCATATGATACTATTTTCATGTTGTAGCGAAGTAAATAAGAAATTGATTAATTTCAGCATACCAAATATTTTCCACTCTTAATTCCAAACCGATTTCCACTCTCACAATCAGGGGTGGATTGCCGGGGCTGGTTAATCGCAATTATCTTACACTCGGTTATCAATGAGCCAAGGATCTTAACATTTCACTTATCAAACCAGGGTCGAATTTTAATGTCACCTAGTGTATATTAGCGTATCAGAAGAGGATTAGCTTCAAATAGATTTTATATGAATAGGAGGTTACGACTAGGGGTGTTTTATTAAGGCCAGAGATGGTATTTTTCATTTACAGTCCATGCCCACTTCTAATTTAGGATCAAATAATCAAATGGTATAATCAGAAGGGAAGGTTTATGATCAAATATTACGTTTGTGTTAATTTCTGCTCCAATATCCTTGAGTTTATAAGAGAAAGTTTGGTTAAGACCAGTTCTAAGCGATTTAAGTGATTTAAAAATACTTCCATTAACTTAATAATCCTCTAAACATGTGATCTAACTCATTAAACATATACCCACTCTCTAAATATTTTAAGTATTGCAATCTTATTATACCTCTACTGTCTTGAAAATTTTGCAACTACTTACGTTCTCACAGTGCGAAGAACCGGCGTAAGAAAAACCACTAGTGAAATGGATGCATATAGAGAATTCATTGAACCAACGAAAATCTCCCAATGTGTTGGTTGTAACTTTATATCCCCAACCAAAAAACATTTAATTGTTGGTAAAACGTCCATCTTGCAAATTTTCGAAGTACTAAAAAATGGTAAACATCATCGATTGAATTTAGTTCAACAGTTTAAACTTAATGGAACAATCACCAGTATTAAACCAATAAAAACCACCGAGAGTCCGAAAATAGATTATCTTTTAATAACCACGAAGTTTGCCAAAATATCATTGATCAAATGGAATCATGAAATCCAGTCGATTCAGACAGTTTCATTACATTATTATGAGAATGTTATTCAAAATGCTACATTTGAAAAAGTATCCACCACTTCGTTAATAGTAGAGCCCAAGAACTCATGTCTCTGTTTGAGATATAAGAACTTATTAACTTTCTTGCCATTCAGGAAGATTGACGACGATGACGAAGAAGAAGAAATGGATGATGATGATAATGTATTGAGATTGAATGATGAAATTTATGATACATCATTTTTGATCAACGGACAGAACTTGGATCCTCAAATTGGGACCATTGTCGATGCCCAATTCTTATATAATTACAGAGAATCCACAATTGCAGTTTTATGTCTGAATAGCAAAGCGTGGGCTGGGAATTTGTATTTTAAGAAGGATAATATCTCATATATAGTGTTATCATTGGACTTGAATACCAAGAAGTCTACCACAGTTTTAAAAGTGGATAATTTACCTTATGACATAGATAGAATCGTACCACTACCTAAGCCATTGAATGGAGCATTATTATTAGGTTCAAATGAGTTTTATCATATTGATAATGGTGGTATCGCTAGGAAGATTGCTGTGAATCCATTTACACCATTGATAACCAATCAATATAAGGGATTTATTGATAATACGGAGTTGAATTTAAATCTCGAACATTGTTCAGTAGTACCCATACCTAACGATAATAAGATATTAATGATATTGAAAACAGGACAAATGTATTATATAAATTTCGATATTGACGGTAAGGCCATAAAGAGAATCAGTTTAGAGAAGATTGAAAACCATAGTGACATCAACGTGAAGTATCCTGGAGAAGTTGCCAATTTAGATAACAACTTGTTATTTATTAGTGGTGCCAATAGTAATAGTTCATTGGTGGAGTATAAATATAGTGAGAGTAATACTAATGGATCGGCAATAAAGGAAGATGAGGATGATATGGATGACGTATATGAAGATGAAGAGGATAAACAACAAGTGAATAAAACTGGGAAATTGAATTTAGTTAAAAGAGATGAATTAATTCATAATGGACCAATATCAAGTTTCACCTATGGGTATTACTCAAATGAAAGGTTCAAGAGTAATTTGATTAACCCTAATTATGGAGAATTATCGATTTTCTCAAATAGTGGAATGGATGAAGAAAGTTATATGAATATTTTCACCCCAAGTATTCAACCAGTAATTAAATCATCATTGACATTCTCTACTATAAATAAATTATGGATTACCAATAATTTCTTAATTACAAGTGATGATAAGAATAACAAGTCAGAAATCTTTCAAATCAATAAAAATTATGCCAGATTAAACTCCAAGAGTTTTTCTAATAATGAGATGACAATTGCCATACATGAATTGAATAATGGGAAATTCATCATCCAAGTAACACCTAAACAGATCAAGATATTTGATAATAAGTTTAAGAGGAAGATGAATTTGAGTGATGTGATTAAGCCTTCTGATACTAAAGAAGATGAACAAAAAGATGAAGAAGAAGAAAAGGCAGAAAAAGAAGAGGAAGAAGATATTGAAGTGTTCAATAGTTTCTGTAATGACGAAATTTTAATGATCTTTTTAACTAATGGTCAAGTGAAAATATTTGCTATCAATACTTATAATGAGACGTATAATGAAATATCAATCCCCAAGATTTTGTCAGATACGTTGATAACTACTGGATACATCACCAATTCCAATATTTTGAATGCGGTAACCAAGGATGCAAATTTGATAGTTAAGAGTAGAAAAAGAAGACATCAAGATCAAGGTACAACCCCAGCCAAAACCGACATTGAAGATTTATCACCAAAGCAGAAAGTATTTATATTAGTAACTGGTGATAATAGAATTGTGTTATTCAGTAGGTTTCATAATGAAAGATGTTACCAATTGAATGACATTGATAAGTTCACAGATCAGTTACAATTACGATTCTTTGAAAATAGAGAAGTGTATCCTGATCCGTTCATCAAGCAAGTTATTTTCAATGACATTGGTGATTCAGTTTCTAAGAATCAATACTTAACAATTCTTACTATGGGAGGTGAAGTGTTGTTATATAAATTATACTTTGATGGAGAGAATTTCAAATTTTTAAAGGAAAAAGATTTGCTAATTACGGGAGCACCCCATAATTCGTATACTGTCACCACAAAAGTAGAAATGAAGTTATTCTATATCGAGGACTTGAATGGATATACTGGGATTTTCATAAGTGGGGATAAATCCTATTGTATTTTAAAGTCTCATCATTCCATCCCCAGAATATTCAAATTCACCAAGATTCCAATTATGTCCTTTGGAAAGTTTTCTGAGCAATTAGTGTTCTTAGACGATAAGAAAAACACCAGAGTTTGTGAACTTCCTGTAGACTTTAGTTATGATAACAATTGGCCATTAAAGAGAGTCAAGTTTGACCAAACCATCAAGTCCATTACTTATCATGAACAATCCAATACTTTTATATTGTCCACTTACAAGGAAATTGAATATAATTGTGTAGATGAAGAAAACTTACCTATAGTAGGAACCATGGAAGACAAACCGGGAGCCAAGTCGTACCAAGGACTGATAAAATTAGTATCACCAATGACATGGACAGTAATTGATGAATTTGATTTGGAAGAAAATGAAATTGGGATGAATATCAAATCCATGTTATTAGATGTGGGTTCGTCTTCTAGAAGGTTCAAACATAAAAGGGAATTTGTTGTTATAGGTACAGGGAAATATAGAATAGAAGATTTAGCAGC
Source organism: Yamadazyma khao-thaluensis (assembly GCA_030563265.1). Lineage (NCBI taxonomy): Eukaryota > Fungi > Ascomycota > Pichiomycetes > Serinales > Debaryomycetaceae > Yamadazyma > Yamadazyma khao-thaluensis. The sequence continues at coordinate 62,148 of JAKUBQ010000006.1, read as the reverse complement.
CAATGGATCATTTAAAGTGTATGAAATTATCGATGTTATTCCTGAACCTGGCAAACCTCAAACCAATCATAAATTCAAATCTGTTTATAAAGAAGATACAAAAGGAGCTGTCAGTACCATTACAGAAATATGTGGTAGGTTCTTAGTAAGTCAAGGACAAAAGATTATTATTAGAGATTTACAGGATGATGGGGTTGTTCCAGTAGCATTTTTGGATTGTTCAGTTTATGTGAGTGAATCTAAGAGTTTTGGGAACTTTTTACTTTTGGGTGATACTTTAAAATCGATTTGGCTAGTTGGGTTTGATGCTGAGCCATTTAGAATGATTATGCTTGGTAAAGACTTGAAAACCATTGATGTCAATTGTAGTGATTTTATAAGTAAAGATGATGAAATATTCATTTTGGTGGGAGATCATAATAATATTTTACATTTATTGAAATATGATCCTGAAGATCCAAATTCCGCCAATGGACAAAGGTTAGTTGCAAAAGCATCATTTAACATCAATTCCAATGTTAGCAGTTTATTACAATTACCCAATTTGAAGGATGGGTCAACTCAATGTATTGGAAGTAGTGTTGAAGGGTCATTTTTCACGGTATTTCCAATCAAGGAGTCGAGTTATAGAAGGATGTATATCTTACAACAACAGATGACTGATAAAGAGTTTCATTATTGCGGATTGAATCCTAGATTGAATAGATTTGGGGGATTGACTTTTAATGCAAATGATGCTAATAACAAACCTATTTTAGATTATGATGTTATCAAGGCATTTGCCAAGTTGAATGACGATAGGAAGAGAATCATATCTTCTAAGATATCAAGAGATAATCAAGATATATGGAAGGATTTAATTGAATTTGAGAATAGTATCAATCTTTAATGTTTTACCTGAATGAACTAGAAGTGAAATTGAAGGAATTGACTAGTTATTGTATATATAGCATATTTAATATAGCATCTAACTGAGATAACATAAATTACCTATAAAAAAACTCTCGACCTATGAAACCGCGAATACCAATAGTACACGATCTCACGTAATGGCCATTAAGAGAAAAGTAACATTTGATAAATCCACAGAACCGGATGATCAAATAGAAAAAGTTGAAGATATTCCAAAAATGAGTAATAAAGGTTTACTTATTCCTTTGCATTTACCGTTAATTCTTTATGGAATGTTCTATTATGGTATAACCTCTAATGTCCAAACAATTATGACTAGAGGATTATTTAGTTTAATAGTATTACAATTAGGCTATGATTACTTGATATACAATAATATGAATGATCCAAAAGCAAAGAAGAAAAGTAAAGAAGATAATTTAATTTTGTTGTTATTCAGTTCAGTTTTAGTGCCCGTAGTATTGTCGATACCAATATTCATAATCATCATATTAATGGGAGCACCATTATCATCACATTTGATTGAAACTTTCTTATTGGCCAATCATGTTTCAATAATTGTGGTAAACCCCGTAATAATGTTATTCAAGTTCAATTTTGCAAAGCTTTTGAAAGTTCTTAAGATTGCTCAATTCAGTGATATTAAGAATAATTTAGTACTATTGAGTGTATTGGTTTCAGTAATTTCCACCTGGTGTGGTGTAATTCCAATACCTTTGGATTGGGATAGACCATGGCAAAATTGGCCAATCACTTTATTAGTAGGAAGCTATTTAGGTTATTTCTTTGGTTCAATCTTTAGTTTAGTCATTTAATTGATTATTGATTAGGTAAATTATGAGGTGTAAGGTACAACATCATGTACAACATCAACATGATCGTGTAAAATGATTGAAAAGTTTGTAGGTAGATTTATGTTACCCCTTTAACGTAGCCGGATTATTGGTGAGAATCGGTGAAAACCCCTCGGAGTTTGAGCCGCAGAGGCAAAAGGATAATGACCACCGGTGACCCAAGAAATTTTATGGCCGTCTCAAAAGCCCGCCGGCGTTATTTTATAGAACTAATTTTTATTTATAAGCAATGCATTAGAAGATGATTTTGGGCCTAGACTATTTTTTTTGTAATTTAGACTACTCTTTATAGTGTAAGCTTAACTATAGGGTAACCTTGTGCGGGTGGATGTATCACGTAATAAAAAGGGCAATGGGGTTGCGGCAGACAAATATAAAAGGGGAGTTAAAATCCCTAAGAAAAACTTTTCATTGACAATTGTATTCACTTTTGTAACTTAATAAAAACTCAATTGATAAATTAAATAATATAACAAAATGGCTGATTCATTCCCAACTGATGTTAACTTAAAATACGTTCCTATTACTAAAGAAAATAAGTCGGTGCTTGCTTGTGCTCCAGGTGTACCATTAGACTTGAAAAAACTCTTACCAGGGAAACTTGTAGTTATCACTGGTGCCCCTAATGCATTTTCTCCTGCTTGTTCCGAAGAACATATTCCTGACTATATCAAACATATCGACGACTTCAAGGCTAAGGGTGTTGACAAGATCATTGTATTAACTGCCAATGATTTCTTTGTCAATGCTGCTTGGGGTAAAGCTTTAGGTTACACATCTGAAGAGAACTATATTGTTTTTGCCTCAGATTTCGAATCCAACTTAGCCAAACAATTAGGTGACAATTTCGTTACTGACTTGTCAGCTGCTGGTCTTGGAGTTAGAAATAATAGATATGCTGCTATTGTCAAAGATGGTAAGATCATTTATTTAGAAAGTGAAGGTTCTTTAGAATACACTTCAATTTCTGCTGCTTCTACTGTTTTAGAGAGATTATCTGATGCTTATTAATATTTACGTATTTACTGATGTATAAGAATAAAATGTTATTTATATTGTGTGTGTTCTTTAAAAAACTCTATTTATTAAAGTTTCGTCGTAGACTAATCAATCTATAGTCATGGTATTGGTCAATGGCAACCAATGTCATGGCTAATATCAGAAACATTTTTGCTCTCTCCAAGCTTCTATTTCCGTTTCGCAGCCAAATAACCATAGCCAATTACAGGGTCTTCCAGTCTTGCTTTGAGTACTAAATTATTAGAGTTTTTGCCCTCTTCAATACCTATTTGTACTTTTAATCAACTTAGATTTCAAATCATACTCAAATTGGTAAACCTAAATACTGGTTACAAAAAAAAAAAAAAATATTATTAACAAGATTCTTAATAAATTTCTTCAAACTCTTAATATAGGAAAAAACACAAAAACGAGTTCACATTTGTGTTAACAAGAAATAAATTTCAATTATATCACAACAAGCATTTACATAGGAAGTTCAATGTATTATATTTAAATGTCCAAGTGAATTAACAAGAGCCTCTTACAACCAGAATTATCGCGATACTAGTACGAGAATCGAAGTACCACAATCCAACGCGTGTATGTCTACCTTCCCTAAGATACCCTTTTTTAAAGGGGCCACAGATGACGATACCTCAATCCATTTGAATAGTAAGGTAGGTCCAGCTAAACCATTACCGGATGTAAATTTAACAAGGACGGATAAGAAGATTCTTCATGAATTACACAAGGACAATGGTAATGATGGGAATGAGTATAATCGAACGTTTGGATTATATAAGAACGGGAGGTTTAGGAACTTGATTGAGGATGACGAGGAGGTACAGGAGTACAATCAGGATGATGAGCCACAGAAGGAGAAGGAAAAAGAAGATCCAACAAGGCAAGATACACAAATCCATGAACCCCAGAATGAAGCGAATAAAGAGAACGAAGATGTAGGAGTAGAGCTTGAAGAAGATGACGATGAGACAGAGGATGAAAAGACAGAGGACGAAGTTGATGATGAAGAGGATCAAGAAGATGACGAAGCAGATTATGATTATAATTATGAAGATTACGAGGCTTATTTAAGTGACGATTCTCATTTAGATTCAGATTTTTATGATGATGATACTCAAGTAGGGTCAGATATAGAAGATTCCAAACCATCACCAGTAAAACAAGAATGGAATATCAAACCAAAGGACATCGCAATCATAATAGGAATCATATATTTAGGAATATTGAGTCTTATAATAATAATAAGAGGAAGAACAGGAAGTAAAGAAATAACGGATCTAAATGGAGTTAATAACAAATTTAATGAAATAGATTACGAGATATCAAGACTCGAGAAATCCAATTTAGAAATTAAAAGAGAACAAGCCAAGTATCAAGAGAATTTCAATGAATTCAATAATAACTTAAATAAGAAATTTGAAATAGTCAGTGAGAAGTTCAATACCATAAATCAAGAGAGATTAATTACTTCTAATGATTATAAGAAGTTAGCTCAAGAGTTTGAAACTTTGGATGCAGGGTTTAAAAGTTTAAAACTTGTAACTGATCAAAAGGAGTATGAAGAAAGATTGAGCCAATTGAATGAAAAATTAACTAATCTAAGTGAATTAAATTCTAATATTGAATCATTTAAGAAGGATTTACTTGATGAGTTATTCAAAGTATTGCCTGAACAATTACCGGTTTATCTCAAAAATGGTAAAGTTCACTATACTCCAGCATTCAATACTTTTCTTTACCACTTTTTGGATTCGTATAATAAAGAGAGTCAAGTTGATTGGACTCAATTCTTAAACGAAAACCAACAATATTTAACATCCTATATCGAAAGTATTATAAGTAATAATGATGTGGAGACGATTTCTAAGGATAATCTAGAACATCTTATTAATGAGAAATTGACATCAAATAATGATTTAATTTATGATAGAATTAATCAATTGATCGAGACTAGTTCCAATAATTCTAGTACCACTTTGAAGTTGAGTTCAAATCAAATCCTTCTTGATAATTTAATGGAAATTTTTTCCAAAGGTTCAATCAACACTAATTATGCTGATTATAATCTTAATGCCCGAATCTTAGGATTCCTCACCACATTACCTGATAAGACTAAGTCATTGAACAGGAAGTTGTTCTTAGGATGGTACGATTATCTTGTTAGTTCTACACCATCAGTGGATAATATGAAATTCAATGCAAATAATATTTTGATTGATGGAGGCGATGTTTGGCAATGCAAATCTGCGATATGTTCAGTAGGGATCAGGCTCTCTAACCCAGTGATTTTAACTGACTTGGTTATAAAGAACACGAACTACGATAATTTGCCAACTCAAGTATCGATCTATATAAAACCAAAGACTAAATCAAATTATAATGAATTGATGCAATATCTACAAGATTTTAAGATCAAGTTCCGGAATGTATCCCAAAACAAGTATTTAAGTAAATTTGTTAAAATTCGTGATATAGAATTAGATAACGTTTTGCTTAATCATATTAAGTTACCTATAAGTTTAGTTAATCTAAGGATTCCCACTAAAGATGTATATTTAGAATTCAAAAATAGCCAAGGTGATTGTATCAATATTTTCAATGTCAAAGCTTTTGGTATCAGTGAATACAAGGCTTATAAGTATAATGAAGAGTTCAACTTGTTGATCGGTAATTTAAAGGTTGATGAGACCAAGGTAGAAGAGTATTAGACTGTATCTGTAGACCTTTGTATTCTAGATGTGTAAATTAATGTATTATTGTTGATGTATTTTCGCCTTAAAATGTACTTACGCTTGACAAGGTAATTATAGAGTAGAGGATAGAATAGAATTTCATATTTATGTATTGAAGTAATAACAAAAAATAAAGTTGAAATTTTTAAAAACCAGAATGTGCAAAAACCCGTAATAAATCATGACGAAATTAAGTGTAAAGTAAAAGTTATATAACATTATACTTAATATAAGGCAGCAGCAGCAGCTAAACCAACAACAGCTAATAATGGAGATTGTTTGTTAGCAGCACCTTCAAAAGATGAAACAGCAGCAGCACTAGATTCAGCAGCAACAGTTGATTCAGCAGCGACGGTAGATTCAGCAGCAGTGGTAGATTCAGCAGCGACGGTAGATTCAGCAGCAACAGTAGATTCAGCAGCAGCTGGAGCAGATGAAACTGGAGCAACGGCAGCTGGAGCAGATGAGACTGGAGCAACAGCAGCTGGAGCAGATGAAGCTGGAGCAACGGCAGCTGGAGTAGAAGATTCAGCAGCAGTAAGTGGACAGTAAGTAGTGTAAATAGTAGCTTCTGAAGTGACGGTGGTAAGACCGGTAGTAACAGCACTAGTTTCACATTTGTCTTCGGAACATGAAGTGATGGTGACAACGGTAGTTTGTAAATCAGTGGCAGTTGAGGTAACGTTGGCGTAAGCACCTAAAACAGCTGGGGCAGCAGCAGCTAAAACTAAAGCAGATGAGAATTTCATTATTTATTATAAGCGAAAGTAAAAAAAATTGGTATGAAAAATTATTGGAAGAGGAGAAATTGTTGTTCTTAAATAGTCTAATGGTTAAAAACCTTTGGATCCAGATAATTCCACACTGGTTCGTAATGGCGGAATAAAAAAAGAAATGGCACACGAAAAATATGGCAATTAGGGGGGGCAATGACATATTTTCGCCCGGATATACGGTGCTCAAATCAAAGTTGGATGTATGAAGTAAAATGTAAATAAATAGCGCTGTGAGAAAAAATATCATTTGCAGCCTTGACGCCAATTCTCGTCGCATGTTTCAGAATTTAACCCTAAACGGAAAGAAGTTACCACAATTTTTACCAGAAGGCACATAAAGTTGAAGCATTCCTGCACATGGACTAGAAGATTCTAGACTAGCGAGATCAGGAGGTGTTGCTTTAAGGAAGCAATCTCATTGTATTTTCCAGGGTTTATAAGTCATTTCACCTTAGATCCAAACGTTTAATAATTGAATGACTTTTGGGGTATGGGCAAACATTCTGTGTTTATGTTTATGTGTTGATGTTTTCATTTTGGTTCGTTTGGTAGGAACCCCAAAAATACACCACCGCATTTTCGCGTAATCGTTGGAGCTCAAGACGGGGTCGTGTATAATACTGGAGTCGGTTGCTGGAATAATTGTTAATTTCTTTTTATAGAGTGGGCTCAAGAGGTTTCGGCAAGAGCCTTGTTGGTGAGTGTGAAAAGTAACCGGAATCTGAAATCTGAAATAAAACCGGTAACTTTATTTGCATAAAATTACCCCGGTTGCCAATCACTTGTGAATTTTATTTTGTTTTATTTTCGTATAGTCAAAAATTAAAAATTGAAACATTTATTTTAGTAAAACATCCATAAACAAACAACTGAAGCCATTTATTTCAAAATCACTTTAAAAGAAGCAATTTCAAAACCTTTTAATTTAATATCAAATTTATTATCTTTAAAAGACACTTCGGAGATCTCGTGTTCTAAAGAATCAACTTTAAAAATTTTACCAATATTAAGTTTCGAGAATGAAATGGTTGCTGCATCAGCACCTCCCAAACTCTCATAAACTCTAATCACAAAGGATTTTGAACCTTTATTTTTTACTGGTAAATTCTCTTCAATCAAGATATCTTCATCATCTTCACTTCTCTTCAATTGAGAAAAGATAATTGAGTTAGATTTGATCTTGATCATATCTAAGAAGGAATCATCTTTAACAACCTTATCCAATTTATAATTAAAGTTATAACCTAATTTAACAGTGTCAGTACCCAAATAACCAGAATGAGGATAAATAGCATATTCAAATTCATGGTGTCCCATATCAGCGATATTATCGGGAGCCTTTGGAGATCTTAATAACGATAATCTCATCAAATTACCATGAATCGATGCTCCATACTTGGCATTGTTGATAATAGAAACCCCATAATTATATTCGGATAAGTCCATAAACTTATGATGGCAAACTTCGAATTTGGCAACATCCCAAGTGGTATTATAATGGGTGGGTCTTTTGGTAATACCAAATTGAGTCTCGTAATTAGCTTCCTGAGCCGTATAAATGGTTGTGGGGAATTGCACCTTTAAGAATTTATAAAATTCATGCCATTCAACATTAGCTTTGAACTTAATAAAATTATTATTAACAACACTATCATCATCAGTCAAACCTTCAATGGAGATTTCAGTTTCAATATAAGATTCTGAGGAGATTTCATGTTTGACTAAGATTGATGATTTCAATTTACTGTTAATGACTTTTGTGACCTTCCCGTTGGATAAGAATTTAAACTTTTCTAAAGAGTATAATTCTGTGTCCCAAGCTTCAAAAGTTAATGGTTCGTCATCAAATAACAATAATTGATTACCACCAATTATATCGGTGCCATTATCAGTTTGAGATGTCTTTGAAGAATCAATAATTTCTCTTTGGTTCTTAATATCGAAAATCGAGGTAATGACCCCATTATCATTAATCTCAGCTTTGATCAACTCATTAGATAACGTATAGATTCCATCTTGAGATGTAACAGATGCAGGATACTTGATATCATCTAATTTATTAATACCTTTGGAATTAATAGAAACAAATTTCTTATCTCCAGCAGTTACAGCTTCAGCAGTACTAAATAATTCATGAGTAGAATCAAGTTCAAGAACTTCATTTCTTTCCCATGGAAGAGTATTGAAGAATTTGGTACTGTCACCTTTGATATGTTCTAAAGCCTTATTGATCAACTTATCGACTTTATTCAAGTTATCAGTTAACATGGGTTTAACTTCATCATAATAAACCATACCAATGCATGAACCAGGAATGACATCATGAAATTGGCAAAGACATAAATCTTCCCAAATAGCATGAAGCTCTTCATTAGGATACTTATAGTCAGTAGTCAAACTAAGTAAAGTAGCAATCCATTCTAAATCATGGACTTTGACTTCTAACAATCTAACCCATTTCTTAACATCCGCCTGAGTAGTATAAGTACCTCTATGGAATTCCAAGTAAATTTCACCTCTCCATGTTGGTAAACTATTACCATGATTGGATTTATTTAAAACATCTTCATAGAAATCTTCGACGGTTTTACCAATGTGGACGGTTGGTATAGCATTCGTAATATTGGCAAATCCTCTTTGTCTTCTAATTTTCTCAATCATCTCTTCTGTAGGACCTCCACCACCATCACCTCTTCCATACAACAATAATCCTGTTGGGACATCTCTCAAGTTCTTATGTTGATGTTGAGATCTGACGGTATCACCAAAATTAGCCAAGGCCGTGTAAGTATTGGCAGGTGGCATATGAACTAACACTTGACTACCATCAATACCTGCCCAATTGAAAGTTGTCAAAGGGAATTGATTAATATTATTCCACGATAACTTTTGGGTCAAAAATTTCTTGATTCCAGCCAGTTGACAGATTTGGGGAATTTGTGAAGAATAACCAAATGTATCAGGTAACCAATAGATTGTAGAAGGTGTACCAAATTCATTGATTTGGAATCTTTGCCCTAAGAGGAATTGTCTAATCAAACTTTCCCCATTAGGCAAATTCGTATCATTTTCAACCCAAGACCCACCAATTGGTAAAAATTGGTTGGTAGTGAACTTCTCTTTGACCTTTTCAAAGATTTCGGGATGATAAAGCTTGAGCCATTTGAATTGTTGCATTTGGGAAGCAACGAAAATGTATTCTGGGTACTCATCAGCGATTTTGATTTGGGTTGTCCAGGATCTAACAACTTTACGTTTAGTTTCAGCAAATGGCCATAACCAAGCAGTATCAATATGACAATTACCAACGGCAAAGACGTCAATTGGATTTGGAGCCTTAGAATTAGGGAAATCTTGGAATACCTTTTCACTATCGACATTATCTCCCAATAACGATTTAGATAACTTTCTACATTCCTTAATAGACTCGGGGTTTTCTGGGTCAAAAGTATTCATAATTTTATTACATATATCAGCAGCTTGATACTTTTGCCAACCATTAGGTAATTCTCTTGCAGCATCACTTAAAGTCCAGAAATCCCAAAACAATTTTCTAGCATCTAAATTAGGTAATGTTAAATCAGCTCTGGATAAACCGAAATATCTATTAGGATCAACATTACCATCTTGACTAATACCAAACATCCCATTACAGGAGATTTCCAAATAGAAAAGTTGAGGTTTGGTTGTCTTATACTCAGGAGGGAATTTAAACATACAACGTTCACCACCTCCAGTAAAAGCTTGTAATGGTAAACCTTTATCGTTATAAATCAAACCTTCATTACCACAATCCCAATCGATATCAATTTCTTGGTCAGCATCAATCCATTTCTGAGGAAGTTCGATAGTGAATTTAAACCAAAATGTCTTCCAAGAAGGACCAAAAGAATCACCTTTTCTAGCAGATTTCCACTCAATTGAGTCGAAATCAATATCTTTGAAAAGAGGTCTTCTGGTTTCTCCATTAGGGCCATCGGGAACTTTCCATACTTGTAAATTTTGAATTTCTAATCTCTCATGGTCATAGAACTTAGGTAAATTTAACGAAGGATATTGACCGCCAGTATTAGTGAATTGCCTCAATCTCAGTTCATACAAATGGTCAATTGGCTTGAAATTGGGTTGCAAATTGAAATCCTGATATGACATCTTTGATAACTAAAACTATTTTTGTGACAAACAGTAATTTCAGTTATTTAAGTGACAAGTAAAGGTTAAATGTGGAGTTGCGCATAGGGGTAACTCGTGCCGCTTTGTTGCCGCACGCAGCCCACACCTTGGCAGTGTGAGATTCGTAGGGGGTCTTAGGCTGGCTGGTACCGCTGGCTGGTACCGCTGGCTGGTACTAACCTTAGTGCGACTACTGGCTATTGCCACTGATAAGATTTATAACCAGCCCTTATCAAATTTCAAGGGTCGACAGACAATTCTAGATCATATATTGATATATCTATATATATGTATATAAGTCTTACATAAGAAATGGCCTTTTTGAAGTCAATTCACTTAATGAACCTATTGTGTATGAACTTCTTTATCTTCTTCAATTCCCTCGACATGGTCATGACCTGAAATTGCTGAAGTATGAATTGATGGCAATTTAGCAGCAAACGCTTTGATTAAGGAAAACTCAGTGACAATACTACCACCTAATTCTTTGACCTTATCTTTAACAGCAGAAACATCAGCATCTGATGCTGAATCCTTTAAACGAATAATATATTGTTGTAATGAAGACATAATTGATAATTAATTGTAGAGAATATCAGGGGATATTTATAGTTTAGGGAAAAAAAATTCGCAATAGTGGATCACCGATTTTTAGCGTGGAGTTAAAAGGTGACAAGCGGACTAGAGCGATTTGAGAACTCTCAAGAAAGTCTCAGACACTGTGATATAAAAAGTACAAAGAAACCACCCCTAACGACACAAAAACCCTCTGACACAAATGTCATTCATAGATAATATAATTAACAAGTTCAGAAATAAATCTTTATTAGTATATACGGGTTTAATATTAGTAGGTACTGGATATGTATTCTATTTAATTGATACCGTACCGGAAGTACCCCCAGAAAGAAAGCAACCCAAGAAAGAACCAAAGAAACCGAAACAAAAAGAGTCAAAGCCTGAACCAATCAAGAAGGAAGTTTATAAGAATACTGACACTGCCTTTGTGTAGTTAATTTGTATATAATGTATAACGAAAGACTGTATATTGGATGCGATACCTTTGTAGTAATGAAGGTATATAAATATGGGAATTTCTCTTCATTCTTCTTCGTTAGACCCCTGGACGTTTTATCTCCTAGAAATGGTCAGGTCTTCGGAGATATTATACCTTACACAGGTAGACAATGATATTAGAAGTTAAAGACAACTACAACTATGATAGAATTAATAGAGCCACACTGAGAATGTGATTTTTCCACCAGTACTAGAAACTATAACCATTGTAATCCATATATCCACTTTATTATGTTAGGGTCCCATATCATTTGAATCCATGAAACCTCAGCAGATAATTCAAACACATAACCACAAACCAACTGTAAGTGCTTCTCTGCCACTTGGCCAAAATAAAATCAGTATTCTTAGCAATTGGTAAAAATGTCTCGATTCTGACTAATATGTCCGAGTACTATAAAAAGGGGATTAAATCTCATTTGCCGATTTTTTATTCAACAATTGTTAGTCTTATTCACTAATTGATCCACAAATACAAAATGGTTAAAGCTGGTATGTACGATTGAATGAATTTTAACTTATTTATATTTAACCGTTGGAGTAAATCGATCAATTGGTTACAATTCCTTGTGTTTGATGTTTTAGGAAATGATATTTTGCTCAAATACATTTTCAGCAATTTGTAGCCATGAGGTCTTTAGCTACCTATAAATACCAATTGACTTATAAAGAGAATTACTAACATAGCAGTTGCTGTTGTAAGAGGTGACTCAAAAGTTACTGGTACTGTTTATTTCGAACAAGCTGCCGAATCAGATCCAACCACCATCACTTGGGAATTATCGGGTCTTGATCCAAATGCTTTAAGAGGATTCCACGTTCACGCTTTTGGTGATAACACCAATGGTTGTACTTCTGCTGGTCCTCACTTCAACCCATTCTCTAAGGAACATGGTGCTCCAGAAGATACCGACAGACACATTGGTGATTTAGGTAACATTACCTCCGACGCTAGTGGTGTTGCTAAAGGTTCTAAACAAGACTCTTTTATCAAATTATTAGGAGCTAACTCCATCCAAGGTAGAAGTGTTGTTGTTCATGATGGTCAAGATGATTTAGGTAAAGGTGGTCATGAATTATCAAAGACTACTGGTAATGCTGGTGGTAGAGCCGCTTGTGGTGTTATTGGTATTGCCAATTAAGTCAATTGACTTCAATTGATGTCAATTGGGTCTCAATTCAACATGACACTGTTCGATTGTATTGAATATATGAGTTTATGTTCTTATTACTCTCTCCTCTATTAAACTTCATTGCTGCATATTTTCATTGACCCCCGACATTCAAATTCCGGGCCGGTATACGGAATTATCGGAATTCGCGACAGTTTTGCACCCAGAGTATAGAAGAGTACTACTAATCTTAATATATATGAAACATCTACGAACTTTTATAACCTTTGCCCAACAAAATGAACTCATGGGGGGTTTAATTGGTGGGTTTTGGAAGGTACCAAACATTGTCAGGACAATTGCTGGGTGATCCAATAAGATCTTCCATCTTATAATCACCAGTTAAAACACTTCCTTTTAAAACATAATAATAATAAATTTCATTCAAAACACCATCAGAAGTACATCCAACATATACTTCCTTATTTCCATGATTTTTTGATAAGGCATTTTGAATATCGGTTAATTTATAAGTGTTGTCAACTGTGGGTAAGATACCAAATTTAGATAAGAATTCATAGGTATTCAATTTATCCCAAATTTGAGTAACTTTTTGATAGAATAATACTGCAGCTTCATATTGTTTATAATCATCAGTGAAACATGAAGGGTTAATAGTATTCATACAAGTAGCGTGCTTGTTATATTCGTGTTCCCATAATTCTGGATTAGTATCACCAGCAACGTTAGAAGAAGCAGTGTTAACCCAATATTTTTCCATTAATGCAAGCAATTCTGGTTTATTGAATGTATCACCAATTAATTCAGTCAAATTAAGACTATCAGGGATTTCTAAATCCGGTTGACAAAATTCTTCCCAAGAACCGTCACATTTATCACTCCATAATCCATGGATAGTGAAGGCTTTTTCAATTGGCATTGAGGATGATGGATCGGTAGTAAATTGACTCCAAGCGGATTTCAACCAATCTCCAACTCCAAAGTATCCGGTACCTTGATGATAAGTTGTACAATTTACAGCGGATTTAGCACTATCATTACCATCAAGAGCAACCTGGACTAAATCAGTATCGTAATCCCAGAATTGAGCTAATAACATCATTCCATCTCTTTCAAAACAACATGATTGTGAGCTGGAAACTGCAGTAGTATTCTCACAGGAGTATGGTAAAAGTGGACTACAGCTATCTACAGGGTATTGTGAACTGAACAAGTTAGCGACATTATAACCGAGAGTTGGAGCCGCAAGGGCTAATAAAGTGATTGGGGATACCATTATCTTTGTTAAAATGACAAACTCCCAATGTTAAATAGTTTTTCATTGTTAATTACAGATGCCGTGCACTCATATGTAAATGAAAATGCTGCAAAAATTTGTGCGTCAAAGCCCACACCCCATGCACTCCTTATAATGCAGCTAATATAAACCCCTTTTACAATGGCCAGAAAACGTTTTCATAACCGGGAAAAAAAATTTACTTAACTAATAATAGACTGGTAAAACATGTTCTATTGTGTTGGTCGTTAATTACAATCTCAAAATTGTTGCCATCTTCAATTAAATCAAGTTTGATTGGTGAATTTGCGTATATAGGATATTGAACCTTATACTTTATTTGGTTTACAACCTTGTTTGAATTATGTTGATTGAAGAAATTCAAGGCCAAAGTAATCAATAAAGGTCCTTGTGCTATTATCCCATCTAACCCTTCAGAAATACAATAATTATGGTCTAGATGTATTTTATGTAAATTATAAGTTAGGAAACTATATTTCTTAATGTCTAAATCTGATAATGTAAGTTCAAGACATTTGTCTCTTCCATTAGACCTCTGATTAGGGGTAAATCCCCTGATTTCAAATGGGTCATTTGTGTACATTAAATATCTGGATTCACGTAATATTGGCTGGTTATTAAGTGTAGAGAACTGTCTCAATATATTAACAAATACTGAATTCTGAACAGTTCTAATAGTTTGGATATTCTCATTACATTGGATAGAATCCCCGAGTCTTAGGGGTTTATAGAACTCTATATCACCTTTAACCCACATTCTGCGTTTGAAACTTTGATTATTATCCGTAACTGGTGCCTGATAATTATCATAGCCATCAGTTCCTAAATTCTCATTCAGTTGATTCGAAAATAAAAAGTGTGCACCTAAAAGCGAAGGTTTAAATGAAGGGTTGATTTGGTTAAGTAATTTATTCCAATGAGTTGTTTGCCCTATAGACACAGTATCGAGAAAGTTCCATTGTTTTGTCTTAATAATGTTTGACCATTTCGTTATATTCATGGATTGAGTTCTCAGAAAATACTCTCATCTCATAGTTAACTGTTAATAATGGATTTACTTGGGATATAAATTTAAGTACAGATTGAGGTATAGAACAGAAGTACATAAGTAATGCTATAGTTTTGAATGTGTTATATAGAAAGAGAGTAGTAGTGGTTAACTAAAATCTTTTAGACATCTCATTAATAGAATCCTATTGTCTTTTCTCTACCAAGGCAAAGAATGGCCTAGACCTCCCCTTCTACATTGTCATTGTAATTTGATACTATAACCTAATTACCTAATAATTAACTCCAGAATTAACAACATTGACACCAGAAAGATATTCACCCACCGAATAACAGTGTACACAGTCTAATCCTAACAGTGCTGGCAAGTGTTGAGATACGAATTAAAATGGTACTGCACATCAGCCAGTGATGAAATAAAATTCTCACAGGGTTAGACATAAAATTTCTTTATTGGATAATAACAACTAACAGGTGGACATAAAGTGAATAGACCCCTTTATAAATTCACACCCTAGCTTCGTAAATTATATAAATACATTCTTATTGTGTTCATTGAACTGGACAAGATTTTCTTCAAGCAACAAGATTGTTGTTGGACATATTCAGAGTGTAACTACGTGATAATCGAAATTAAAGTCGACATTAAATAAAGAGAAACCAAACCATAAATGCCAACTGAACAGGAATCACCAAGTTCAGTTGATCAGAATAACATTATTGACTTAAATAAAGACAGACAATTTTCAATAGTTAAGAGTGAAGATAGTTCAGAATTGAGTGATTTGGGAGACGATCAATCTGAAGCAGAAACTGATAAGATGGATTTTTTAAGACCGGAAAATTCAAGCAATGAAAACGTACTGGATTTAAGTACGCTAAGTAAATTAACTGAATTAGCGAGATTAGAGGGAATTGATAGTGATGATGATCTCGAAGTTGATAATGGTGTACGTAATAGCATTCATGACTTGAAACGAAGTAAACGAAGACAATCCATGGAAATAAAGAGGTCCAAGAGGTCGAAAGTTTCCAAGGAGAATGGGGTTAAGCATGAAGAGGAACAAATAGAAGAAGAGGGCGAGGCTGACGATGAAATTGAACCAAAACAACAAGAGCCTTCAGCAAATAAAAAAGAAGTTACCAAACCCGAAGAAATATCAGAAGATTCAATAGAAAAACCTCAGGAAGAAGAATTAGAAGCTGATCTTGAAGATGAGCATGAAGAAAATGAAGAGGACAATGAAGAACACGATAATGAAGAACCAGATGATCATGAAGACCCCCAGGATGACAATGAAGATCAAGAAGATGACGACCAAGAAGATGACGAAGAAGACGTGGATTTGAATGAACAAAGGCAATTGGCAGTAGAAGAATTAATCACCATTGAAAAATCATTCGTGGAAATAAGAGATAAATTATATCAGGATAAATTGAAAACTCTTGAACATGAATTACAATTGTGTCTAGATGGATCACATCCTGAGTTAACCAAAGTTTATTATAAGATCAATGAATTTTACCAGGACAGTCTTCGATTGGCCAATAACACGTTGAACTATCGTTTGAAATGTATAAATACCGAAACAATAGCTACAAGGACTTCAATACACCAAGTATTTTTGAAGGATCTTATGGATGGTAAGAATGATTTGATTCTGGAAACCACTTCCAAATGGTATAAGATAAATAAAGAAAGAACCCAAATGGACCAAGTTGTACCGGACTACTATTATCCAGCAATTCCCGAAAGACCAATTCCTTCAATATCTGATGATTTAATGAATGGGTACCATGAAACTTCGCCAGCACCCACCCTCGATAAGAAGACCATCAAGCAAAATAGGTTGATCGATTTGGTTCAACAGAGGAATGACTTGAATCAACAATTGGGAATTTTAAACGGTCTCATACAATTCCATGGTATTCCATCAGCAGTTAATTTAGCGAGTGATGTGTCAAATCATGAATTGCTATTATCAACCGCCAATGAGGAAGAAGTCGCTGAGGATTTTGCGGCTATGGGAATACCAATATAAACAAAGTATATAAGTTCTTTTGTATATTAATGCATAATAAGGGTAATTGGTTGACTCTGCCAATTGTGTGTTGAAAGTGGTGAAAGTGGTGATCGTAGCGCGAAAGGAGACCTCGACAAAACATGGTTGAAGTATCATTGAGTGTAGGTAAATTAGATGCGTCTTTAGCGTTATTATTAACCAAAGACCACCATTTGATTGAGTTCCCCACTATATTATTACCTAATGGTATCAAGGCTGGGTCAATTGTTAAGATCAAGTGTGAACAAGATTTCGAAACTGAAAAGGAAGAGATCAAACAATTCAAATCGATCCAAGATGAAATTTTGAATACGTTCGGTAAAAACTTGCCACAAAGTCCAATTCTTTCCACCAAGAATGTTACACAAACATCATGTGTTTTGGAATGGGAAGAATTGGATTTGGGGACTTCAAGTTTAAAGAATTTGTTTTTATTTAAAGATGGTAAGAAATTGGGATCAATACCTCAGCCTTTAACCAATAGAACCACAAAACTTTCAGGATTACCCATTGATCAAACTTTCAAATTCCAATTACAATTAGATACAACTGCAGGAGTTTACGATTCAAATGTTTTAGAAGTAACCACTCATAAAATGACGGATTTATCAGGAATAAATGTTTGTTTAGGTGACATAACTCCTAATGAACAATTCACTCTAGACGATATTCAGGATACTTTAATACTGATGGGAGCTCATCATCCAGCTCAAGTAAAGGTAAATGTTGATACTACTCATTACATTTGTACCAGAGAGAATAAATCCAATCCTCAATATTTAAAAGCTGCTGAAATGAATATTCCAATAATCAGACCTGAATGGTTAAAGGCATGTGAAAAGGATAAACGAATCGTTGGTGTTAGAGATTATTATGTCAAGGATTGTGTTTTACCTGATATTCTTGCCAAGAACTTCTGGAATAAACAATTGCCTAATGCTTCAACTCCTATAGCTAATCCTGTGAATGACAATGATAAACCAGTACCAGAGTTACCAGTACCAGAATTACCAGTTTCTTCACCTAACGGTAATACAGAAAATGGAGAATTAGCGGATGAAACAACTACCAATGATATTCATGAAATACATCTTGATGAACCTTCAATTCATGTCACTGAAGCTACTCCTGAGGAAGAACCAGTTTTTGAACCTGAGGAATCAAAGGTTGAAGATTTTAAAGCTGTGGGGGAGAATAAAGAAGAGGGTAAGGAATTTAAGGAAGTTAATTTGAATGAACCGGGCCCAGAAGTAACTATTGAGGCAGAGAAAACAGAACCAGAGAAGGACGAAACAGCACCAGAAGTACCACCAAAGGAAGCAGAACCAGAATCTGAACCAGTGCCTGAATCTAAAGAGCCAGTAGTAGAAGAACCAGTAACAGAGGAGCCAGTAGTAGAAGAAAAAGAAGGTACAGAAGAACCTGAAAGTGATGGCGAAATTGAAGTGGAAGGAGAAACCAAAGAACCAAGCGTAGAAACAGAAGATAAACCAAAACCTAAAAAGAAAAAGAATAAGAAGAAGAAGAAAAATTAAATCTATTAGAATTATATATTTAAAAGTTCACCAATTACTTCATTTGTAGAATTGAAATAAATCATAATTATCATCTCTTACAATTATTCCCCAAATAATCTTCTAACTTTCTTAAGAATGGAATCCTTTTCAGGATCATAAGGATGATCTTTGGAAGGAATTTCCAAGATGGCGGGGAATGCATTGGTGAAATTGTCGACTTTATATCTTATTAAATCAGCCAAATGTTGATTGATAAGTAAAATGGCGATATCTTTCCTCTCATTGGTGAATTTATCAAATGCTTCTTCTATTTCATCTACGGTAGTCTTATCGGCAGAAACCGTCAAAAAGTTTGTTTCTTTACCATCATCTCCACTGACTTGTCCCACACCAGCCAATAACAACCCCGTAATAGAATCTTCATCGGCAATGGCGGCTAACAATGTACGTTTTGACATTGCTTCACTTGAACTCATTTTATCAATTGACTTCGACCGTGAGAACTTCAGAATGAGAACTTTAGAACTTGAGCTTCCAGTGAGAAAACTGAACCATAGACGACTTTTGAAATTTTTCAATCCAAGTCCAGTAATGAATAATGTTAGAGCTTTAAGGAGTCTGAGATTCATATATAGTAGACCATTCCATAGTTGTAGTTACGTATTTGCGGGACACTCAAAATGGCAAAATATAAGACATGACAAGGCTAAAAATGATGCTAAGAAATCAAGAGAAGCATTTTCAATCGCTAGTAGAATTGTGTCTAGTGTTAAATCTGGTGGGGTTGATGGAAATGCCCAACTTGTGACGTTACTTGAAAAGGCTAAGAAATTGAATGTTACGAAAAGAATTATTGACAATGCCGTCAAGAGAGGATTAGGTGAAACTATAGGTGACGAGAAACCAGTTAGTGCTGTAACTTATGAATTTATGGGGCCAGGAGGTGTTGCCATGATAATTGAAGCTGAAACTGATAGTAAGACCAGAACTATTGGGTTAGTCAAACATGCATTGTCAAAATTCAATGCTTCTTTAAGTCCATGTTTATATTTATTCGAAAGGAAAGGAATGATTGTATTTGCACCAAAAGAAGAAACCCAAACCTTGGATGACTTGTTGGATGTTGCCATTGATGTTGGAGCCGAAGATGTTGAAGAGTACAATGACATTGACAACGAATATAAAGAATCTCAGTTATATCAAGTAATAACGGAGCCAAGTGAAGTCAATAGGATATCTAATGAATTATCACAGCTTGGATATAAATTGATGGACACAAATGTGGATTACATAGCATCAACTGATAATCAAGTGGATTTTCCTGAAGCCAACGAGAAAGCATTCAATAAATGCTTAGAGATTCTAGATGATATTCCAGAAATTACGGATTATTATACCAATATAAAAGATAGAGACACTTGATTTTTACCGAGTCCAAGAACCATTCCCAGAGAGGAGAATCCAATAAAAGACTTCAATGAGAAACAATTCAATAAACAAGGATTTAATAACTCCATGTAAATAGAAATCTAATACCTTATCGTATATTATGCAACTATACTCTGAATAAATTACTCCAGGGGATTTTTTTTTTCTTTTTAGGTTTCAAAGTAGACTCTAATTCTTCTTAGCATCTTCATTAAGAACATCATCTAATGATGATAAGTTTGGATTTTTCCATAATCTTAAATGTTTATCATGAGCAAAGTGTCTGTATGTGAAAAAACATCCTGAACTAACAGCAACTGCAACAGCTGCGAACAATGGATACATTTCTACTGGAATTTGGGTTTTTGGCGCTTGCTTCTTAGCAGCATTTAATAAAATTCTGGTAGGGATCATTTGAAGTTGTTTCGTTAATTAAGAAAAATTGAAATCGAACCATTGGCTTTTGGTGCGAAGTTTGGGAGTGGCACGACGACTTATTGAGGATTTGTTCCACATTTGGTTGGATGGTTAGATGTGGTCGTGTGTTAACCTAAATGGATTTATTATGTATTTATTATCTATCTATTATAGTTACAGATTTTTGGGTAATGAGTTTGTTAATAAAATTAATTGACTTCTTTGGTATGATCAAGTATGATATTTCATCTTAAATAACATAAGATCAGTTAAGATAAGATATAGGATAAAAACTACCAACCTTTGATTAAATCTCTTAAACTATCATAACAAAGCCAACTAACAGCCATAGACGGTACAATCTTATATAAATTAGCAGTTAACCCTCTATAAGCACCAAAGAACCCTTCTTGTTTGAACATTGATGTTAAAGCATGAGCAACAGACTTATATTGGAATCCTAACTCTCCTCCTGACATTGATGCTACTTGATACCTCTTCCTTAAAACATCCAAAGGATAAATTAATACTCCACCTATTAGACTAGCCAATGCTCCTGCGCTTAACTTCCATAACGGGTTAGAAAAGTCTTTAGGTGAATGATCCATATATTCTCTCATTTCTTCATATAACGTGAAATTTATTGCAACATATGGTGCTACACCCAAAGTAGTAGGAAATATCCCTTTATATAATGCTAATATCCCTCCTTCTTTCTTATAGACTTCAGAAATCGTTCCTAAAACACTTGGGGCTTCAGTCAATTTTCCTTTATCTAAATTTTTCAACGATGCAGTTCTTACACTAATTCTTGCTCTCACCAAATCTAATGGATAAGTAGCAGCAACCGATAAGATGCCTCCTAAAGACGCTGAAATAATTCTCTCAGAGCCCTTTAATTCGTTGGAATCTCGAGGACTATGGGTGAGGATATACTGTTTACAATTTTCAAATACTGCAAATTGTATAGCACTATAAGGGAATATCCGAATACAATTCAATAAATTACCACGGAACCATCCTTTCCAACCTTCTTCTCTATACATCTTTAGTATTGTGGGAAACATTCCCCGATATGCTAGATCGCTTCCAGGTCCTTGGATTTGTAATAAAATCTTTGCTCTCTCGAACGGCGATACCACCGTTCTCGATACAGCACCAGCTATTCCTCCTGCTAGTAGAGATGCATTGGAATTATCTTTTATGAAAAGTTTCAATCTAGTAAATGAATACTCAGGGGTTATTTCCGTCATTCTGATTTACCACTTTGTGTTATGATATTATGTTTATATATGGAATTGATAATTTAGCATTAATGCGATTGAGTCGATTCTCCGGGTTTGGAATTTGATCTGCCGAAGCATCTGCGAAGCAGGTGAATTTCGATTCTTAAGAGTTAGATTGAGATTGATATTTATCGTTATATTTTTATACACAGTCTTATACGTTTAATAAGATGAAAGAACCTTATCAATAGTTTCAATAAGGAGATCGGCATGTTTTTCTTCAAAAACTAAAGTAGGTCTTAATCTAACTGAGCTTTCAGCACATCCACCCATGTTAACACCAGCAACTCTCATATCACCTAAAAATTTATCTCTAGCAGCTCCAGATTCAAAAGTCCAAGCAATAAAAGTACCTCTATCCTTACCTCTTAAATCATTGAAGTATTTAGGATATTTGGTTTGTAAAGCTTCTAATTTCTTGAACAAGTAATCACCTACTCTTTTAACAACAGCTGGTAAATCATGATCAACAACTTCTTTACCAATAGCACCAGCCAAGAGCATTCTTGCTGGATCACCACACCATGTGTTGAATTGACGGTAAGCAAGGTTTGGAATGATTTCAGGGTCATGGAAGAAGTATCCAGCACTTTGGAACTTCTTAGAAAAGGTAACTAAATCAGGTGGTGGAGTGATATTTAAATGTTCATGGGCCCATAATTTACCAGTAGCACCCATTCCAGTTTGAACTTCATCGATGATTAATAAAGAGTTATTCTTAAGAGTGATGTCTCTTAATTTTTGGAAGAAATAAGAAGAACCATGGTTATCACCACCTTCAGATTGAATTGGTTCAATCAATAAAGCGGCAATTGGGGCGTGCCATGAACTGTAAATATCTTCAACAATCTTTAAACAACGATCATCTTCTTCCTTGTTTTCAGCAGTGTACTTATCTAAAGGATACTTGTAAGATGGGAATTGAGCTTTTGGCCATTTGAATGATGGTAAATCTAATTTATGAATTGGTTTGGAGGTAGTAGTAGAACCAGAAGCAAATAATCTTCCGTGGAAGGATCTTTCAAATGATAAGATGGCTAAATCAGGAGATCCTGGACTTTGGTTCTTCATGACTGATACATTTTCTTCATCAGTGAATTTAGCATTGTAACCTCTCTTTTTAGATTGGTAATAAAAGAATGCAGCCTTAAAAGCCAATTCATTAGCATCAGCTCCAGAGAGACCAGACCATACTTTGTCTTGACCTTTTGGCGCAACGGCTAATACACTTGAAACAATAGATTCTAAATCAGTACCTGGGAAATTACCAATGGCTGGTCTATTAACAATAGCACTAATCATCTTTGGGGATTTAGCAGTTTCAATCAAGGCTGGGTTATTGTAACCCAATGGGATTGAAGCAATTTGGGCATAGACATCTAAGTATGTGTTACCATCAGCATCAACGATATAATTACCGATGGATTTATCATAATCGGCAACAAAGTATGCAGCTCTTGCATCAAATACTTTATCTAAAGATTCCTTCTTTTCTAATGATTTAGTACCTGGTAATTTACCGACCGAAGGAGCTTGAGGTTCACTTGGGAAATATTTGCTAGAAATTGATCCTGTCATCGTTAAAGTTTGTGATGGGAAAATCTGAGGTTTTTATAGGTACTACTAAAGGTGCATCAGTTCCGCATTTTGATTAGCGCTAAGTCCCGTTTTCAGAATATTTTGCGCCAGTACAATCACTTCAAGTAATTGTTTGCGATGGGTCTCTGCAGATTATAGAGCGGCGGATATACAATTAAAGAAATGTCATGAGATGTTTTTTTTTATGTTTAACTATGCATGTAGATAGCTTGAATGTTGATATATACACATTCATATTACTTGTTTTTAACCTTATCAGCTTCGGGACGTTATAAGATGGAAAAGTCTCCTAAAATAAGTACATAATTTCCCGATTTACATCACAACAGTATAGTGTCTGAGACCTCTATAAATGTGAACTTTAACTAAGGAATAGACCTCTTGCTAGTATACTTTATCTTCTAAAGTGCAAAAATATCGTTTCCACCATTAATCTGTAATGAGACTAAACCCGCAGTAGATATTTCATAGTGAATCGCACTAAAAACAAACAACCTCACGATGAGTGAAGTAAAAGATAAAGAGTACAATATAGAGGATCTTCAGAAAATCTTTAATGACTCGATACACAAAAGCACTTCAAAGGAAAGTACAATTGATCCTGAATTAGAAAACCATATATCCAACCTTGATAATGCCAGTAATCCTGAACCTAATGAAGATAATAACAAACGAAGTCTAGATAAAGAAGATGATGGTGAACAAGACGCTAAACGAGGAAAACCGGATCAGATTGATTTCACATTGGAAATGGCATTACAGAGCCACAAGCATCAAACTGAATCCCAGGCAGAACCCCTGGCAGAGCCACAAACTGACCAAATCAATAAACCTAAAACTGTAATTCATGATGGAATAGAAATACCGGCAGATAGTGAATTATTAAATTCAAATGCTGCATTTAATAACTACTCGGAACTTTCAAGTCAACCATCGGCCATACCAGCCATGAAAAATTCTCATCTTTCGGCTTTACCATTACCAATTATAGTGCCAAATTATTTACCTCCTAGAACCCAATTGTTAATTCAGACATTACCAACCCTTGACAATTTAGCATCTCAATTGTTGAGGATTTTCACCACGGGCCCTTATCAGAAAGTTATAGACTTGGTATCGAATCTAGAAACGTCTCAGGGAGCAGTTTTCCGAGATTTAACTTCATTATTTGAATTCACCAAGAAACTTTATAGCGACGAGGACCCATTTTTAACCATCCAACATTTGATTCCCATCGTAAATGGTAGCAAATACCTTAATTTCTTTAGGAATTACGAACAAACCATTGAGTCAACTTTACGGAAAGTAAATTTATCGACATTCTTATTGGCAACCTTGGGGATAATTGAAGTTGGATTTTTCCATTTAAATGAATCGTTTTTGAGCATTTTCTGTCCTTTAAATAGTTTGGACCCTGCTACTGCTATCAGTCAAATCGATTACAATGTCATACAGAATTCCAACCCCTCTATATTGAATAATCCAAACCAAGTTGGTAAGTTATTGAAACATCAAGCCATACTATATTTAGACTTAAAAACTCAAGCGTATATATCAGCTATTGAATCCGGGGATAAATCGAGACTTGAGATTCTAGATGAATTACTTCCTGCAAATTTAGAAGAGGTTTTGTATCATAAGAGAGGTACAAGAATACTTAACCAATCGGAAAGTGAATTCATTGAAAAGTGTAAGATAAGAAGAAACACTCTATTAAACTATGAGGATGATTCGACTTTAAGTGAAGAGTTCGAATGGTTTCAATTTCTTAAGAACTTATTTGACTTTATTAGTAAAAATATGGCATTTTTAATATGGGGTAATAAGAAAGTTAATTCTAAATATGGAAAACCGTTATCGATTCCACCAACTGAAGAACCCCATGACGAAGAAATGGAATTACCAGAAACTAATTTACCAGAAACCAATCTAATTGAAGATTTATTACCTTCAGAAATCCAAGAACGTCAACTCCTTTTAAATAGTAAAAATCCAAATAGAGTTTCCTCCAGAAGACCATGGACTAAAGAGGAAGAAAGAGCTTTGAGACAAGCTTTAGAATTAGAGGGGCCTCATTGGTCGAATATTTTAGAATTGTTCGGTCCAGGTGGTCAAATATCTGAAGCATTAAAGAATAGAAATCAAACTCAATTAAAGGATAAAGCAAGAAATTGGAAAATGTTTTTCCTAAAGAGTGGATTACCAGTACCTCAATACTTACAGAAAGTCACTGGAGATTTAGAGAGAGATGATAGAAGTAAGAAGAGTAAGAAGAAGGATTAATGTCTTTTAAAGTGTATACTATAATATTATCATCTATGTAATATATATTTATAATGAAAAGGGCCAACCATTATCTGGAACTAAAATCATCAGCAGTTAAAATAGTCATGTGATGTAACACCAGTTAATTTGATACTGCGAAAATTCCCAAACCATAGACTGACTGATTTTAATGGTTCAAATAAAGTGCCTTGCTGATGTTTGTATTGTACCAATTGGTACCGGAAAGGCATCTGTTTCTGATGAAATAACCCTTATAACCAAATACTTAAGAGAAAATAATGATGGATTAGAAGTAACTTTACATTCTGCTGGTACTACAATTGGTGGACCTTGGGATAAGGTAATGACTAAGATTGGTGAATTACATGAGCTTTTACATAACAATGGTGTTGTAAGGATTCAAAGTGATATTAGAGTTGGTACAAGGACTGATAAATCACAAAGAGCTGTAGATAAAGTTAATATTGTTGAGGAAAAGTTAAAGAAATTAAGTTAGATAGTTTATTGATGGATACATGTTATTCTTTGTTTTCGTGTTCTATTTCCCTTCTTTGTGTTTCATTTTTATTTCCTACTTCTATCCTATATATTCTTCATATTTTACATCTGAGATCATTTGAATCATTGAATCACATCAATCACTTGAATCGAGTCAATCACTGCTTGGTCAACTCTTTTGACCATTGATCCAATTCATTTATCAATCCCTCTAATTTCAAACTCTTTGAATCTAAATCATCAATTACTTTCTTATACCTATTATACTCTTCGTTTATATTCTTAAGCACCTCATGGTTCTTCTCTATCTTATTTAAATTCTCCTCTAGTTTGATATAATTCAATGATTGATTGGTGTTAAGATTCTCTAGGAGATTCAAATCAATTGTAGAAACATGTGTATCAGACTCAATTAGTCTTGACAATAAATTAACCGAAGTATTTATTGACTTTGGCGTATCTTTTTGGGACATTAATTGATTATAAAAGGGTTAGTAGATTCGCGATTTTTACAATATAATTAATACACATTAAATTAATACACATGCTACACAATTGACTATAATGGCAAAAGACTAAATACCTAAATGGTACCGATAATTTGATCCTTCCAAGCATCAAATCCTAGACTTTCATCGTCAAATAAATTATATTCACTTTTAACTTTATTATCATCGAATAACAAATCGATATCATCATCTTCTCGTTCTCTTTTAATACCTTTAGTTTTACTTGGTTCTTCGGCCATTTCTTGACAAACTTCGATTATATCGAATGAAGTTGCTTCTTTGATTAATGAAACTTGTTTGAAGGCGGTAATTATCGCATCGGGTTTGATACTACAGGTCCATTCACTTGAAGGTGAATTAGGTGATTTATGAGTACTGCTAGTCCTAGACCCATTACTTTTAATTGATGGAGTCGGAGTAGGTAACCCTTTAGTGTCATCGTCTAATTCTAATAAGTTAGACAATGATGCAAAAAAGAACCGTTCGGGATCTTGGTTGGATAATTCTCTACGCTTACTGATTTGAGTATCAGATTTAACATCACCCGAGAAAATATCTCCGAGTGTATTCTCAGTCAATTTACCACCAACGATTTTCGAATAATTAGGCGATTGGTCGGTTGGTGTGTTTTTATTACTTTGACTTTGAGACACCTGTGGAGTAGGAATACTATTTGGCGTTTTCACAGTGTTAGGCAACGAAGCAGGAGTAGACGCATTTCCTGAAGGAGTAGTTCCATTTTTCGTGGACTTCCTTCTTCCTCCTTGGGCACTAGTAGATTGTCTTTTAGGCATAGTTTTACTATTAGATCTAACCATTTGTGGTTGTCCAGGTTGAGGACTTTGTTGGACTGGGACTTGTTGAGGAATTATTGGTGATGAATTAATAGCGGGACTAGCAATTCTATTTTGGGTCATATTAGGCCATTGATTGGGTTGTCCTAAATTCATATTATAATTCATATTTTGTCCTTGCCCTACTGGCCCACCGACTCCTGGTCGTTGTTGTGGTAAAGCTTGTCCTTGTTGACCTTGTTGACCTTGTTGACCCTGTTGTCCTTGACCCTGTTGTTGAGCTAATAATTGTTGCTTCTTGTTATTAAATTGGTCTTTAACATATTCAAAGTATTTGGCATACTGAATTCTTAATTTTTCTGCCAAATCTGCTGATGCTAAATAGATTCCCCTTTGTAAATTCTCCATAATATTCTTGGTCATGTACTTCATTTGAATCAACCGTTTTGTTCCATCAACACTCTTGGTTAATAAAAAGAAGTAACTAATAATACTATCCACAGTTGAATATTGTTGACTGATCTTTTGCATAATGTCTTTAACCAAATTCTTATCTTGTTGAGATAACAATAATGTGACGTCTTTCAACATGACATTATTCCTTGCAACTTCTTCAATCAAATGACGTAATTTCATTTTCAATTCATCCGTCATTGGTGGCATCATCGAACTAATATTTGCTCTATTCTGTTGTCCTTGACCTTGAACTTGGCCCTGGACTTGTCCTGCTAATTGTTGTTGCATAACTTGAGGACTTCTTTGAATAGGTTGCCCCACCAACGGGTTCTGTTGATTTTGAACTTGCATGGGTTGTCTTTGATTCATAACCGGTGAAATTTGGCCCTTTAATGGACTTGGCACTAAGTTATTATTATTCAAATTATTATTATTCAAATTGTTATTATTCATATTCGTACCACCATTATTATAATTCCCTTGCCCGTTCTGCTGTTTCCATTGCAAAGTCTTCTGATGTAAAACAAACTTCCTAATAAACCCTTCTTTTTGAGTCTGATCCAAATTCCTCTGAATAGATCCACTGCTTTGTAATCTTTCCAATAACACCATGGCTTCTGAACTATACTTGAGAATATCTTGTGGAGTAATGGTGAAATTTGGCGGTTTCAATTGCCCATTTTGATTTTGAGGATTAATTGGTTGTTGATTCTGAGGTTGCAGAGGTTGTTGAAGTTGATTATTGGGCTTATTTGGCTGGAATTGCCTATTAGGTTGTTGAGCTTGTTGTTGAGCTTGTTGTTGAGCTTGTTGTTGAGCTTGTTGCTGTTTCTGTTGAGCTTGTCTTTGCATCAATTGTTGTCTTTGCTGAGGAGTCAAATTATTCATGTTGAAATTACCTTGAGACATTGGCCTTTGTCCTTGAGGTTGTTGGTTCTGTGGTTGATTACCTTGTGGCTGTTGTTGATTTTGTGGTTGTGGTTGGTTGTTATCTTGGTTCATTAATGACATTTTACGTTGTTGATTTTGACGGAACGCTAATTGAAGATGAGTGTTGTGCATTTCTTTAATCATCGGCATAGCGCTTGGAGGAATAATCTTCTTTGTATACAACTCAAAGATTTGGTTCCAGGTATTAACTTTTGGTGGTAAATTTGGGATCTTGTTCAATAATGCTGCTGGGATAGGTACATTTCTAATGGCAGTACTGATATGCTGTAACTGCAGAGCATTAGTGTTTTGGGTATTTTGTCCAGATGGATTTTGTGGCTGTTGAGGTTGTTGATTTTGGGGTTGTTGTGGTTGGGGCTGTTGGTTTGGAGGTTGTTGTGGTGGTTGGGATTGTGGTTGTTGGTTTCTAGGAACATTTCTATTCATATAATTATTATTCATATTCATATTATTATTCATGTTCATGTTATTATTCATGTTCATATTATTCATATTCATATTGTTCATGTTCATATTGCCCATGTTCATATTCATACCGTTATTTCCCATACCCATATTCATATTATTCCCATTGTTCATATTATTCGTTGTCATATTATTTCCCATATTATTAGCCATACCATTAGCCATTCCACCACCCATGCCACCATTATTGACCATTCCACCGCCCATGCCATTATTTCTAGATGCATTTCTTAACTGGGTGATTTTCTGTTTGATAATCCTCAAGTAGTCATCACGGGTTTGGGAGTTGATAAATGTCAGCTTCTCGAAATCCGTGGCCATTTGATTAGCTTTGGCCTCATTATAATTGTTGGTCTTGATCTCTTTCAAGGTGGCCGTCAATATGTGGACGATCTTTTGACGATCAGTCACACTATACAACGAATGCCACGATGTATTGGGTAAACCATTACTAATATTCATGGTTTAAGGTTCTCAACTCCGTCTATTTTTATCTGATAAATTTATGATTGGACAAAAAAATGGAATTTGGGGTTTGTATTGAAGGATAAATGTTTAATATATGTATGTCCACGTTAATCTTCGCCAGCTTTGTGAATTACCTTGAATTTATCCCTCCTTGTGGTTCAAAACCTTTTTGGTTGAATTCAGGATATCTCAGAAAAGTTTTTCTCCAACGTAAGAGAGCGCCGTTTTTGATCTACGGAGTATGAGGGGTGGCATTTACGTAAGGGTTTTTTTCTTTTCTAGGCACAGTTCAAGCGGTTCAACCGATTCATGGTATAACGGTAATGGAATAAGACATATAGGTCATATTTGTGACTCTAGAGTTGAATAAGTTTACAAACGGAGGTTTATTATGTGGTAATAGAGGCTAAATATACCGAAGCGAATTAAAGTTTTGCAGCCAATACCGAGACGACGTGAGCGATCCGTGACCCTTGCCCCAGTTTAAGCCATACTATGGATAAGTTGGGCTCCAGAGTTAATAACGGTGAGATACACCTTTACACCACAATATGTCTATTATTGGTTAACTATGAGATAAAAAATTTATTACTATTTACTTATATTATCATAAATCTTATCTGCAATATTATGCACTTGATATCTGATATGCCTAAATGAGTAGATACCTGAAAAATGTTAGTTGATGCAACCTCGGTTCATTTAATATCTACATGGTCATAAAGCTTCTCTTGATTGCTTTCTTTTCTTCATATTCATCTTTTTCACCTTGATCAATAAACTCCGTAGAATGATTTAACTCCCATTGACTTTTTATGAATTTCAACCCCTGAATATTGAAATCAATCTTCTTATCGTCCTTAACTAACTTATCTCTAAATTGATTCTTGATATTGATTAATTGGTTCTTCAAAACCGGATCTTGTTGACTTATCACTTCTTTTAAGTTAGACTTTATAATAAAATTTAAAATTTTGCTCAATTTGGAAACTGCGGTTAAACTTTGATATTGGGGGTTGAAACTCCAAATCTCAATAAACTTTATGAGCTTTATAGTATATTGGAATGGCAATACTAATAATGCATCTTCTAATTGACTTTGCTTGATTTGATTGATGGTTTTGAAAATATACTCTTCTCCCGTTTGGTTATATACTTTTAAGATTGAATTAATTTCCGGTTTGTTAGCTGACTTCCCGGATTTAATTGCTTGTTGGTAAGTTTCATTGTTGATATAATCTTCATATCCAATATCGATTGCTTCTATCAATTTTTCACCTGCTTTCAATGATTCAATATTTTGTTTATTAACTTTGGTAACTTCATCTTCATCTTCTTCGTTCCCGTCTTGTTGATCTTGAGGTTGATCTAATTGTTCAAGTAAATTATCCTCATAGAGTTCATCCATTTCCTTCTCCCTTTCTTCTTCCAAGAATACTTGATCATTGGTGGCACTCCATAATCTAATAGAATGATCGTGACTTGCCGATACCATAAACACTCCATCATTACTGACACATAAACTCCAAACTTCCAGTTGATGGGCTGCAAGTTTCTGGATACATTCGAACTTATCACCATCCCAATACTTGATTAATCCATCTTTACCACTGGAGAAGAAATGATGGGTATCACCAATAAATCTTACGTTCATAATCGAATCTTGGTGTCCAAAAATTGACTTGTGACAATCCCCAAAATCAAGACCCCAGATTTTAATATTCTTATCAGCTGAAGATGTAATGATTAATTTGGAATCTTGGGAAATATCTATCGATAATACTGGCAATTTATGTCCATAAAGGGTTAAAAAGACTTTGAAACTATCAATAAAAATCACTTGGACATTATTATTCAATAATGATACGGCCAAAAGTTTTCCACTAGGCGATACTCTCACACATAAAATATCATCACTCATTTCAATGGTTTGTTTATGATTGAATCTTAATTTGTTTAAATATTGATCGGTTCCTGGTACTGGCTCTTGTTCGACTTTGAAATCCCAGAACTTGACACATTTATCATTACCACCAGTTATAAGAGTCTTTCCGTCAGGGGTCAAGTCTAATGACCAAATTGAACTTCCTTCATCATTAGACTTATGAGCCATCTCAATTCTATCAACCAAGGCGGATTTGGATAAGTCATACAATTCTAAATCCCCATTCTTGAATCCAACAACCACAAGTGTTCCCCCTGGTAAAAACTTTGTACAAAGAGCATATCCACTGGATAATTGGAAGGATCTTAAAACATTGAAATTCTTAATATTCCAAACTTTCAATTCTCCATTTGAAGCTGTGACTAACATATCATTATTGGATGAAATATCAATGGATCTTATATCATTTCTATGACCTAAATTATCAATTATATTGGTTTTATTTATAACAATATCATTGGCCTTTCTTAAATTGTCAGGTAATTTCAAATTATGGAATTCGATAGAATTATTAGCCATTCCTAAAACCAAATTGATTTCTTTACCAATCTTAACCCAATTACATGATTTGATCTTAGAAAGAGTTCTTAAGGTTGTGAAAGGTGTTATCATCATACTAACTTCATTTTCCTTAATATTTTTCACTATTTCATCATCTTCTAATCCTTTTTCTTTTAACCTTTTTGTTCTACTTTTGATTCCTTTTTGTAATTCTTGCCAACTCCTTATACGGTAAATTTCAATGATTCTATCATTATTCTGCAAATAGAAGATTTCATTAATTTCATCAGACTTTAAAATTTTTTCAAACTTTATGTCCACACATCGACTTTTACTTTGCTTTTCAAATGTGCCTTTTTCCATTAACTTCTCAGTATCTGGCTTAGTTAAATCAATGGACCATACCTTAACTTGATCCTTATTACCACTAGTCACCAAGATATTCCCATCATAATTAACACCCATAGACCAACACTCATTAGAATGGGCTATATGGGTTTCAATACATTGTTTGGAATCCAATTCCCATAACTTTATGAGTCCATCTTTACTTACACTTAATATATAATCATCCAATTCATCAATTCTTACAGTTTTAGAAAGAAACGTCAAATCAGTTATTTCACTCTTATGACCTTTTAATTTAAATAATCCTTCTTCTCCTATTAAATCCCATAAAATTATACTCGAGTCATTCAGTCCTGACATCAACCTTGTACCAGTCTTATCAAACACCAATTTACTGATTCTAGACTTATGGCCCTGGAATTTCATAATCACTGATGATGATGAGAGATCCCATACTTTTATAGTCCCATCATTATATCCACTTGCCACCACATTGCTCGGTTCATTATAGGTCAAATATGATACTGCACTAGGAGGTACGCTTGCCGAGGCATTAGATGATCCAGGTATGGTCCCATCACTTAACTTCTGTAATATATCTCCAGTCTTTATGTCCCATACAAGTATATCTTCAACTGCAGAGGTTAAAGCTCTCCCTATGGATTTTTTTGTTTGTGATGCTGATGGAGGTAACCATACAATATTTGATTGGGAAGATATAACCCCAAATGTATTTTCTTGTTCATATCTGTCGTATGACTTTACCATGACAAGAGTAGTTTTAAATTTTTTTCAGTATACCGCGAAGAGATGAGATATAATGAGCGATGCGATGCGGTATTGACCCATGGAGGTTTGATGCTACCCAGGCTCTTTACTCCTTAACTTTATAAGAGGACATAAACGAACACAAAAACAACGTGAGAAATATATTTACATATTTAATTAAACTAAGGAGCAAACTTTTTCAACAACTTAGTGGCTTCTTCCTTCAAATCTTCTTGATCACTCTCACTCAACTCTCTTAAAATTCCTATACAACTCTCCTTAACTGGTGGTCTATACATCATTAAAAACTGTAAGGATAAAAATCCTAACTTGATTCTAACAGGATCGTAACATAAAGACTTTATCCTCGAAATTAGTTGATCATTCAATACTGGCAAATCACTTAATAATCTTATAAAGATCTTTCTATCGTTAGCTTCAAGGAAAGGAATTAATGAATCCAATACTTTACTAGACCATTTATCATATATAGGGGTTTCAAATTTAGCCGATTCCAATTCTTCATTAATCTTAGCATCTAAATCTTTTATCTTACCCAGTTCATAATCTTTGATATACTTAGCCTTTATATCAGCCTTTAACTTTACTTCATTGAATACCGTTTCACTATACCATTCTTCATTAAGCCATTCAATAATCAAATCAACTCTACTATGAATATTTTCTAAGAAATAATCAAATAATGCACTTCTAATTAAGTCACTTAATTCTTCAGTTTTAGCAGAATCAATAGATTTTTCTCCATTAACTAAATCTTCACCATCAACAGGTCTCATACCTCTTGTGGCTAACCTCGTCAAGATGATTATCCAAGATTTCTTTTGCCACGACTTTATAGCAATTTTCGTCAATTCTTTATTAATTTCATCACTAGGTTCTTTATCATTAGCTTCTTCTAATTCTGTAATATTAGCTTCGGAAACTTTAAAGAAGTTCCGAATAATTAAATTAATTTGTTCTCGTTTATCTTGGAAGGATAATTCTTTAGGTGGAGGTAAATTATAAACACTTTTTGGATCATAATCGATATTATCATCATCGTCAGAATCATCATCACCATTCTCTAATTTTATACGTTTACTTGCCCGTTCTTCTTGGGATAACTTGAATTGGTTTTCAAGTCCATACTTATACCGTTCACTTATGATATCCAAAGCTTTATTGAGTCTATTAACATCGACTCTATTTAAAGCATTCAATGTCATAGATATTAATATATGTTGAGGTAAAGTGGCTAAATCAAAGTTATTCAATTGATTTTCTGTATCAGTAAGACAATACAAGGATTTATAATCGAGGGATGTTAATTTCTTAGATCCATTAATAAATCCTTCAAATTTCTTCTTTTGGATTTTGGCATCGTCTTCTGACGGAGATACGATATTCTTTTTTCTTATTTCATCACCTCGTTGGATTAAAAGGTTTAATTTCTTGGTGAAAATATCATGGAAATTATTGGGCACCAAATCATATTTAAATAAATGATTTATAAAGATTCTTAATAATCTGTCAATGTATTTCCTACTCAATTTATATTGTTCAATACTTTGGTAATTTGATTGTAGTTTATCTCTGGTATCAAACTTTTCAATGGTGGCCAAAATCTTGGGGATAAATTGATTTTTCCTTTTGATCAATGTAGTTAAATGAATCAACAAAGGATTGACTAATTGCGGTATCAAAATATCATAATTGAATATGCTCAAGAGATTATCTAATAACCCCAAAGCTTCTGTCTGGATGGCTGACTTTTTGATCAACGAATGATTGGAACCTACAAAATTCAAGTTGAAGGTATCTACATTGGAATTGGACTTGGTTTGATAATCAATGACGAGAATAATGAATTTGATTAATTCAATCTTACTAAATAAGTTACGGAACTTATCAAACTCGTCAGTACCACTAGAACTCAAGGGGAAATTGGTATTGAATTTACTTGTTAAATTTATCTTTAGTTGATTGATTTTACCCCATACATCATCAGATCCATCATTATCATTAACATACTTGAATACTAACCTGTAAACCATAATCGACGTGTCCACCACATGCTGAAACACTCTGATATCTTCAACATTCGACAACGAGATCAATCCATCCACACAATCGATTGCTAAGTCAATTTTAGTACTATAGTTAAGGAATGAATTATCACTGGAGAACGTATCTTTGAGAAACGTAGAACACCAATACTTCACTGATAAATCTTCATGATTGACGAAATTCAACACCTGTCTTAACACTTGAGGGAAAGTCTCGGGACTACTAAAAGCTAGAGCTCTGGCTTGGTCTAGACCATTAATTACGTCAGTTACTGAGTATGACATTTCACCAATGTTTCGCTCGATGGTTCGCTAAGTTGTCTAGAGATGTAGTGCGCAACCGGGTAACCTAATAACTTCAAATCAACAGACAGGTGTTGATCAAAAATACAATTGTGGGTTAATGTCGTCGTTCCTTACTGATTCTGGTGATAATGGTTATGATTATGGTACAGCTAATGAGTTCCCACGGTTGAGAGAATCCAAGTATGGAAGCACCATGAAATCAAGACTGTTGTTCCAATCAAACTTTGTCAACTTATGTAGTATTGGACCACCAGATTTGATCCATTGGGGGACTTATAGTGGTATGACATCTCCTGGTTATGTTCGAGATGATTTCCATGGTGCAGATCAAAAGGATGATGATGGGTTTATTGGTCATTATCATTATATTAATGGAGTATATCATGATACGTATCTCTCAATTGAAAGATATATCATGAATGTTATAGGGTTCCATAAAACCGAAACTGGGGATTATTTTTGGAATGAAATTATAAATCCAACTATTGGATATAATAACAATTATGGTCTGTCATCAAAGAGAGAAATAGTCGTAACTTATTGTAGTTATGATATAATATCCAAATCCGATATAAGAATCAAATACGTAATAACTCCTAAATCCAATACTAAGAAATCTTCGTTAGTGGTTGATAAGTCATTCCTGATCTTACCAAATGATACTGATGGTAAGAAAATCAATGCATCCATACAAAAACTCCAAGATTTCCCTCATATATGGCAGAACTTGAACGTTTCTCTGGTGGTGAGATTGTTCGTACAAGTTGATGATCATTCTAAACAACTTCCTGGTTTAGTAAGTTATGCACAAATGATAGAAAATCAAGGTAGTGTACGAATGATGATTGAACTATTAGTTAAGTATCTTCATAAAGGTTATTTAACTGATTCCAATCCAAGTTTCGGGTTAGTTACAGGATGTCAGAGTAATTCTAGTGGTATTATCAAAACCAATATCTATAGAAACAATTTAGTGGATGTCCTTATTAGACTTAATGATCTTGATCCAGCTGGAGAGTTATGTGGATATACTATTAATCTTATTAACAATTTACCATCACCAAATGATTGGCAATATGTGATCTTAAAACTATTAAAGAATTCTAATGGGTCAAATAATTTGGATAAGTTTTTAACTCACCTTCATCAATTTTTTAATGTCAATGATGCATTTTCTACTCAATCATGTCTTATGCTATTAGAGCAGATCAAATTCCTTATATCTCGAAATGATTATTCAAAAGCTTTAGAGTTGAGTAAATTGACTATAAACATAATGCCTTTGGATTTTGAATGTTGGTTTTATCTTTCATTATGTTATGCTCTAACCAAGGATTATCAACAAGCTTTATTAGCATTGAATTCTGTGCCTATGACGTTCAACAAGAATATTGAAGAGTTTGATTTGGTCAATGGAATTAATGATGAGTATACCACAAGTTTCCTTGATAATATGAGGAATAATCGTGAACCTATTAGTGAGAAAACCTTCTTGAGGTATTTCCCTCTACCAAGTGATTATGTAAATAGAGCCCTAGCATCCGAACCTTCTACAATTAAAAAGGGTTCATCAAAACAACCAACCATGGGCCTGATTAAGTATCTTTGGAAAGATCTTTTTATATTTAATCCGAATGTGAGATTTCCTAAAGTAGGGAACCAATTTTATCAATCGCCGTTAATTTGTAAGACTGCCAAAGATTTATCAACGGTTGAAGGATCCTTAATCAAACTAACAGGTCCTAATAGTGTTAAATTAAAGCTCTCAGCATATTCAGCTAATAGCATATCATCATCAATCCTCGATTTCAGTAAGAAATCACCTTGGGGAAGAGCTTATGATCTTTTATCGTTCATTATAGCTAAAATCGGATGGGATGAGATGATGAAAGTTAAGACCTTAGCATTTACCGGTAAGTCTCCAATACTTGATAGCAGTGAAACTCTTGACTTTATTGTTGATAATGAGAATAAGAAATCATTCACTAAATGTGAACCTTGGTTGGACCATGTTTTTGTTCTTATCTATGAAGATCTTAAAACGTTAATGTTAATCACAGCTCCTGACAAGAATCAAAACCATAGCATTCTTCAATGGGAGATGTTGGGACTTTTAGGATGGAATGTCAAGTTCAATTTAAAAGTCACTAGAAGTTCACTTATAACTGCATGTTTGGGGAATATCAATAACCTTGAGAATTATGAGGTGAACTATTTCAGTTCAATGCAATTATTGAAAATATATGATGAGTTTATTCTTAGTGATATGAATAATTCTCAAATTGATGTTTTCACCGATGATTACTCCAAATCGATTTTCACGAATAAATTGATTTTAAAGGCCAATTCCAAAGTATTTGGCTCATTTACTAAATCTTTAGTGGATGAATACTTGACATTGGATTTAGTTCTATTACTTTTAATGAAGATTAGTAGTTGGAATTTGAGATGGTATCAATATGTGCCTGATAATTTGATTACAAAGATTATTAATAAATTGTGTATTTCAAATTCGCCGGAATATTTAATTGGAAAATTAAAGATTATATTTAACACCAATAAACTGGAGATTACAGGGTATAAGTTTTTCAAACAGGTTAAGGACGTCAAACAATTTGATGATGATGATGGAGTAGTTGAGTACATGATTAGATTGATTTACTGGGCCAGTTCAAGCATGAGTCAAAATTCTTCCCCAATTCATTGAAACATTTTAAGAGAAAAAAAAGCATCATCAAGATATCAAGAGTAAAGAGAATAGAAGAGAGAAGAGCAGCAAAAGTTATAGCATATAATATATACATTTTAATACTTATCTGGTTTTTGCTTCCAGATATTTTCCTAATACTTTAGATCTTTGTCTTAATAAATGAGTATATAAATGAACTAAAGCAGGAACATATACTACCAAATTGAACCAAATAAAATAATAAAGGATATCACCTCCAACGATCTTAGCATCCTCAAGAGAAAGGTACATAATGATCATCTCTGAACTAACTCCTAATGGGTATAACACCAAAAACGCAGTGTATCTAAGGTAAACCAAAAAATAAGGAACATTACCATTCAAACTTGTAGCATGGTAAGAGTACTTGATAATCTCACTTAATGACCAAGCAATAGATACAGTGATATAACTCCAATGACTATTGGCTGGACTATTAGGAAGCGATTGCCAAATTCCCCATACCACTAATAATCTGGAATATACTTGAATACCAGTAGTGAATAAACCAGCTCTAACTATTCCCGTAGCAGCATTGAATACTTCTACCAAAGCCAAGGTTTGAATCAAAGTGGTGGTGAAGTTGGTTTTTTCAAAAACCAGTGGTTGGCCTAAAAACGCCGATAAAAACACAACATTGAATAAAACAGTGGCCCATAAACAGGCAGAAATAGTGTTATAACCGACCAACCATGTAGGAGGAGATTTAGGTGTTTTAGTTGTAGGAGTTGACATGTTGGGTTCGCGTTGGGTTCTAAAGTTTTAGAGTGAGAGTGAGAAGAGATGATCCGAGTAATTTATTAATTCATTACAACTGTTTCTCTTTTCGAGGTTCTTTTTGTGTAACACCTGCCCTTGGAAATAAAACCTTGTTTCTTTGTTTCAACATATACCCATATAACATATAAATCCCAGGTATATATAAACTCAATCCAAAGGCAAAGAAATAATAATGGAACCAATTTTCAATATATCCTAAACTTTGATAAATGACCACAGGTTCAGTAATCAACCCTAAAGGATACAATACTAAAAATGCCGAGTATCTTAACCAGTTCAACCAAGAAGGAGGTTCTTGGCCTAAAACTTTCATCGCATAGTATGGATATCTTATTAATTCTACGGTACTCCAAGCTAAGGTTAAGCCGGGGAAAGCATATTTATTATAATTTCCAGGAGACAATGGCACCAATAAACAAACACCTACAGTAATGACATCTCTGGCAAAAAATTGCAAGGCAGTAATTGTGACTGGGGATTTAGTAATACCTAAAATTGAATGAGATAATTCTATAATAGTATTGAAGATTTGGACATATACGAGGAATTTATGAGGTATTTCCGTTGATGGAGGGTTATTGTAAATGGAGCTTGCCCAATTGGGATTAATTATGGAAATTATGTCTTTGATATTGATAATAAATATCGTTAGCCACAAAAGAGCTGATATTATGTTATATGATGCTAAGTATTCCTTCATGGTTAAAGTGCGCATGAAATTACTGGGGTACATATAAATGTTTATTATCCTAACTTTAAAAAAAAAAAATTCTAAATGAATACTTAATGAAGGTCAAATGATGAAGGATAATTAATGAATCGATGAACCTCTAAGAATAATGACTAAACAAGAGTAACCTATGCATTGTACTTCTTTAAAATAGTCTTTAATCCATACTCATCATTAGCAATCAAATTCTGATCCCAATCAACAATTAATGGTGGTAAAAAGACCTGAGTAGATAAAAACTCTTGTGATTCTACAGCATGAGTAAACGCTTCATATACCATAAGATACTCTGATTCACTAAACATCTTCAACCCATGAGATGTCAAAGTACCCAAATTAATTGGTGATTGAACTGTAACTCGGTCCTTACCTAAACTCGGCTCTTCATTCTTACCACTCACAAATGGAAAACAATTCTTGAGTACATTTTTACTGTAATTATCTTTTAAACAATTATGAGTGATAATTGAATATTGATCATAGGTGGGGATGGTTTTTTCCATCTTATCAATCAAAAATTGTTGTTTATCGCTATTGAACTTAATATCAGCTTGAGTTAATACTTTTAACAAGTTCACCAGTTCTGGGACTTTTGGATGATGGAAAATTGAAATAACTCCTGCTGAGTTTTGTAAGGTTCTAAACATACTCATATTTGGCTTGGTTAACGGATTCCTTGACTGGTGTTGGATTTATAATGAATTTACCTTAAAATGTGTCAAATAATTATCTGGGGAATTGGTTGTATTTATATTGAATCAATTTCACTTTAATTGAATCTTGGATTTCTTCAAACTTCTTCTAAATGATCTTTGTGACTATCTAAACTATACAATCAAAACCTAGAGTTCAAATATGTATAAATCTTCCACAATGGCTAATTCTTTAAAAAGGGATACTCGGTATTAAAAGCACGAGTGCGATCACCAGTGCGATCACCAGTGCCACCAGTGGGTGCGACAGTGACATATCATCAAAACCCTTATCCGCGAAATTTAAGTGGTATACGTCATGTGTAGGTTTATGATCTTTAAAGGTAAGGAGCCGATGCTTCTTGAATCATTACTTACCAAACCAGCACATTCCATCATCAACCAAAGTTTTGATTCAAGGTTACGGCTTGATATGAGGAATCCTGTTAATGGTGATGGGTTTGGCGTGGGTTATTACTCATCCCATAATGAACCATGTATATTCAAAGCTATCACTCCCGCATGGAATAATGTGAATTTGAACAATCTTGCAAAGTGCACAGAATCAGAGCTTGTGTTTGGTCATGTTAGAGCATCTACACAAGGTGTTTTAGCCGAAACAAATTGTCATCCGTTCTCTTACGGGAAGATTATGTTTATGCATAATGGAGGTGTACTGCAGTTTGATAAGATCAAGAAAACCCTTGTGAATCATATTGACGATAAATTTTTTCTTTCAATCCAAGGATCAACCGATTCAGAGTGTTGTTTTGCATTATATCTTGATACGTTATATATGATGGGCTACGATCCTGAAGACAATGAGACTGAATTCAGTCACCAAGTTTTACAAAAAGCATTATTAAGAACCATTGAACTTATAAAGATTTGGCAGACTGCCATAACTGATGAACCTTCGTTGTTAAATTTCGCAATTACTGATGGTAGCTCTGTAGTTGTGAGTAGGTACATCACATCCAAGACCGATGAAGCTGCATCATTAAATTTCAGCTCTGGTTCAAGATTCTATGAATATGAGCCTGGATTATTTAAAATGGAAAGATTAGATAGATCACAAGATGTTATTATGATTGCTAGTGAACCTTTAACTTTTGAAAGAAATGATTGGATGGTGGTTCCAACTAATACAATTATCACCATAAGCAATTCCAATTCGGTATTAATGTATCCAATTGAAGATGAATTTTATGATGGCGGAGTTATTGAGAGGTCTAGTGCCTTAGCTTTAAGAAAGGGACTTATGGGAGGTGTACCTACCCCTCCTCAAAGAAAGGAAGTTTCTACCTAATCAATATAAGAAGCAAATTTACCCTTAACGACAGATGAAGATGTATTTAAATAGAATAATAAACGCACCAATAGAGAATTTTTCAATCTAGATATATTATATATTAGTTCATGATTCGTCACTGTCAATACATACATAATGAACCTCTATGGTTAAATATAATACAAGCTACAAAAGGTTTCGTTTAACCCTTACTTGCAGCCCTGGTCAACTTCGTTTTCTCCTTCTCCAAATCTGCCAAATCTTCTTCATCAGAATCGCTTTCACTTGATAATTCTAAATCATTATTACTATCAACTAAAGCTCCAGAATCATCATAAAGGGGATTGAATTTCTTATATGAATGTCCATCATCATTAGGATCAACATAATCTTCATCAGTTGGGTCATTTTGTTCAGGAATATCATCGTCACTCGATAATTCATCATCAGAACTACGTCCACCAACCGAATTGGGAATTTCGGTGGAAGCAGTATTAACTAATTCTTGAGTCATATATTTCGAGAAATGATCTTCTTCGTCATCGGATGAATCATTTTTGGTCTCAGGTTTAGAGTTATCGTATTTCTCATTTACATCCTCATCATTATCAAGGGTAATAGCTTCATTATCATGATCACTTTCAAATAAAAACCCGGCCTTATAGTCACTTTCTTCAATAACTTCTCCAGTTCCTTCATCAAATGTATTTGAACCGTTTTCTTCGTCATCATCATCCACATCATCATCGTCACCTCCTCCCAAGATGGCATTATACTTTTCTCTTGTATCATACAAAATATTACTGACATATCCTTCCCAAGGTTCTTGACTTACTTGGATATCAATAATTTCGCTCAAAGTATTAGTAGGATAAGATTGGATGAATTTGACAACTTCTTCGGCTATCAACGTCAAATGTCCCATATACCCTAACCTCAAACCGTGATTATCTTTTTCAAATTGGGTACACAATTCTTGTCCTTCAATGATTTTGGTGGTGATTTGTCCTCTATCGAATAAATCAATAGCCAAGAATTTATTGAATCCAATATCCATTGACCCATTTAAAGCTTGTTGAACAATATCAAACACAACGTTATGTAAGAAATTATTCCATGGAAATTTGAAGAACATGGTGATGATATTACTGATGATTTGTGTATCATACAAGGCAATTTTCCATCTATCTCCAATAACAGGCTTGGCTCTTAATTGCTCTTCTGATAAATTAGCATTCTCATGTGGTTCTTCTAAATCTTGGTCATATTGTTGATTATGTAAGATAGATTCTTCAGTTTCTTCTTTAGAATTAAATGAGTCAATAGTATCATTGGCAAAGTCTTCTAAATCACCATCTTCATCATTAGCTTTGGTTTCATCAGGTAAAGTAATAACTTCATTGTACTTAAAGGAAATTGGATCATACTCTCTCATTTTATTTCTTAACTCATTACGTTCCTTAACAACATCATATCCTTTATTATCATTTAATAATGCCATATTGGAACAATGTAATAATTCTGCTATTAATTCACACACCTTGAATCTTTCAAAACCCAAGGGTTCGATTTCTCCTAATGATGTTTGTAAATGCGAAGGTGTAACTTTACTTTGACGTTCACTCAGTAACAAGTCATTGAACTCACTAATCCGTTCACTGAAAACTTGTAAGAGATATCCAAGATAAATGGGATCCCTTCCAGTGGGTGGATGACTTTCCAAGGTGATGTAAAGTATAGGTAAAATATCATAATCACTGTTGTTTTTACGTATGATTTCTATAATGATACCTACTCCATTACTTAAAGCATATCCTCCTTTCAACATTATATCACATAATTGGCTCATCATTTCATAGCTCACCAATTCTCTAGTTAATTCATTGGGACCAATGGTGGCATTATCCGTAGCAGAATTAGCAGAAATTGCAATTAATGCTTTCAATAAATCAGCTGCTGATGATTGTCTTACCAAGGTTAGTTCTTGATCAGTATCAGGGTCAAGAGCATTAACTAATTTCTTGATTAAATCTTGATTTTGGAAAAAATCAACTATTCCCGTAGAATTGTCAGGTTTGTCTGTAGATATTAATTTCAAAAGGAAATCCATTAATGGGGGATTACATAAATGGTTCACAAATTTATCAATGAGTCTTGGTTGGTTTTCTATTAAATAAGTAATCATCTCATCACATTTCATATCTAACAAATGTTCAATGATCTTCGAGAAATGAGTGGAAAGGGTTATGGATAATGGCTCTTTAGTATCAAGAATCGACCATAATTTGTTAAGGTTATCCGTAGATTCCATAACTGTATCTGTTAATGACCAAACATCTGCACTTAATATATCTGTTGCTATACTGCAATAACGTGCTTGTTTGTCTTCTTCACTTTCTTGTTCTTTATCAGATTCGGAATCAGAGTCATTATCTTTTGTTTCATCTTCACTTTCTTTTTCTTCAGTTTCTTCTTTATCTTTTTCATTGGTTTCATCCTCATCATCAGTGTCCTCTTTATCCTTTTTATCCTTTTTATCTTCCTTGTCTTCTTTGTCCTGTTTGTCGTCTATTTCCAATTTCTCGAGTTCTTCTACCAAATCCTCATCAACAGCACCGTCTTTGATAACTAAATCAAATAAGATACTCAAAACTTCATGGTCTCTTAGAAACTCTAATAATACAGAATTATTAGACACTACTTCTTGAAGCAAATCATTTTCATTCAATAATTTCATTAATACACTTCTGATGGTGGTTTCATCTTCATTCATGTTATAGGTTTCTATAATCGATGAAATATTTGATACGGAAGTGAATCCGTTGGTGAATTTCCAAAATGATCCTGACATGGTGTTCTTATTTCCTGTTGGTGGTCCTATATAAATAATGTGTTTGTGTAGTTTTGTGTGTTAGTTATTGATTCACTAGTTTTGAATGTTTCTAGATCGATGTAAAATCGTAAACACAGGCAAGTTGGGTTATTCTTAGTCAATACCCTATTAATAGTCTCCTTACAATTATACTTCTGGTACTCCTAGAACTAGGCAAAAATATCAATGAAAACTTCTCTTCCACTACTTTTTTTTGAGTCCAACT
Organism: Yamadazyma khao-thaluensis; assembly: GCA_030563265.1. Taxonomy (NCBI): domain Eukaryota; kingdom Fungi; phylum Ascomycota; class Pichiomycetes; order Serinales; family Debaryomycetaceae; genus Yamadazyma; species Yamadazyma khao-thaluensis. The sequence continues at coordinate 17,170 of JAKUBQ010000006.1, read as the reverse complement.
TCAAACTGGTTCAGTTCTTAGTTCAGTAACTTGGTGGAAGAGTTTAAAGTTGTTTATTCTAGAATATATCTAGTACTCCAAATGTTCTTGCTTTGGAGTCGTTTGATATTTCAACAAACTGCGAATTTCCCATCGACACGCAAAAAAATTTTTCAATTGGTAGTGCTACAATTTAGAACAAATGTTAAGGAACTTTTCATTTATAAGAGGATTGGCATCTGCTGCCAATGTCACTGTGCCTAAGAATCATCTACAAGCATTAAAATTCGATTCTAATGGGTCTAATAATCTTTATGCCATTTTAAGGCTCCATAATATTCCTTACCTTGTGACTAAAGGTGATAAAATCATTTTACCTACAAAGATGAAGGGAGTTAGTATTGGAGACCAGTTGGATATAAAGAAAGTTACTACCATTGGTAGCCCTAATTATACTTATAATGACGAGAACGGGATTCCTGAAGATGTTTATGAGTTGAAGGCCAATGTAGTGGAAATTACTAGAGAACCTTATTATGAGGTGTATAGGAAGAAGAAGAGATGTAGAAGATTAAAGACATTCCCTGTAGAGAATTTCCAAACTGTATTAATGATTGATGAACTTAAGTTATCCTAGGTCCTTGTATTTCTATTAGTAAACCTATGTAAATGATAAGTAACAAAAAGTACTATGTAAATAGATTGTAAATATATTACCTGATAACTTTCCTATTATATTTAATTAATTTAGCAATCTTTGTATTAGCAAAGTTATAAGTATCAAACTTCAAGAATTCATGTCCTAATAAATCTCTAGCAGTAGGCCTTTGCTCGGGATTTATAGTGAAACATTGATTAATGAAATCTTTAGCTTCTGAAGAAATTAAATGTTGAATATTCTCAGGTATAGGTGGTGCTAATTTCGTCTTACCAATCTTATAAATAGCACTGATAACAGCTTCATTAGACCATGGTCGTTTACCTGCAAACATTTCCAATACCACACATCCTAATGACCAAATATCAATCTTAGCACTATAACCTTGTTTCTTATCTTCTACAATACTATCAATAACTTCAGGTGCCATCCAGAAAACCGTTCCTTGCATAGACATTTCGGCATTATTAACATAAATATCCTGGGATCGTTTAGAGATTCCGAAATCAGAAATCTTACATGTTCCATCAATATCCAATAGTAAATTATCAGCTTTCAAGTCACGATGTAAGATCCCATTAGAATGCAAATACTCCAATCCCATCAATACCTGTTTGGTAATAAATCGTATTAGCGGTTCTTCAAAGGCACCATAACTCTTTAAACACGATGAAATAGATCCGCCTCCAACATATTCGAGGAATAGACTATAAGTATCATTCTTCTGTTCAAATCCTAAATATTGGACAATATTTATATGGTCAAGATCTTTCATAGTTTCCACTTCTTTATGTAAAGCATCAAGACCTTCATATGTTTTAGATTTGGCTTTGGCAGAAAATGTCGATGGGACTATGACTTCTTTGACTGCTATCATTTCTCCTGTAGTAACATTTAATGCAATATAAACTGATCCAAATGATCCTCTACCGATCAACTCTCCTTTTATCCATGCGATTTCCTCATATGCTCCGTTTTTATTATTCCGAAGTTTACTAACAAATCCTTTATCAATCTCTTTTGAAGTAACTTCAACAACTTTCTGTCCCCACATTTTCGTATTAGATCTTCTTAAACTTCCAAATTGGGGTGAACCTATGGGTGGAGGGACATCCTCAGTAGTTTCCAATCTCTTTCTACGAGCTTCATTAGCCACTACTCTGATAGTTTTCATTCTACGACGACTTAATTTACTTACATTCTGGTCGCCATAGAATACTTCATCTCCAGGATCGGCGAGATTATTATTCACTGGTGATATATTTGCATTGGAAAATGTTCTCGAAATACTAGGAATCTTGGTTTTCAAGGAAATACTTGAACTATTGGTACTAGTGTAAGCAGGAGTAGGGAACTGATTCACATTAGGTGATGATGGAGAGTCATCTATGATTGGTTTATCAAGATTAGTGTTAGGGAAATACCTTTCAAGATTATTATAAAGTTCTTCAACAGGTGGACGTACTGCCATTTTGCCTGCTGGTTCTTTGGATTCATCTACGGATTCTTTCTTCAAAGGTTTTATGAAAAATTCATCCGAACTTTGATCATCCAAATGATCATTACTTGTTTGTAATGGTTTAACAAAGAAATCATCTTCAGACCCACTGTCATATTCCTCTTCACCAGTATTTGAATTCTCAAACTTTATATCATTTTCCTTAAACAGATCTTGAGAATTGAACGTATGTAATTTCCGTGAAGTCGTACTACTAATCAGTACAGCTCTACCCCTAACTGAACGTGACCTACTCAAACTCAGTCTTGTGGTTGGAGGTGGAGGTGGTGCTGCTCTTCTCGCTACAAAACTATCCGACCTTTCTGGTAATTCTTTATTATGGTTAGAATCTTTAGGTAAATCTGTGGGTAAATCTTTTAGTGGGTTTAAAGTAGTCGAGGTTATAGGTGAATTGATATAATCTGCAGCTGAAGATGCATAGATATTGGGTATAAGTTTAGGAGCTTTTGTCTCAAAAGGTGACTTTCTACGTTTATCAAAATCAATCTCTCTTCCGGTTTTCCTTAATACTTTAAAACCTTCCGACGATGGAGTCAAATCTGGCAGTATATTATCAGTATCCGTATTGATCTGTAACATAGGAACTTTAGGCTTCTTATCCTTATTAGGTAAAGTAAGCTTGAAAGGTAATTTCTCGGGTTTATTGGATTTCTTAGGAGATAATGGGAGTTCTTTAATATTCTCAAGTTTTTCAGCAGCTTCTTTAAAGTTCAAATAGTCTACTTTATCATTCTTTTGTAGTAAGTATTGTGGTGTGGCAGGATACATTCCATCACCTTTGGCTTCAAAACTCTTAGAATCTGAAGAATTTGTAGAATAAGTATTATTAGTACTAGGTGATGATAATTCTTGTCGTACGAGAATTTTCTCCAGTCCTAACTTTATGACTTTCTTAAGATACTCATCAGGTAAAGCTTCACCTTCTTCATGATTTATATCAGTTATATGAAACGTTATTCTTCCAATATTTACAAGACCCAATTCTTTTATAATCCTTAATTTAATAATCTCTGCATCATTGGCTTGATCTCTGGTGAAGTCCACAACATTGAAGGCTTTACTATCTTTAGACACAAGTACCAGGGTTAGTTCTGTATGTAAAGGTAAAGGAAGAAACTTTTCATCAAGTAATTGAAGAGATGTAGAAGAATGATGTTCGGCACTGAATGGGGGTTGAACTTGTGATGCTCTTATATCTGGTTTGCTAGAAGGAACCATATTAACGGTAAGGTCTGATGATTGGGGTAATGTTTGTTCCATATTAATATAATCATAATGTCGATTATAATCGCTTGCAGGACTCACTGGAGAGATTTCTGCTTTGCTTATTCTATTATTCTTAGTTTGAACTTGTTTAACAATTTCTGCAGCTTTATCAGATCCATATTTTCGGAACGTACTGAAAATTCCACTCTTTCTATTATTAGAATTAAGGGCATCATCAGGACTAAGACTCATACCCGGATAATAGGATTTAACTCTAGGTTCTTTCTCTTTAGAGGTCAAACTGTCACCTGATCCATGACGTAAATGTTTCCTGAAAAACTTTCCTGATTCTTTTTGATTAGGATCAATATATGAAAATGGTCTTTGTGTTAGACTAGAATTAGAATTGCTAGGTTTGTGTCTAAACACATTACTCTTTCTGATAATAGATGATTCGTCGATATCTTCAACTTCCGGTACTTCTTCTCTTAATAATTCGTTAAACCGTTCTATAGTATTGAGATTATTATCAAGCACTAAAAAGCGAGTCAATTGTTTCCAAGTGATAGACCCAGCATCATAATTGGCTAATTCTAAAAATCTATTTCCTGAGATCTCATTCCTTTTAAAGGTTTCTTTCCAGGTATTATTAAACTTATGAGCTTCTAACCATTTTACAACATTTGTAATACTCCATCTGTTATTGATTGATTTTGCCTGTGTAGACATTGCATATCGTACAAATCTCTTATCCTTACTGACAGCACTAGAAGGAGTTAAGGTCGAAGCTGATGAATTAGATGCAGTAGATGATTCACTTCCATTTCTTGTATGGATCTTGGGTTTAGATGCGCTAAACCTTTTATTACCTTCATTATAAGTATCCTCTGAATCAATTGAAGATTTTGATAGTCTTGTTTCAGAAGGGTCGGGACCTTCTTTATGATCTTCATAAGTATCATAATAAATTTCTTTATGTGCATTTTCCTTTATGTTTGAGTTTGAGTTTGAGTTTGTGATTGTAGTTGGGTTTGATTGAACACCATCAGGTATATTTGTGGGACTTAAATAATTAGTATCCTCTTTTATTTGACCCATAAAATCAAATGATATATCCAGAAGTGAAGGATCAAAATTAGTGTCAAATACTGAGTTACGTTTACTCTTATACATTAACCCATCAGAAACAATTCTGGATCCAGGAGGGTCCAGATCTTTTCTTTGCACCACTTGGTCACTAACACTTCTTCTACCGTTAGTGTTCATCAAATGTGTGGTTTGAAGAGGATAAGGTGTAGGTGCGCAGTTTTGTAGCCGTTCCATTACCGCATCGTAAAGGTAATCGCGATAGAGAGATCGCGTAGGTGAAGAGATATGTCAATCGATATACCACAAATCCAATCGACTGTGGACCTACTACGAGATCTTTTACAACGACAGCCGTCGAATGAAGCGGATCTAATTGAATTGGTGGACCAATGCATGTATAAAGTATCATTAGTCTTAAGATATAGAGAATTACAAACGGTAGGGTTACATTTAAAGACCGTGTATAATAAATTCGATAGTGATGAATTGCAAGTTTATTTGTATGGAGAGAATATTCAGGAATCATTACATGAAGATGTGATACAAATAATACATGAAAAAGTATCATTACTTGGAAGTCCACAAACACATGAGAATTATGACAAGTATGAGAATTATTTCGATAAAGTAATACATTACCTTCACAATTATACCCAAGATATGAATCAACAAGATGTTGACACGTTGGATTTGGTTTCCGAACTTATTGATAAGTTTATTCATCTTCTTCAATCATTTTCAAATATAATCAGAACATCAGAAACTTCATTAATCAATTTCCTTAATAAAACAATAAACACAGAACTACGGCAATTACCCAACCTTCAACTTCAATTAGAAGAATCAAATATCCTTCTAGAAGAATCTACAATTGAAGAAATTCTCAGCTCCATTGATAAATTCATACATTTACCAGAGCCTACATCAACTGATGAAACCTATAGAGGGTTTAATCAAACCCTGGGATTCCAAACTAATGATCCGAATTTCAAAACGATTTTTTATATATTTCTTCAAGTTATAAACCACAAATATGGTCCTAGTCCTGTAGATCGTGACTTTACTGATGTTGTACGACTTATGCTTGAAGTTTTCAAGACCCAATTTCATATAAATTGGTTAGAGATCAAAACCGATTGGGGAGAATACAAAATACAATGGTTTAGGAATTTCTTCTTGGGATTATCTGATGATGTTAGAGATGTGTGTGGCGATGTAATTAATAATTATAGCTTAAGTCTAGATAATCCTGATGAACTTCCAAACGTTAATCGTTCAAATAACCCAGTAAATAGGAATGGGAATGGAATTAGGAATGAATTATTCCTGAAAAAAAAACAAGAGCAAAAGCAAACCCTACATGATGGTAAACTCACATCTAATGATAAAGAGATTCTTATTAATAACCTTGCCAATATAACGCCTCAGTTAAGTGGATTTACCTTCGATTTCGATGCCTTATTCATAAAGACCCTTTCCTTATACGTTCAACTCATATATGACGACTTAAGTGTCAGAGAAGACCTCGATTACTTGAATGACTTGATTATGTTAGTGAACATGCTAGTAGAGTTCGAAAACGACGAGAGACCTCATGATGGTGATCAGATTTATAAAACTGCTTTGAGTTTATTTCAGCTTCATAAGCTTTTATCTGTTGAAGCAGGTCCAAGTCTAAGTCAAACATTGTTGATGAAGTTCTGTGTAAGTTCAATTAAACGGGAGTCATTGACTATAAAACGAGTATTGACGAAATGGAACATGAAAGTTCTTTCCATTGGTCAACTTGAGTATAATTTAGAGTCATGGGATGAGTATTCAAATAAATCTTTAGAGAGTGCTGTATTTAATTCATGGAGTAATAATTATAATAAGATCAATAGATTATTCAAAGCTGCTGAAAGTTATCATAATAAAAAGATCCTTGCTAAGATTTTACTTAGTAATTGGGTTCCAAAGACTCAAAGAAGTGGTAATTTCAATGATCAGTGTCTGATGTTAATTAAAAGAAAATTTCTTAAATTGTGGAGTTTAAAGAAGATGAAAAACCAACTGATTCGTGAGCAGGGACTAGCTAAATATCAATTAACTGTTGTTAAAAGTGTTTTTAGAATCTGGAGATCAAAAGTTATCATTTCTGAGAAGTTACTTGACCAAGCAAATACTTTCAATAGTCAGGCCACAAAGAATAAAGATCAAATTATTAGTAGGTTCGTTTTTAACGAATGGTATACCCAAGCTTTCAAAGATGAAACCTTACAGAGACTTAAAGGATTGAGTTTAAAAGAAGAATCGTTACAGTTACGTCATTATTTTGATATCATCAAGAAAAAATATTCATATACAACAAAGGTAAATGATATCCAACGGATGAAAGAAAAAAACTTGATGGGACATTTTTTGAAGAAATGGATTCATCTCCAGAGACTCAATCACATTAGTGTCACATTCAAAGCTTCTTGTGATAGACAGATTAAGAATAATTTATTGTTAAATTGGTATCACAAGACTCAATTGATTAGGACTGCTGATGAGTTTTGTAATAATGACCTAGTTCCACGATACTTTCAGAAATGGAGATTGAAACAGAGATTAAATGGAAGACGTAGAAATAATGAAGTTGAAGTTCTTTTTGAAAGGTGGAAGTTGGCATATATGGCCAAAAAGCTAAGTAAGAAATTTGATCAGAGATTACAAAGGTATGTGTTTGTTAAATTGTCTGATAAGAAGAATATAAACCACGAGAATGAAATCCTAGCTTTACGATTCAATGATGATACTAGAATGAAATCACATTTTGACTCGTGGTATAACAGATCACAATTCCAGAAGAAACTTCCAGATGTTTCAGATACGTTTTATAAGAAGATTTTCTTTGACAGACTTATCAAAAAGGTTCAGCACCTTCAAAAGCTTGAAGGTTTGAAAATAACTTCAAAGGATCAGTATAACTTTGTGAATGAAATTACAATTAAAAGTGTTTTAAATTTATGGATACAACAAAGAGAATTACGGTTCGAAGAATTTAACCATCCCAAATTGGAATACTTTAAGTCTAATCTCATCGAGCCTAATATTAAACAGAGAGTGTTTGTGGATTGGGTAATGACATATAATGAAAGTAAATCTAAAGAAAAACTTATGGGGTTTAAATGTCAACAATTTTTAATGAAATCAACAGTAAAGCGCAAAGCTTTTAACAAATGGCTTAATAAAATAAGAACAGTGTCACGTATGTACATGGCTTCAGACAACTTTGAAGATAAAGTTCTTCATAAGAAGTATATGGTGATATGGTATGATAAGTATCTTAGCAAAGGCCAACATCTTGAGGAAATATGTCAAGAAATAATTGATCAGAAAGAATTGAAACTTCAGAGTGAGATTATTAGTGAGTGGTCTATGAAGTATATCAAAGTTATTACCAGACATCACCAGAGTTGTGATTTGTTCATTAAAAGGTGGGAATCAAGTCGAATGAAGTCATTGTTTGACCTTTGGAATTACAAGTTCAAGCTAAAGAAGATAAATGAACCCAATATCTTTTATGATACTTCAAGTGACTCTATTTTTAATGAATCTCCGTTAGCTCTCAAGAATAAACCTAAAGAAGTTGAAGACGTAAATGATAGTTATTTGAATTCACCAATCAAACAACAAGGTTTACCACCTAATACTCCTATGGTTGATTCTAATATAAGTCCTACAAGGATACAGACCAGCATAAGGATGAAGAATGAAAAGATTCAAGCTTTACAGCAACATTATGGTAGAGTAAAGGGTAAGGTTAAACAGGGACTGATTTTCAATACGGTTTTAAGTCCACCTGAAAGGCCCAAGTTTGTTCCTCTACCTAAGATTGAGAGAGGTGAAAAGACCGAAAAGACTGAAAGGGGGGAATTGACTGAAAAGAATGTCAAGAGTGAAAAGAGTCAAAAAGTTATTGATGAAATACCTCCAGCACCACCCCTTCATACAAGAAGTCAATCCCAGTTTTCATTCCTGTCAGAGTCAATAGGTAAAAGTGATATTGAAACTGCTAAAAAGTTAAGAAGAATTACACCAATATTTATACCTGAAACTGGAGATAATGAACCAAAAATGTCACCTATTTATACTATTAAGAAGAGAAATTCCGAAAGAGGTTCATTTTCATAACTTAAAAAAAATCCGAAATCCGAAATAGGAAGTAGTAAATAATGTAATTTAGTGTACAATATATATTATTAAGATTAAATCAACCTTGATCCTCCAAAGTATCAATTTCTTCATTGATTTCCTCTTCAACTCTCTTTAAGTCTGGGTCACCTATAACTTCATCATCAAGCTTAGGATCCTCATGAACATTGAGATGGATGGTCTTTTCAACTCTCTTATATATAAAGATAAAATCTTCCTTGATGATCGGAGCATTTATGAATTGGTGTATTTCAGTAATGTTACCAGTGTCATAGGCATCTTGTATGCCTTGTAAAGCATTTTCGAATAATTGTTGTGGAGTATATTTTTGAATAAGTGAAGTTATAGGAAATATAGTGATTCCTGAAAACTTTGGAATTGTTTTCATTAATTTCCAATTATTGGAATCTTCACTGGGATATTTAGTAATGGGGGTTGAAGTAATTAATATATCAATGGAGTTCCATATTTCCGATAATTCTTGAGGGTCTTCTGTCTTATCATAAGTTATTAACTCATTATGGATTTCTCCAAACTTGGTAGCACCTGTCATACAAGTTCCCACATCCATATGTATTATAAGAGGCTCGTCCAACTCAGAAAACTCCGAACGAATGAATTCTAAAGCTTCTCCACCTGGGTAATTATGACTAGAAATGTACCCCATGAAGATCGATACTATACCTGCTACAGAAGCCACACCAACAAAAATAAGAATCATCAATTTTCTTACCAATGAGCCCGATGATCGTGAAATCAATGTCGACAAACCATTGGCTGAAATAAGGGTAATCAAAGGTACGGTATAGATAATAAATCTCCATTCTTTATGACCTTGTAATGACATTATAAGTATATAAATAACTGAAGAAACAAGAAGAATCCTTAAAGAATTCTTACTTGGTCTTGAAGTGAACTTATCTGTTTTGGGGGCTAAAGGCTTTACACCATCATCAGCAGGATCAGTTGACAATCCAATTACTGCTAATATAAGAATTACTGGAGGTCTAAAAAGTTGAGGAAGATATTTAGCTAAATAAGCATTGAAAGGTTCAACTCCCCAATAAGAAGCATTCCCTTCAATCACATTGTAATGCAAGGCTACTAATTCTGGCAACACCAATTCTCCCCAGAAATAAGAATCGACTAATGCTGAAACAACGGTTCCTGTTAAAGTACCTGCTACCAACATTAACAAATTCACTAGTAAATCTGATTGGCCAAATCCTACACTTGACACAAAAGCAATTACTACACTTAAAACTCCGACTTCAATACGAAAAGTTATCCCAACAAATGCTAACCAAGTTAAACCTGACATATCACCAACTATGATTTTCGCAACCCCGTAGTTAACAATAGGAAGGGCTAAGAAATTGGGTAAAGTTCTTGAAGCATAGTAAAGTAAATGAAACTGAGTCAATGTCAAGAAAAGGAAACTTGTGCCTAGAACAGAATTGGATTTATTCTTTCTAGCTTGAAAATCAATGCTAGCAACCGCACTACTAAGTTTTATTAACATAAATCCATTACCTAACCCTAAAATCAATCTCACTAAAGTCTGAAGTTGCAGACTTTGTAATTGAACACCCAAAACATCTAATGCCTTAATAACAGGTTTTGTGATTCCCGCTACAAGTAAACTTCCTACAAAAGTTCTAGGTACTACCCCAGGAAACGATTTATGGTCGTAATTAGCAAGGGCATCAGGTGATATACCATAATTTAGAATATCATGAATTGCTTGGATATTAAATGATTCTTCTACTTTTGTGTAAGGAGAAATAATTAAATGGAATGTTATGGAAACAATGATAAGAAAGGAAAGAAATGTATGAATGACTTTCATTTGAATTGTGGGTGATTTCCTGGTGTGCGATGTGAGATGCGAAAAGTGCTTACTACGTCATGGAAGAAATACCAAACCTTGTGGAAGAATTACCAGAAGAAGCAGAGTTTCATGTAAATAATATAAATTATGACATAAAAGAACCTAAGTCCCTGACGACAAAAGAAACTAACCACAAAGTTCCTATTACTATAATTACTGGGTACTTAGGATCTGGTAAATCCACTTTACTTCAGAATATCAGTAAAACCACTAATAAACGATTAGCAATTATTCTCAATGAATTTGGTGATACTTCCAATATTGAAAAGTCTATAACTGTGCAGGACCAGAAAGAAAATGTTCAAGAATGGCTCGATTTGGGTAATGGATGCCTATGTTGTACAGTCAAAGATAATGGGGTTGCGGCAATAGAACAATTGGTAGAAAATTCTAAAGATAAAATAGATTATATATTACTAGAAACTACTGGAGTAGCAGATCCCGCTCCTATAGCGAACATGTTTTGGTTAGACGAAGCATTAGCTTCTAACGTGTATATTGATGGAGTAGTTACTGTTCTAGATTCACAGAACATCATCACTTGTTTAGAAGATGTAGGAGGTCATTGGCATATGGAAAATAATCTTTTACAGGCTGAGACTGATTTAAGTCCCAAAGAAATCAATAAAAGGAAGTTGGAGTTACAGGAAGGTATAACCACAGCACATCTTCAAATATCTCTAGCTGATACTATTCTTCTTAATAAGATTGATCTAGTGGATACCAATGAGACAGAAAACATAAAGGAAGTTGTCAAGTCTATAAATGATTCATGTCCAATGTATGAGACATCATTTGGTGATATCGACCTTGATAAAATCTTGGACCTCCATGCATTTGAGACTAATATTGGAAAGATTAATTTGACGAGTAACAGCTCATTCCACGATCATAGAATTGCTACTGTCACGATCAGTACCCCATTTTTCACAGATTCAGAAGCGTTTTCAAAGGTGGAAAAGTTCATACAGCATGTATTATGGGAAAATGAAGTTGATGGAAAGACTGTAGAAGTTCATAGATTAAAAGGAATTTTAGTTAATAAGGAAGCAAATGATGTTAGAGTAGTACAGGGAGTTAGAGCGACTTATGATATTATAACTGGAGGAGTTTTATTGGATGATATTAAGGAGAATAAGTTGGTATTTATAGGGAAAAACTTACAGAAGGAAAGTCTTGAAAGAGAGTTATTAAAGTACATAGGTTCAGCTTAGCATAAAGTTTCTTTATGTACTCCCTTTTATAAGATTTTTACTTTTGTACTTCTTTTGGTACTTTTCTTTTGTAGTTTTGTATAGTAATCATATGTAGTCATTTGCACTTTGTCACATTGACACTTGGTGATCAGTGCTGAGATCGCGGCTTTCAAATCTCATCGCATGTCAACTAAGTCAGACAAACCAAAAGGTTGGTCTAATCCCGCCTTAAAAGCAATGGGGATACCCCGTATATCACTTCCGTCAAGAAACTGGTTAATCTTCTGGGGAGTTTTGGCGGGAGTTGGAAGTGCTGCTTTCTACGATATACAGAAACAAAAAGAAATCCGCCAAAAGTATATGGGCATGGTTGAATCCGCAGGAAAGGAAGTGTATGACTCTGCTAGATTGCCTAGAAAGTTGACTGTGTTCATAGCACCACCACCTAATGATTTTTTGGAGACTTCCATGAAATATTTCAGGAAATACATCAAGCCTATCTTAAATTCCGCCACTATTGACTTTGATATATTAGTCGCCAACAAGCAAGGAGATATTAGAACCAGTGTTAGTGAAAGAATAAGACAATTAAGAAGAGATCAAATAGAGCCTAAGGAACTAACTTCGTCAGTTCCTAAGTCTAACATTCTTACGCCATTCAAACAAAAGAGCGTTGACGATGATGATACTAAAAGTTTCCACGACTTATACGAGGCTAAAGATGTTCTCGGATATTATTATCATTACAAGTCTGTAAAGCCGGTAAAAGATGATTCACTTGACCCAGAAGCTGCTGGTGGGGTTGTATGTATTGGAAGAGGGGCATATAAAGAGTTTATTCAAGGTGTTCATGAAGGTTTATTAGGACCTTTAGACCAACCAAAATTAGAGTCCCCACGAGTTGATCACCAAGCAGAAATACAGGTAGATTCTCAGGCAGATACAAAAATAGAATCAGCTGCTAAAGATCCTCCTAAAGAAGACCCAACTCCTGAGGAAGAAAAAAGTATACCACCATATATTAATCCTGCAGATTACACCAACGCAGAATTAGCCCCAGAATTAATGTTGGATGGCTTACTTATGGATAAAAGCGGAGTGCCGGTTTTTTTCCAACAACCGATCTACGTTTTTCCGGTGCCTAACATTTTAGGGTTTCTCAATATGCCCAAAAAGATTTATGGATTCTTTACTAAACGGTTTGTGGCTGAAGAATTTAGTGAGCGGACGTTAACTATAGTTAATAACAAATCCAGAGGTTATGAGTATAAAGATCAATTTTTAGCTAAAGAAGAAGAATTACTTTGGCCCAAAAAGTGGATTGAGAAGGGTAAATCTAAGAATTCCGAATGGGTTCAAGAAATGGTTATTGACGATCGTGTTATGAAACTATTAAGAGTGTTTGACTAGAGACTTAATCAAGGATTTGACCGATTGATGTTACATGTAAGTAGTACTGTATATAAAATGTCCAATTGATGGAATGATCTAATAGCGAAGAGCGAAGCTCGGAGTACGCACTTCTGTAAAGGCCCGGATTGAGGCCGACGCCATTGGTTTCTGATAAGTTGGGGGCCGGAATGCTGGTGGGGGCCCGGAAAGGTAAGACATCAAACTATAGCTTAATGATAGAGTTCACTAATATAACAGTTAGGACCTCAAACCCCCCAAACCATTAAAACCATCATCTCTAACTATGAAGATTGCCCGCATAAACGCATGAGGTAACGGTACAGCGAAGAAAAGGGAAAAAGTGAGTCATTGTGACTAAATGAGCCGCACCGTTTGGCACCGTTACAGGGATCCAATATTATTGGATAACAAGGGGCAGATATTGAGATAAGAACTTCATACAAATTTGATTCATCGTGATGCTCATATGACAATTACGAAATTTCACGACTCTTTTTAAAACTATAAATACCTTTGAAGATCTCTGACGACTCCGTAATCTAATAATTTCAAAAATGGTCTTACCTACTGAACCCGAATTTCAACAAGCTTATAAAGAATTAGTCAATGCTTTAGAAGACTCTACTTTATTTACCGAGCACCCGGAATATAAGAAAGTGATTCCAGTTGTCTCAGTACCTGAAAGAATCATTCAATTCAGAGTTGCTTGGGAAAATGATAAAGGTGGAATCGAAGTTAACAATGGTTTCAGAGTTCAATTCAATTCTGCTTTAGGTCCTTATAAAGGTGGTTTAAGATTCCACCCATCTGTCAATTTATCCATCTTAAAATTCTTAGGTTTCGAACAAATCTTTAAGAATGCTTTAACTGGATTATCCATGGGTGGTGGTAAAGGTGGATGTGATTTCAATCCTAAAGGAAGATCTGATGCTGAGATCAGAAGATTCTGTGTTGCCTTTATGAGACAATTAGCCAGATACATTGGTCAAGATACCGATGTCCCTGCTGGTGATATTGGTGTTGGTGGAAGAGAAATTGGTTTCTTATTTGGTGCTTATAAACAAATGCAAAACAACTGGTCTGGTATTTTAACCGGTAAAGGTTTAAACTGGGGTGGTTCATTAATCCGTCCTGAAGCTACTGGTTATGGTCTTGTCTATTATGTTGAGAAAATGATTGAAAAGGCCACTGGTGGTAAAGAATCTTTCAAAGGTAAAAAAGTTGCCATTTCCGGTTCAGGTAATGTTGCTCAATATGCTGCTTTGAAAGTGATTGAATTAGGTGGTACTGTTATTTCTTTATCTGATTCTAAAGGTACTATCACTTCTGTTAAAGGGATTACCCCAGAACAAGTTCAAGAAATTGCTGCTGCTAAAGTCCAATTCAAATCCTTAGAAGAAATTGTTTCAAGCTCCGCTTCTGCTTTCTCCAAGGACAACAAGGTTGAATACAAGGCTGGTGTTCGTCCATGGGCTTTATTCGATGAAGTTGACATTGCTTTACCATCAGCTACTCAAAATGAAGTCAGTGGTGATGAAGCTAAAGCTTTAATCAAGGCCGGCTGTAAATTCATTGCTGAAGGTTCTAATATGGGTTCAACTGCTGAAGCTATTGATATCTTTGAAGAAAACAGATCCAAAGATGTTTGGTATGCTCCAGGTAAAGCCGCCAACTGTGGAGGTGTTGCTGTCTCAGGTTTAGAAATGGCTCAAAACTCTCAAAGAGTTAAATGGACTGCTGAAGAAGTTGATACTAAATTGAAAAATATCATGTACACTTGTTTCGAAAACTGTTACGATACCGCTAAGAAGTATTCCAAAGAAAAATCCGATTTACCATCTTTATTAAAAGGTGCTAACATTGCTGGGTTCATTAAAGTCGCCGATGCCATGTTTGACCAAGGTGACGTTTTTTAGATTATGAGTTTAGTTCTTTATAGATAAATATATTTGTGCAAATTGTACTGTTACTTCCATTAACAAGAAAACACCGTTGCGATATTTATAAATCACCTAGGGTATATTTAGAATTCGCTCATGTTTCTTTAAAGTTGGCACTGGCGATATATAGAAATAGTTGAGGGTAAAAAGTGAATTCGTATGATAAAATATTAGAATTCGTTCATTTTATTTGAAAATTCTGTACCTAAGGTTCAACAATTTTCATGAGGAAATCAAAATTTCCTCACATTGCCTAAATTCGCAACAGCCAGTTCAAGGATAACACCTTTTCTATTAAATTAGTTATATTCATATATTTCTGGGCAAAGGTGTTCGATAATATACAATACAAAGTTGGCCCTGAGAATTAGTTACACCATATCCAGTCAGAGACTCCACATCAATTGATAATTTTTAATACAATTGACACTAGGTAAGTCAATAGTGATAAGTCGCAAGGGTTGTAAAGCACTTGTTGTTTGAAGCTGATAAAAGGGTAATATCCTTGTTAGAAATATAGCATCTAAATTACCTTCTAGATCACTCAAGGACGTATGGGGATCTCTGCAAAAGGTGATGGAAACAAATATCATCCTGAGGAAAGCCATGGTACCTTGAAACAACCTTCGAATGACACAAAAGGAACTTCCAGTAGGCGTTCCAATTTGAAACGGAAACGGGACGCGACTACTAGGGATGATCAGAGCCTGGAGGAAGGTCCGCTGGTAGCTGATGGTTTAACTTTGAATAATCATGAAGAGCAGTTGTTGAACGTGTGCAACCAGCGTATAAGAGCAGGTAATACTCCGAGCAAGGTTATTAAATCCTTGGTGAATGAAGGATATAATGAATACGAAGTGAAATTTGTCATGAAAGAAGCTGAAATTTGTCATGAAAGAGCTGAAAAAGATGAAGAGAGAACAAAGAGGATAAAAATTGAAGCAAGCGCTCCCCCGCCGCTCTCTGAATTCGAAACCAGTTGTTTAGAAGCCACGTTAGAGAAAAATTTATTTATCAGTAATGAATCATTCACCAGGTTCTTAGAAGATAACGAGGGGTATTTTAACACAAGAGACCGGCTCTTTAGCCAAATTAACAGGCGTTATGATTCTAAATCCATTGAAAAGTACTTACCTCACATATACAAAGTATTCTTATCATGTCCTACTAAACTGGAAGATGTCACATTTTCAAAAGATGAACCCGGTGGATCTCGGAGTTATCAGCAAAAATACAAGGGAATGAATTTACACTTGGTCCCTATGGATAACGAGGAATTGAACGGATATCTTAAAGATTTCAACGAAATCGCCTCCAGTATCTTTTCTAACACCAAGTTGAAGACCCTCCAGGACATGGCTCAGAGTATTTTCACGCGTGTTAAGACAAATCCGAAGAAAAAAGAAGTAACATTGTCAGATACAATTAAGGATCGAATTCTCTGGCCCGTTACCCAAATTTTCGAGTCTTTGGGATTATCAAATCCGATATGGGAGCCTCAATTAAGAAAGGTTACCAAGTCACAAATTCCATCCACGGATGGAGTAGGTACAGAGGAGCACCAAAAGGAGGATATCTGTGATTTCACGTTACTTTTTGAAAAAAATAATGAGATAATTGATGAGATAATTCCAATAGAAATGAAACATGCCGGATTCAATAACTTTTTTGATAATAGTAGTCGTATAAAAGATATTGACTCATATGGCAAAATTCAATCCGCTCAATTGAGGCACGTATGTGAACAAGCAATCGGGTATGCTGCCAATATTGGGACTCATTATTGCTTTATTTCAAGTTATTTTTATACTATACTATTGAGATTCGAAGGTGTAGACAAATCTGGTGAAGATCCCGAAAAATGGCCGTTGAAATTTTGTTACAGAGTTATTTCTTGTGATGACAAGATCACGACTCAAGCCGTTATCGCATCAATGTCCATGCGTTCGATTCTCCTTAAGGCGTCAAACGGAGCCTTGAAACTGACTTTACCCCAGGAGTGTAATGAGTATATTGAAAAGATTTCAAAGTCTTTAATTTCGGATACCAAAAAGGTCGAAGAATTTTTAAATGTATTCGGCCATTTAAAACTCACAGCCC